>VXAX01000811.1:152189-259287 GCA_013399835.1 Leptocoma aspasia
TATATATATATTCTTTAGTAAGATAAATTAATGTTTCCCATTCCAACTCCGCTTTTCTAGATTTGAGTATCTAAGTCTGTCTTTGCTTGGAGATCTGATAAGTGCAGCTTAATAGTTCTATAGTGTCTTTAAGTCAAATAAAAAAAAATGTTTATAGTGAATGAAAATCTAAATGAATGGTGAAATGGGTGAAATACAGTGAATTAAGCTTATCTCTGTAGGTAGAGTGTAGGTTACAAGCAAAAATGATCATTCCTAAATTGGCAAATGTGAACAAGATCTCAGACTAGGAAAATCAAAAAAACACAACACCGCTACTGCTCTTTAGCTAGGCTAAGTTTGGTCTTGCTTCTCTGCACACTTTTATAGGCCAATAATTTCCACTAAATTAGCTGTCCTATCAATTAATGTCCATTACCAGGATAAAGGCTTTTTTTTTTTTGCTTCATTATAATTTGGCTGTGAAAGTCAGCTGCCAGATTTTCAGTAGCTTGGTCTGACAATAAGAGAGGAATATACTGAATATATTGTGTTTGACTCGTTCATGTTGTTTAATTTGCTTGCTCTACTGTTTTTGTTTGCTTGTTTGTTTGTTTTTCTTTTCTCTCATTAATCCTATAAGTCTCTGTGGAAATGGAAAAGGAAAGGGCAGTGTAGCAGCCCTGGTTGTTATACACTGAATATACAGTGCTTTTCTCATGACAGGAAATAAGGAGTCTGGGAAAAGGGTATTACCTGAGCCAATAAGATCACTGCTGACAAAACTCATCTATTTGTTTGCTTTAAATTTCTTAAAGCTTGTTTGGTTGATTTATAGGTAGCTTCTTGTTATTACCTATAACCTTGGAGAAAGAACTGACTTGTCTGGATAACGTCCAGTAAAGCTGCACTGAGGCACAAATGCACTGCTTGTAAATCTGGCTGGAAAACATTCAATCATGGAAAGTTGTCCTTGTGTCTTGGCTTTGAGACTGTGACCTTCAGGGCATGTAGTCAGCAACATTTGGGATAAAACATTTTTGAGAGACAGAGGGCTCAGAGCTCATACAAGTTTTTGAGCCTATATGTCCAGTTATCTAACAAAAGCAGGTGGCTGGATAAGGCCTTGGGTTTTTTTGCATAAGCAAACATCTGTTCTAAAGATCCACTGATCTTCATTTTGACAAAGAAACCATATTTTTGGACAAAAAGGGCTGCAGAGGCTTTGATGCACTGAAGCTGCTTCTGAAAGCCTCAAGTGCATGAGGATGCCAGCTTCCTCTACAGAATGCTCCAGATGCAAAGTGCATTAATCTTATTCCATTAGTCGTTGGTGGCCAGAACTCACTCATAAATGAGCTAAAATGTAAATCTGTGAATACAGTGATATCACAGAAAAATCCAGCATATGCATGTGTTTATACATACATATATAATGTACATATGTACTTTCTGATATGTTCAATCTATCCTCTTGCCCCAGCATCAGAATTTCAGTGATGAAAATGTTTGTGTCACTCATTCAATCCTTGTTGAGCTTTGCCTTTTAAAAAAAAATTAAAAAATTAATTTAAAGATTGCTGAACTGCTAGCAGCATTACAAATACATTGAGTTCATGTGTTTGCTTTCTACCCAGAAGTTTGAATTCCCTGTGCTTAAGTTTGAGGAAGCAGGAAAAAAAGCTGTGAATAATCAAAAGTACACACTTGTGGGAATTCTGTAAATCTGTGTCATGCACTGCTGGCAATACACAAGTGTGGTTGTGATGAATAGAGATTTGGAAAATGTGTCACTCAGCCTTAAATTCAAAGGGGCAGAAACCTTACCTCCCAAGGACTGCTGTCATGGCTCAGAAGCTGTGCCTTCTAGTGCAGGGATTGGGTTTTGGTTTTCTTTGGATGAGACACAAATTCAGCCCATCTACTTGTGCCCATAACTCAGCCAGGAGGTATTAGCTTCAGCACCAGGAGCTCAGTGGGGTGGAAAGCCCTTGCAGCTGTTTATTGCTCATGCTGAGGTCCCAGAACCAGTTCCATTTCCGTTTGTCACACACTTTTGATGTACAGGTAGTGACTCTGTGTGTGTGCATAGAAAAAAATGATACTTTAAAAATTTTTTTTCCACATTTACAGTTTAATACTTTTAATACTTTTTTTATAATCATAAGAAAGTGATACAGAGCTGTCAGAAAAAATTGAATGAGATTGGAAAAAGAAGGGAGGAAGAAACAAAAGGAAGGTCAGGCTATGGAAAACAGTTTTAAGTGGTCTGCGGCTGTCTTTTTCCTGCAGCTGCTACATCCTGATACAAAATGAAGCTAAATTCAGTTAATATAGGGAGAATCTCTTAAGAAGACACTAACCTAATACCTAGAGTGAAACATTAGGCTACTTAAATGAACACCAATTAAGTAGTATTTAGCATGTCAGACATCTGCAATGTACTCTGCATGTATGCATTGTATATAGGACAAGATTTTACCAGGGGTGTTCCCCATGGGTGCTGAGAAGCTGAGCCTGGTCATGTTCACCATGTGAGGCCAGGGAACTGGAGTGTGGCTGAGTCACTTCTGTGTGTGAGCTGCTGCACAGGGTCTGCTTGGGAGAAGACTGAGCAAAAGTGAAGATGTTTCTGTGGAGCACAGATGTCACTTTGCAGAGATGAGGCTCAGAGATGCAGCTCTTAGATAGCAGCACTCTGTTAGCCCTCACTGCTGTAGAGACAGGAATGTGAATGTTGGTAGAAGTAGGAAGTAGCAAGGAACTTGTCTCTGATACCCTCTGCCTGTTTTCTTTGGCTGTTTAAGGGAAGGTTAAGCTATCATTGCCTATGATCAGGAAAAGAACATTTGCTGGGAAACCAGGACCTGAGGGGATTTGTTAACTGGTAGAAGTCATATTTCTTATGTCATTCTGGTGTCTTCAAGTAGAATCACAGTCAGTCACTTGGCATGTCTGAAAATAGCACATCTTCCTCCAAATGCATATGACTTGTCTTTGTAATGTGAGAGAGAATTAGTGCGTATCAATCAGTGTTCCAGTGAAACGTCTGCGTAGCTTCATTGGGAAAGGCTGGAGAAATACTCATTAAATTCCAGTGGAAAGCCAAGGCATTTTGTTACCTTTGACTGGGGCCATAAATTGTACTGGCAAGGAGTGAATGGAGATAAGGCATTAAGCAATGTGTGCCAGAGAGAGTAAAGTGATACCAGTAAAGCTTTGGTTTAAGCTTTGCCCCTGGATGTAATTTCAGTGACTGTCAGTGTGCATTGCACCATTTCCTAGATAATTCCCTTTATCAATTGCAGAATGAAAACGCCTTTCACACAGTACCAGTCAGATAGTATTTGACCCCATCATCAGGTTCTCAACTCTGTTTATGGTGCTGTTTCCTTTTGCGTGTTTTTTGTAGCTGATCTGTAAATGTGGCAGAAAGCAGTGTTTTGTGGCTGCTGGAGAGCCACTGATGGCACTGGGGTGTTTCTGGGTGCAGATGTCAAAGTGAGGTCATTGGCATAAAGGAAATTAATGTAAATGAAAGCAATTAAGATATTTAATCATGGAAATAACATTTTCTCCCCTTACTGTAGTGATAAAAGTCCTGTGCTTATTTACAGTTCCTGTAACTCATAGTATGCTTGTCCTTTAGTCAACACTAAAAGCAACTGTAATCCAAGTAAGTTGCTCTTTCTTAATATTGTTTTTACTTAAGTCCTTTGCTTGTGATGAACTTTATGTCCCTCATGCATTCCTTGACCTGGGTAAGCTAAATCAGAAGGTTTACAATGGTGTAGTCTTGAATAAATGTTCAACCAATAATGCTGAAGGTAGATTAAAAGAAAAATATGTTGTCAACTGTATATGACAATCCAAAAATCCATTCAAAGCAGAAATATTCAATAAAAGCCACATAAGAAGTATAAATGAGTTGCTAGGAAATATCTTTTTTCTTTTCTTCAGTCTTGTTCACATTGGTGATAGATTTTCTAGTCTTCTACCAAGGATGAGAAGGTGGTGAAAAAAATAAAATCTCTAAGGTGGTTCTTGTCCTTAGTAAAAATGAGCTGGCACTGTTTCTTATCAGTATTCTGCTGAGGCACCCAAGCCTGTTCATTTCTTTCTTTAACAAATGATTGATCTGGACCTGAGAATTGAGGGAACCTTGTAAAGTGCTAAAGCAAACAAATGGAGATAGAGGGATTGATTGTGCTCTGCTGCAGTGATTTTATGCAAGTGTTTTTTATTCTTAAGAGACTTCTAGCTTTTGAATTGGAAAAGGTTTATACAGGCTTGAATCATTAAAACCTTTATTTACTTTCAATTAGTGATGTGCTGAACTGTTCAAGGAAAAGTTCGAGGATGGAAAAACTTGGTGTATCTGCATATTGGGATGGTGGTAACAGGCAGCTTGTTTTCCAGGTTTTTCATAGCTTTTGATGAGGAGTGTAACTGCAAGAGCTGAGATTTGTAGGTAGAGAGCTTGGGTAGGAAGGGTAAAACTGTCCTGTTCATTCCTTAGTAATTGTTTCTGAGTTCAGTCCTGGATTTGGGCTTTGTAAGAGTAAAGAGATAGAGAAAGAGGTGATTGGAGAAATCATGGGATGGGTCAGGTTTGAGCACAAATGACTGCTTCTTTGCTTTCTGAGATATTTCCCCATTGCTTTAAAGGAAAGGGAGGTGGTATCTTGAAGTATTGTAAATAAGCATTTAAATGATTCATACTTATGCATTTCATCCTGACATATGAAGCTTCCAAGTAAATCTTGAGTCTGGTTCCTTCTGCCTCCGGAGGGGTTATGAGCAGGTATTTCTCATGTGATCTCATGATCCTTTAATTGCTATTCATTAAAAATAAAGGGGTGAAAGCAGTGGCCTCATAAGGATTTTAGTACCTGCTACTAATACTATGCTGCAGTGTTACCCAGTATCTTGCCTGTCTGTGGTGAATTCCAAGACTTAAGGATTAGAAGGTAAAAATATTTTACCTTAAACCCTTTTTTTTTTAGTTCTTGTAAAACAAACAAAAGCAGCATAAGAGGTAATTGGTATCAAACCTTAAACTTGAATTTAAAGATCGTTGCTCTTCACTGCTGAACATCAGTCCAGTGTTTGTTAGACCACTTGAATGAGAGTGGTATTTTAAATCACAGTTTATTTAACTACTCTTAAAACAATAATCAGCAGGCAGTCAAGTCAGTGAATTCAGGGGATGACTCCCTCAGTCTAAAGAGACTATCACAGATGTTTTTCTAATTATTGCAGTCATGTTTTATAAAGAAGAGGATATTCTGGCAGAAAGAATCTGGGATTTAAAATATTGGCAGTGTTTTCCAGTGAGGACTAGCAGAATTTGTCATGTGTCCACTAAACTAAGTGGCCAAATAAACATACTTGATTTTGTTATTCAGGGTTTCATTCATCATCTTTTTGATGGGGGAATTAAATTCTGTAATAGTGTACATTTTTCTAGAAGAATTTTAGTTCAAGGAGCATTTTCATTTCACTGGTATTCTTTCACTGAGACCTGTATCTAGCAGTTGCATCAAATGCAACAAGAATTTAAACAGACAGCAGTTATTTTTTTCTGCCTCTTTTATATATTTATTTAACATTTCATTAAAACCATATGAAATAAAAGCTTTGCTTTATAAAGTCAGTTGCTGTTTTCATGACTATTAGTTATAGCAGTAAATGCAAACTCTCTAAATTTATTTGCTAGAAAAAGCAAAGATAGCCTGAAGAACTGTTTCCCAAGGCAGTGTGCTACAAATCTATGTCAATATAAGTTGGCAAGACGTAACAATACACACATTTGAGATTTTTCTTATTTTTTGGACTTGGTTGTTGTTGTATTTTTTATTTTTTAAATTGTTTATTAGATGGGCTGGATCTTTCCCCTCCTGTACTTTCACAATATTTGTGTTGGTTTTTTTTTTTCCATTTAAATTATTTTTTCTCCTTCTCCTGAGAAGCTGGAAGGCTTTCTTAAGCAGTAATGCCACAAACCAGAGCACAGTGCTGCCACTGCAAAACTGTTCACAGGGACAATTAAAGTACAGGATAAGTGAAGGTCAGAGCCAGGATGAGAACCTAAATTACTTTACTCTTCCTACAAAGCTTTAATCTCTTGACATTCTTGAGTTTACAGTTTTGCTAATTACTTCCTAACTACTAAAAAGAAAAAAATGGTTGATACTTTCCTTTCTTGATCAAACCAAACAGAAAACCAAAGGAAAAGTATCAAACCAAAGGAAAATATCAACCAAAAATGGTTGATACTTTTCCTTTCTCCATTCTATTGCTTTCACTTCTGTTATGGCTATAACTACCCTTTTCCTTTCCTTTGCCAAGCCTTGACAGTGAGTTATCCAATTTTCTTCTTCCAAAATCTACCCTAAGAACTAGACAAAGGAAAATTCTGCTGTGTCTTTTTCCCCTCTTTAATACATTGAAAAAAAAATCATTCCTGTCTGGTTTTCTTTATAGCAAGTGTTCTTTGTGCTGTAGTTTTCTGTCTGCTTTTGTAGCCTAAAATGTAGGCTTCATCCAGAATTCACTGCTTGAACCTTCCAAAGCCCTCCAAAATTCCGGGATGAGAATGACATGAAAATAAATACAATCTGCACAGTGCTCGTTGTAATAACTTTTGAGCCATTCTTTGTATAATTCCAAATCTGAAATAATTCCCCAGAAATTATATGTGCTATAGGTAGGTGGGCTGCTCTTAAAGCTTTCGGTGAAATAAACCCCAGAATGAATTAACTTCATGAGTAATAATATGGTTCTGGATATGAATGATGGATGAAACCATGAGTAAATTAACACTGACCTGCTGCTGGAAATGAAAGTGGAACTCAGGTTCATCACACAATGATGAATTTTTGAGGACTGTTTCTGTTGAAGAGTCAGTAAAAGTATTTTGAAATCAAGTAATGAGTGAGGGAGTTTTATGTATTGTTTTATACTTACATGTGTTGTATATGCTGAATAGCCATGCTAAATTCTAGGCTGCTCACATGCCTTTGCACTAAGTAAAAATATTACTGCTACAAGTACATTTTTGAACTTTTCCCCAAGGAAAGCTATGTTAAATTGTTAGCAAATTATTAGTGCCAAACATCTTAGAGGTGTTTCACTGTTCCTGGTATGGCAGACCTAAGAAAATGAGTCTAATGATCACAGAGTCATGAATACACATTCTCAAGCTACTTGAAAGCCAATTCTAATCAGTTATTGGAATGGTTCTTGGGAAGAAGCAGCTGAGATGTGGCCATTTAGGGAACATAGACAAACTTCTAAACTGAAAGGAGAGCAACACTTAACAGGAAAAGCTCAAATTTAACTGGAGATCACATCACAAAGGATTGATAAAAGCAAAGGACAACAAATTTCAACAAATCTTGGTGATGAAGGATGATTATTCTTACTGTTGCCCAGCTGAAGTTGTCTTTGTAAAGCAGTGGGGGTCCTGCATGCTGTCACCCAGCCAGTGTTTAAATAAACCTCCTGGGAGTGGCTGCTCCCTGCCTTCTCTGTGTCATTGGGAGAATGCACTTTAAAAAAGAGAAAAAACCTTATGTAACATTAAATACTGTATTTTGCATAAAACCACATTATGAATTTTATGTATTTCATACATTTATGTCGTGTTACAGTTGTGTTGTTATAGTAATTTTACAGTTTTGCATCGAGTTCAGCAATGAAGGTGGATCGTGGAACCACAGAATGTGGAAGGTTGGAAGGGACCACTGTGGATCACCTGCTCCAGCCTCCATTGTTCAACTCCTGATTTATCTAGTTATGTAGTTAGGCTATTAGTGTATTATTTAATATGCAGTAGCTGAAACTCATGATGAAATGGGGAGATGCCTTGAAGCTGCGGAGAGGAGGACAGACCAGTTATTTCCAAACTGTGGTTTTGTGATGTGCAGCAGTTGCTGCAGCTCAGGCTCAGGATGGTGTGAGCTCTGTGCTGCTCCTGGAGAGCAGCAAAGGACTACTTTAGCTGAGCTGGTTTGGTGTGTCCAGCACTTCCTTGCCTGCTCTCAGGCTCTCACACTTGTACCCAGTGTGCTGCTTGTCTGCTCAGAGCTGCCCAGCTCTCTGCACAGCTTTGCCACACTGGCACTTTATTAAATACTTCAGAAGTTTTCTTGTTCTGTAAACTGCCTATTGCTGCAGGAGTAGAGGTGTGCCACAGGCTACCAGCAGAGATTAATTCTGTAGCACTTTCATGTTCTGTGTAGTCTTGAGCTATGTATTTATAAGTCAGAATTTGAACAAACAAACAAAAACTTCTTCCCCCACTCCCCCGCCCCTGCCATCGCCCACCTACTTGTCTTCCAGTTTGGGACAAAACCCACGGAAATGGTACCCATAACTGATATTTGAAACCTCTTCAGTATGACAATGACAGAATTCTTTATGGGTGCTCCAGTGTCCTTTCACCTGGAGTCATCTTTCATGTGCTGTTTCTAAAACCAACTGCTATTTACACGTTTCGGTGCAGTGTCTAAGTCTCTATGAGGTTAAAGTGCATTTCAGTAAGTCCTTACTGACAGTGCAGAGCTGTTGAAGCAGCCAGCATGCCAAATTGCAGGACTACCTTAGGAAATTTATATTACAGAGAGCTAGAATTTGCTCTATCAAATTTAGTTTGATCACTCTCTATTTTAATGAAAAATAATAGCACTCTTTTGTAAACGGTTTCAGATTGCTTTAAGAACTGATTTCAAGGAGGAACACTAAGGAAGTGAGGTTTTACAAACAAATTACCATGAATGTCCAGAACATGCAGTTCAGTTTCACATTCTTTTGTTAGACTAGCTCAATAAATAAGCAGAATAGCTTCCTGGCAAGACTCACTCTGAGTCCTTACTGTGGAAATACAGAGCATCTCCTGATAAAAAGGGACAGGTGCTCTTGTGAAGCTGTCTCAGACAGATGCTGCTCTCCAGTCATGCTCTTGCTCTACTGTATGATTCTGTATCAGTTTTTCATTAGAGTTGTTCCTTGGGGTGAGCAGGTCAGGAATTTCAATTCTTTGGTTTGGATCAGGTTCAGGTCAGCAAAAACTTTTAGTGACCTGACCCAGTCATGAACCAGAGATAGTCCCAGAAGTTTCCCTTGAGATGGAAACTGGACTCCTGATGATGTTTATCAGCTGGTGACACAGTATGGCTTTCTAGATAACATATGACATTGTGGGGTGCTCATGATCGCAGAGCCTTGTTTGGATAAAGGAAGAAATGGACTTTTTACTGAATTTGATAAAGTTGCTAGCCAGTCACATTGTCATTTGCTTTTAGTTCACCTTAATGGGTCTGGGGATCTGTAATTTTTACAATGTGTTCCAAGGCTTTTATCTCTGCCTGATCTATTTTTAATTGTGTTTTTCTTTTTATTCCTTTTTTTAAATTTTTTTTTTTTTTATTTTCACAGCTAATTTGCAGATTCTCAGAGTATAAACTTACCATCTAGGACCACAATACCATATGGCTTTATGGTTCCATTGATTAGTTTCACCTTATTACCTTTAATTTATGAGGGAGAAAAGGAAAGTTCCTATATGCCATAGGTCATATAATTGGGATCAAACCAATGAGGATAAGAGCTGGTGCTGCCTCGAGTTAAACAGAGCTGAAGGTTGTGTGCCTGTGGTGTGTTCACTGCTGTATGATGCAGCTTAGTCTGAACAAAACTGCCTTTCTCTCTTCTTGCTCTGTTTTTTTTTTTCTACCTACCCCATTCCACACCTAGGCACTTATTATTTTTGAGAATCTTCTCAAATGTTTCACATATTCTGTGATATAGAAGGATGAGTGATAGTCTATGACATAGAAGGATGAGTGAAGAGTTATTAAAAATACAGGTAATGTTATTCAAGGTATAGACATCAAGAGACTCTGCCTTTAAAGCTTCTCCTTGCCAGACAGATCTTTGTACCTGAGCAGCTGAATAATCTTCACTCTTGTGATTACTATTGCTACCAAAATTATTATTATAAAGTGAAAATGTATAAAGAGGCTTAACCAGTTTTCCCTGGTTAATGCTCAAGGAAATTAATTCTTAATTTCCTATTAGTAACAGCAAGAATGTGACTGGCAGCACTGATAGCATGGACTTTTGCTTTGGGTCCGTTGTTCATGTGTTTGTTGATTTGAGGCTTTTTCAGGACAGTGGTTTGTTTGCAGCTGCCCAGTGCAGCCAGTTAAATTGGTTTGCTAACAGGATTTTCCCTTTTGTCCAGGTAGTGCTGACCTGTAGATCTGTGCCCTCTCTAGAGTGCTGAGTGTCACTAGCAGACTTCACTGTAAGGGAGATTGTGTTTCACTCCCTAGGCTTGGGGACAGGCCAGGAGATGAGCCTTCATCCCCTCTAAATGACTTCGCTGTTCTTTTCCTTCCTCACCCATCTGTGCATGCTGCTTTCAGTGGAGGGCTGGTGACAGAGACTCCACTGATGTGGGAGATGCCTCCCTCTTTTAATTCTAAACAGTGAAGAAGCAGAGCTTGCTATTATAATTCACACTTCATCTTCATTTAGAGAGTGGGACATTGAGCCTGCATACCCCCAACTCTACCCTTGCCCTGAGCAAATTCTCTCTTTGCAGAGAATCCCCACAGTGAGAGCTGTAACAGTCTGTGGGGCAGGGAGATCAAGGTGAAACATGGCACCAAGGCTCCCATGGTTGAAGAGAAAATGGGAGGCACAAGAGCATAAAGGGGGATGGTTTATTTCTTAATGAGATTGTGTTGCCACAATGTCAAAAGACTGATTGGCCTTATCACAGTTAACCTCATTTGTAACCTCTTTCCCTTTAGATTAATCCAGATCAGACAATAATAATGAAACCTCTAAGATAAATAGAGATGGATGTTTTATTAAGATGAATAAGATGAATGTTTGAGGGCAGGACAAGTTTCATTTTGGAATGCAGCATAGCTTGAACTTGTTCTTTCAAATAGATGCTCTCGTCCAGCTATTGTCAGGGAGTTGAGTAAGCATTAAATTAAGGAATGAAGGCATTTTGGGTGATAAATAGCTGAATGCTTTGATGGAAGATATATGAAATTGTACCTTCTTATAATGTTTATTATTTAATAGGCCAAAGACAACCAGGTAAAACTAGCCTGCAGTGCCACAGGAGAGGTGTTTTGAGCAGTGCTTCTTCCTGTCCAGCAATAGTCCTGCTAGAAGCTGCTTCTCTTGGTGCTTCTAATTAATAAACTCAACTCCGAATTACTGGATTTCTAACCTGATTTCAGGCCATTCATTTTCTGAAAAGTACTTCTGGGGAACGTGTACGTCAAGAACTATCTGTATAAATATTTGTTGGGATTTTATGGCTTTCCTTTATGGTATTTCTGGGTTCTGAGCAGCTGCAAGTCTGAGACATATCTCTGTCCACAGGTCAGTCTTTCCAGCTTCATTACAAAGCCTGCTTGACCCCACCATGCACACACTGTGTTTGTGTGTACTCTGAGGCCTTTCTGTCTGCTTGGCCAGCACAGTTAATAGAATTTTAGGGGTTATTTTAAAGCTCTACAAGAACATTTTGTTGCACTCTGGTTGATTTTACCCACTTATGACCTACAATATAAATTTGGTCTGAAATACACCTCTCAAAAAGATATCCAGTCATAGTAGAAAAGATAAAATGGTGGAGGATTCCTTGGCAGTTTGTTCTTCTAATATCCCACTGAAACTATTAATTTGTGTTAATATTAAAACACTTCTTTCAGCCATTTGTTTCCCCGTTATGACTTTCTCCTGGATTAAAGAACTCTTAGGGTCAGGATTTTTTTGCACTGTCATCTCTCAGTCTCTTCGATGAACTGAAAAAGAGGTTGAGCTCTTTATCTTCTACTGTGAGATGCTCTGTTTCTTTTGCCAGCCTCTTATTTACACCTTTTTTGTAATTTCTTCCTTTTTATTGACGTTACTGCATGGAGCAGCTTGATACGTTTTTACTTTTCAATTAAAAATCCACTAATCTGCATATTACATAATTAAATGAATGCATCATCCACCCAAAATGACAACATCCCAGGTGTATGCAGTTTACCAGAACTGTGTGGCCAGAAATTTCCCAGTGAATGTGTTTGAGGCTGGAGGCTGCTATTCTTGGAAATGAGAGAGCCTTTCTGTTCCAGAGCAAGAACATCGAATCTCATTCCCAGAAGGGATTCTCAGAATCTTTTTCAGACATTGCCTTGTGAGCCAGATTTTCAGCTGGGATAAGCCAGTGTTGGTCTGAGGTCAGTAACACTGATTTCAGCACTCAGCTGAGGACCTGAGTGTAGGAGCTGAAGACCCAAAATATATAGGAAATACATATTTTTTGCATTACCTTTTTAAAGACAATTGTGGCAAACTTTTAAATTTGTAAAATGTAATACTGACTGGTTCTTGTTCCAGAAGCAGACTGACATGGGATCAGTAAAATGCCAGACTTGGTCAGATGTACCAAACTGTACCTCAGTATAACTTTATCTGCTGTAACCGATGGTTTTTCATCAGATTGATGGATTGATGCCCTGGTGACAGGTTAGGTGTTGTGAAGACTCAAAGTTGGTAAAGCTGACCAAATATATATATATATTTTTGTATGTCAACTTAACCTGTGTAGGTTAGTCACACACTAAACCAAAAACTTTTCTGATCTTCCAGCGCTTGTCCTTCATTATAATTTCACATATTATTTACTGAAAAGCAACAATATCTGAAGGGAAATATTCTATATGCTGCTGTTACCTGGTGTTATTTCTGTTGTTACCTGGTGTTCTATCTGTTACCTGGTGTTATTTCCATGTGTGCTGAATTCATTGAATGATGCAGTTGCTGGGGCACTTTCCTAACATACAGCTAGGTAGAAGTTTATGGTAATAGGAAATTAAAAATGGAGTTTTGGTGTTAGTTTTATTTTGTTGAAGTCAGATGAAGGCAAGTTTGTGTGTTCTATATGGCTTTTTTTTTGTATGATTGGAAGTTCTGAGTCCTATGGGATTTAAGCTATTAAAAGTGTCTTTTCTTCAGCTAATTGCACTGACCTAAAACCTCTGTGTACAGAGTGACTGAATTTGGCAGATGCCTTTTCCCCTGAAATGTGCTTGGACTGACTTGGACCCACACAATTTAAGAGTCTCATGTTTAAGTTTTATAAGAGGTAAAATTGAAAATTACTGGTTTTGGTTATTCTCCATGATCAATAAATAACAGACTTCATGAACCACTGGGGTGTGCTCTGGGCTGGGTGAGAGTTAAATAAAATGACTCTCTGTTTGTGTAGCTTGTTTGATTTAGCTTCATCAGCATCCTGAATCTTTAAATTGAATCTTTCTACACTAAATTCATTATCATTAGGTAATCCAACAAAACAGAAAATGTCAGTCAAGTTTGATACCTCCTCCCAGAGGAGCTACAACAAAACTCAGGGCAGTAGACTGTATGACATCATAGCTTTTGCTGAAAGTGAACTTCTGCTGGGAGCAACAGTCCCAGTTCCAAATTCAAGCACTCGAAATTGGTATTTCAGGGTTGGATTGGATTGGGGTCTTTTGTTGTTGTGTTTTGTTGGTTGTTTGGGTTTTTTTGTTTGTTTGTTTTGTTTTGTTTTGGTTTTTTTTTGTTTTTCTGGGGGGGTTTGGTTTGTTTGGGGTTTTTTTTTGACATTATCTTATGAGTTCAATTTCCTGGAGGGCAGGGGTCATGTGTGTGGTTTGAATTAATAGGTTAGGGTTTGAGTTAAAGGCCTCTGGAGTCAATGAAACAAATCACCTCAGTTAGGATGGTTTTGCAATTAGGCCTTGATGTCCACACAACTGGAGCAGAAGAAACTTAAGAATATTATATTTTACTGTAAGCATGCAGAATGTTGTTTCTTGGCTGCCACAGTAGCAGTTCTTCTGGCATAACTCCAGGTATGAGGCCAGTCAGAAGGATCAATTAAACTAAGTGCAATTTGAAATCTAAAACTTTCAAAGGTCAAAAAAAGATCTGGATGTTCTTTGTGATTGATTTTTGTGGGCCTGACATCCCCAATCCTGCAGACAGCTCTGTCTGCATTGCCAGTTGATGGTTGCTGTCTTCTTAAGCCCGAAGAGGGTTACACTGAAATTTCTGGAGTCAAAACATAAATGAAATTCTCATTCCTGGGTAAGTAGAAGTGCTGAATTCTCCAGGTACAGTGAGAGAACATGTGATAGTTCACATCATAAACTTGCACAGATTTGTTGTTTTGGATACTATATGTTAATTGTATGTAAAGGACCTTCAAATCTTCTGCCTTATCTTCTACATAAGAAAGAGTACAGATAAATTTCCTCTTTAAATGAGTGTATTAGAGTTGGATAGCATTTTCAATAATAAAACTCAATGTTGTAGCTCTGTATTATAAATTTGGTAGCTCTAGCTGCTTGTAAGAAAATTACATTATTTATCCACTTTTATGTGGGGTAGTTGACTCATTTTTTAACTACTTCCTTTGGAAAAAAGTTTTCTAGACCTTAGTAATACAATTTGAGATGAGATATGAAGTTGCTCAAAAGAAGAATTTTAGTTCTTTAAACAAACCCCGTGTGGCATGTATAAAGATATTAGAATATCTTGAGCCTGTTTTTTCCAGTATTTGTGATGTGCTTGGCCCACTGAGTCATGATTCTGCTCCCCTGTTGAGCCATTTAAAACAGGAATATAAAGGAGCACATGAGAAATGCTTTAAAGTGATATGAAAAAGATTAATATAGTTTCAAAAATTTATTTCCTCCACTTGGCATGCAAATAATTGAATTTTTAAGCAATGCGTTCATTTAAGTATTTCTTAAGAGGGAATTCATATAAGGAAAAAATAGGCAGGAGGGAAAGGTAAGAAAGGATCTTTGAACCTGATTAAGAGAAACAATTGTTTGCAAAAGGCTTTTTGTCCTGTAGTGGAAGAGGCAGCCCTGTAACCCATCAGCCTCAGCCCAGCTGTGAGCTGCTGCTCTCTGTTTTATTTGACATCTCTCTCTTTCTCAGTTACATCTTTTAATTAAGAGGGCTTTACTGTGAATTATCACCACAACATGCTGGTTGCTCCCAAATAAAAGAAACAGACCTCTGACCCTGTGGATAAGAAGAGTAATGCTGAAGTTAATGCCCTGAACATAGAGTTTCTGGAGGTGTGGTTTTGGACCCCTGGCTGCAGGTCAGAGTCAGTGTGAGGAGGGCTTGGAAGACAACTGCTGGGTGTAGTTACCTAAACAATGTCCAGAAGGCTGCAAACCCAAACCAGAGAGAGACATATATCAATGAAACACTCCCCTTCTCATGCAATTCTTTTACATTTTATGGATTATTTTCCTGGAAGACTGATGTCCCCCTTCATTTTACTGTAGAACCTTGGCCTTGTAGCCTTCACCAAATGCAGAATCTCAGAGAAGTGATGATGAGTAGTAAATGTCATATATTTGATTAGCTTTTTACAAATTTACTTTTTCACTGCTGCATATGCAGTAATAATTAAACACATGCACGTTTCCAGTATCTGGAATGCCACGTATCTAATCTGTGGGAAAAAACCCAACATTGTTTTAAGAGTATTTTAGAAATACTCTTTTATTGGCAATACTTTTGGTAATGTTTATAGGGAACATGGGTATAGAGAAACACTATTGAAATTCTGTGAGAATTCACTTGTTCTTGGAATCTCCACTAAAACAGCAAGAGCAACAAAATCACAATTCTGTGAGAGTCAGTCGGGCAACATGTGATAGAAAATACCACCAGTAGAGACCAGTTTTATGTTACATTGTTGAGCCTGAAGTCAACAGAGCAGTACTAGAATAAGTCAACAATTGCATTCTGTTACTCTGCTAGAATCATTATAGTGACAACTGTAATTCAAGGACAGAAGATTTCATGTACCCTTGGCTATTTCCACATTGTGTAACTGATGCCAGCATAAAATGCTTTAGGCTTAATATTGGACTTCTCTTAGCCACATTCATTCCTTATTTCCTAAATTAGGAAAAATTGGTCAGTGATAACCTGCAGCTGCTGCTTAACTTGCTATTGCACAAAGAGTCTAAAATAGTGCTATATACATACTAGGATACTTGTCTAAGCATAGATTATGACTTTTCTGGAAAAATATTTGTGTATATTAGGGAAAAAAGCGCTGATTTTCCTGTTTGGATTATGTATAACATCCGTTTTTTGCAAATCAGTTACTA
Organism: Leptocoma aspasia; assembly: GCA_013399835.1. Classification (NCBI taxonomy): domain Eukaryota; kingdom Metazoa; phylum Chordata; class Aves; order Passeriformes; family Nectariniidae; genus Leptocoma; species Leptocoma aspasia. The sequence goes on from VXAX01000811.1 coordinate 168,383, forward strand.
AAAGCTACTATAATTATTGGTAATATTTAATTTAGCACTGCATTTAAGGCTGAAGTGCCACTAAGAAAGACTTCTGGTTTTCTAAATGGAGAAAGGTAGGCTGGGCTCATGAATAAGGATAGAACAGGACTAGAGCTCAGATCTTTAGCATTCAAAGTTCTGAGTGTGACACATAACCATGTTTAATTTCACTTATTTTGGCTCTTAAGATCCTAAACTTTCTGAGGAAAGGGCTCTTTCTACTCCACCAGGTACAGCAAGGTTCATGGTGATTTTCTAGATGCTACTGTTAGAGCTGAAGTCAAAGGCAGATATTAAAATGAGCCAAAAAGCAGTGATTGGCACAAAGAGTTGATGTCAGGTGATGGCCAGGACTTTGGATTTTTACCTGTGTTTTTCCTCAAGACTTCCTGTTCACAGTCTGAGCAGAGAGCCTTAGAAGGCACAGCAATGAGAACCTCAGTGACTTTTGAGTACAGTCTATTTGGGTGTCTAGGATATTGGAAAAGTATTGCAGTGTTTGCCAAAGCAGCTTCTGTGGAGGTTATAAAAGCAGACCGACCATTTCACAAGTGTGTAGGTGAATTTTATAGTGCTGATTATTTATTTATTAATTTAAATTAGAAAACATTGGCTTTTTTTCCCAGCCTGTCCCATTGATGCAAATTTTCCTCTCTGGCACAGAGAAGTATTGGAATGTCTGACAGCAGCACGAGAAAGACAGAGGCAGATCATGTGGTAGGAGAAGTGGCTTTCATGTCTGAGGCAAGGGGATGCATTTAGTTAACTAAATTCCTTCAGGTCCCACTCAGAATCTAAATGTCCTGTCCATCAATGGGAACTAGTGGCATGAAGGCTGCAAAGTTCTCCTTTTACATGCAGATCAAACATACCCTTGTTCAGAGCAATCTGGACTTTTCTGCCTTTTCATTTCCCCCTAGACCTAGATTAAGCATATTTGGTGTTATAGTTTTACTTTTTTTTCCTAAGGATATTACTGGATCAACATGTGTATTTTTGCTTACTACAATGAAAATGTAAATTTCCATTCAAAGAAATGCTTTTTGGTTTATAATTTTGCAAGCTCACCAAGAAATATGTATGCTTGTGGATGTGTACCATAAATGCAGCTAAAAAATGTGGTCAAAATATTTACTGCTCATGTAGAAATGGTTCACATACCTCTTAGTAAAACAAAGGCATTTTTCAATTTGCTCTGTGACATGGTGCAGATGTAGGAGTTCATATAAATGCAGAATCAAAAAAGGAACCGCCTGATGTAGTGAAGAACTTGCTGGACTATATATTTTGAGGCAGAAACAGCTTGGAGGAAGTAAAGGATTTGAAGCTTGACCATAAATATTGTGCCCATGTAGTGCATTGCCATGTTTTTGCAGTGTTACGTGCCTCTGTTAATAATGTATGAGTGTGTGGAATTTACATTCTGGGGCTTCCTCCTGGAGCAGCTGGGGTTCCTGAGTTCTGCTCACAGTGCAGGGCTCACATCAGGCACTGGTGGAGCTGTGCTGCCTGCAGGCTTTGCTGGGTGCTGCTGGCACTCCCCTGTGGGATTCCCAAGGACTTTTCCCTGGGCCCTTCAGTGGTACTGTTGTTGGTGTTCTGTGCAGAGGTCTCTCCAGGAGTAATGGAAATTTATGTATTAGCAGTGAGCTACAGAGGTGTTATTTCTTTAATTAGTCATCATAAATGGTGTCAATTGAGTTTGTTATTGGTTGTGTTTGTGCTGTTTTGATTTTGGCCATTGAGGAGGTCTGACATTAAGTATTTGAGTAATTTCTCTGCAAAATACGTGTTTTCCTTTCAATGGATGTTTACAGTGCAGGAGGCTGAGAACCTGCTCCCTTAAAAGGATCATGTTTTCCATTTACTGAGAATACTATTCCCAACATTTTTGTTTTTTAGGAAAGAAGTTGTGTGTTATTGCTGAGGTTTATGCATAGTCTGGGCACAAACTTCCTTGTCTTTAGAAAGAAATCCAAATAGGGCCAGAATCTGGGGTGCAATAACATTTCTGAGCCTGTAAACCATAGCCCTGTAACAAAAGTGAGGTTACTACCAGGCCATGAAAGCTCAGAGAAACCTCAGAGCTGAGTCGTGTAAGCCAATAGAACAGAGCCTTTAACCTGCTGAGCAGCATTAGCAGGGGCTGTATTGAGTAACCTTGTCTGCAGAGTGGTGAAGCACACTGAGGAGAGGTGCTGTCAGACACACACATGGCAGAGGCAGCTATGTGATCTCATAAATGCTTTGAAAACCCTGAAGTGATACATTTCATTTACATTTTCTTTCACTGTTCTGTAATGAAAACTCCCGTGTTAAAAATTCTTTAGCGTGTACTGGGGGAAAGAGCTGATTTATTATGAAGGAGAAGAGTTAATTCACTTTGTTTTTAACATCTCTTGCTGTGAAATATTAATTCTAGTATTGAAGTCCCTGTGCTGTAACAAAAGATTACTGTCAATGTGTTAAAAAAAAAAGTTTAATTGGAAAAGATAAAATGCAATTGGTTAAATTTCAGTCATTTCAGTTAAATTTTATATCATGAAGAGGGTAGACTGACTTAGATCTTGTAAAGTTTCATGTGTGGTGGGTAGTAGAATGAAACTTTAGAAGTGCAAATGAAACCACTTTTAACTGAAAGGTGAGGAAAAACAACTGGCTTTTGGTTAACACCATCAGGTCACATAATGAACAAAGAAGTAAACCAACATTTTCAGAAGGAAAGTTTGAGAATCTCTCATTTGGAAATATCAAAGGGAAGCTACACTGAGGTGTGTGCTACAAAACTTGATCTTTCATCTTCTCAGAGCCTTGTGGCTCTGCTGTGGGTGGGAGCTCTCCATCAGAGCCAGGCACAAACTGTTTGTGCACCACAACCCTCATGACTGTTCCCTGTAATCTCTTGCGTTGGAAAGAGCAGGTATGAAAAGAATCTGTCCCTTACTTTGCATTCTTCAGACAGCTGAGATCAAAGAAGTGAAGTCAGCTGCATGGTAAAAAACAATTCTGCAGTGACAGGGCACGTGGGAATGGCTCAAAGCTGCACCAGGAGAGGTTTGCACTCATTAGGAAGCGTTTCTTTACTGCCAGGGAGGTCAGACCCTGGAAAAGGCTTCCTGAAGAGGGGGTGAGTGCCCCAAGCCTGTCAGTGTTTAGGAGGCATTTGGACAATGCTCTCACTAAAAGGCTCCATCTTGGTCAACCCTGAACTGGCCAGACAACTGGACAAATGACCATTGAGGTCCCTTCCAACTGATGCAGTCTATTTGGTCTTTTCAAAACAGTGAATGTGGCTAAAGCAGAAGGCTGTAGCCTCCTCTGTGTGCAGCTTCGCTCAGCTTATTCCTGGAACTGTGCCTGAGGCTGTATGGGCTTCATGCAGCAGCCTGTCAACATTGTGGGTATCCCTGTTGGAATGAGGAATTTCCCAGCAGTAATGCTACCTGGCAGTGTGCTGGTGGTGAACTGTTACCCCATTGCCCTTGCAATGATTTTCTGCTCCATGAAGTGTTTCTGAATTGTGTCACAGCAGGTGTTTATTTCCTGCCCTTGTGCTGGAATGTCTCAGGGTGGTGGTGCTGAGATGTGGGCAGCTATTACTGCCCTCCCTGAGAGATCCTCAGAGCTGGTCCTCTCATTTCTGGTGACAATTGCTGTGATAGGAAGCACTTCCTGTGTCCAAGCAGAACACTCAGACTGCATCCAAAAATCTAGAACAGAGGGGTGTGTGGAACAGTTGAAAAATCTTACTAAATCTACTTGATCAGTATTACTGCTTCTACAGATAGAAGTACTTATGCTTTTATAATTTTTTGTCTGTGTACTGGTTTTGCCAGTGGCCAGGTTGCTGGTCCTGATTAGGAAGCATCTCTTTGTGCTAAAGTTGTTAAATTTGCAAATGATTAGAGGGGATGTCTTTGGGAAATGTACAGTCTTGTGCTTCACAAATTATAGATGACATATGGCAGCAACTGGCAATAGATTCAGAACTTTAATAAATCCAAGCCACACAAAACTTGCAATTAATAAGAACTGCTCTCATGAGATACCATTACACTGCTTCCTTCAAAATGCAGTGCTTCTCCCAACATGATAAGTCATGCATTTACTGCACTTCCATTGAAACTGTTCCCAAGTGGGTTTAGTGAAGTCTTCCAGTTCATTGTGAAGGTGCTAAGCCTCATTCTCCTCTGACTATGTCACAATAAAAACCCAGGAGTAACTCCACCTAAAGCAAAGGGATTACACAGATAAACATTTTTGTGAAGAGGAAGTGCAAGTAAAATATTGATGTAAATATACCTTGTCTGGGATAGCACTCAGACTGTAGCTAAACAAGGAACCATTGCCTTGGATATACAACCACATCAGGAGATGTCACTGACTGGCTTTGGCTGTATCATACACAGCTGAGAACAGAGAAATGCTAAAAACTCTTACACTGAAAAATTAAAAGCAAACAAGAATGTTTAGGCATATGTGTTATATCAAAATGTAGTTAAAAAATGGGTTTTCTCAATTAAGCCAGAGCTAAACAGTTTGTGTGACACTACTTTCAGATAGGAAAAATATCATTTCTGCTGGGCACAATAAAATTTAGATAAATGAAAGGGTTGATTTAAGTGATCCTTTGTCTTACATATGTGAATAAACTAAGACATGATGAAATAGTTTGGTAATTCCTTCTAGCCATGAAATGTTTCTCTGGGATTCTTTCCAGCAGAAAACAGTTATTTCACAGGAATAAGGATTTCATATTGGACCACACAGTAAACCAGAACTTAAACAAACAAACAAAAAAAAATCCAACATGTAACCTATTTTGTGTTTCCATATAAAAATATCAGACTTTTGTTTGTCCCTCATATGGAGGAGGTTTCAACTGGACATTTGGCTGCTGTTGGAGCAGATAGAGCCTTGGACACTGAATGTACATTTCCACAAACCTTTCCAGTGATCTGGTCACATTTGGATGTAAAAAGAATGATGAGCAGAAATATTTTTAGCTCACATTTTTGAGGTTTTGTGTAGATGGTGCCTTGCTATGGTTACTGTCTTTTGGATTCTTGGGGGCTTTGAAAAATCTCTTATTATATCCAAAGAGGTCTAGATAAAGCTACAATTCAGGTTCATTTGCTGCTGCTGAAAAAGAGAAGCTGTATCTGTGCAGAGGCTAAAGTGACTTCATTCCCCTGGTGGACTTCTCTTTTTTTTAAATTCCTGCTGGTTTGGATATACAAGCCAAAGTGAAAAAGACATCAGTGACTTCGAACCCCAGCCTTGAGGAGAAGAGCAAAGAACGTGTTAGAAATGGGCAAGAATAAGTAGTGTTAAAAACAGTTTCATGCCTGCTTCCTCATGTCCCTAAATATGTTTTTTCTACAACATATTGATATGTGGGATTGGACAGTGCTACTTTCCAGGGTCTATAGTCTCATATTGCCAGTAAAGAGAAAAAACAACAAACCAAAACAAAGAAAAAAAAAGCCCCAAATCCTGTTAGTTTTAGTCTTTTTGCAATTATCATTTGTGATGTGGAAATTCAGGCTTGTACCATTTTTTCTTCATTCTATAAGGGAGAATTAAAGGCTCAGGTATTCTCCAGTCTCATGATTTGCAAAGATTAGTGAAATAAAGATGACACTTGACTGCATGCATAATTCAGCAATGTCTTTGACACAACTTCCTGCTCCATCAATCACTTCCAGTTTTGTCTGGTTTAGTCATTATTCACTCCACAGCTCTCCCTCAGAATCAGTAGCTCAGCTGTGAGCAGTTTTTGGGTTTGCCATTTCTGAGGTTCAAACTCTTTTGATTGCATACACCACACAGGCAGTGCAAATCTCCTTTTGGGCAGGATTGTGGTAATGTTTCAAGAATCACACCTGGGGCAAAATTCTTATTTTAACAAATAACAAGAAATTTGCAAGTGTTACTGAGCATTGATTGAGCAAATGAGTGTATTCAAAATAAGGATAAATAAATAGGAGAAGTTTTTTTCAGCACTTGACTAGATTTCATTGGTGGCAAATCTCTTATTAAAAAACTGACATTTTCTGGGACTGCTTTGTTACTCAAAAAACCTCCTAACATTTAAAGCAACTGGAGCTCTTAATCACATTCTTAAATGATTTCACCTAGAAAACCAATCAGGAAACCAAGAACAGAATTCCTGGTTTTGGGGCTGTGTTTCACAGGGGCCTATAAGATATCATACCTCAATTAAGAAGTGATGTATGGTGCCCTACTATTTAATTACCTGAGTCTTTGCAGAATTTACCTTTGTCTGTCTGAGTCCAAGTTCAGGTTTATCCTCCCTTTATGGCAGAAAGACAAAGGCTTTGGCCTCTTCCATCTTGTTAGTGAGTTCAGAGTCCTGTTAATGTTTTCCAAGTTATGGCCTGTGTTTTCCAAGTTAATTTCCTAAAAAAAATTCTCAGAAGTGGTACTTTTAAATTCCGAATTATTTCTGCTTTTATGTATTTTTTCCCAAGTTAATTGAAAACATTTGCATTTTAATTTCAACAAGCACAAAGTAAAATTAAATATATCTCCGCATTGAGTTCTGATGGTGCATTTGTTCCATATTCTAGTCCCTCTGACTTGAGCTGACTGACCAGTTCTTGGCTTTGAGCCAGGGCTTTTCTGCTGGATAACCAGCACCCCCTCTCCCTGCCCCTGTCTCTAGCTACTCTGCAGTGTGAGTATGCCGACTCTGAATTGCCAAACACACATAAATCACATCTTAAGGCCATCTTTATTACTTGCTCCTGCTTCCCTAGGAGGGGTATCATCAATCAGTGTTTGTGAGCCCGTGTCCCTGTCATCCCCGGGACTGCTGTTAGTGCTGGAGGCAGAGAACGAGGAGCCTGCACTTGGAAAGGCAAAGGGGAAAGCCAGGAAGGAGAACTGGTGCAGATTCTGCTGATGGAGTGGAAAGAAACCACAGCAAGTAACAGGAGTGTTGTCAGATCAATGTTGTCCTTGCAGTTTTCCACTCTGTCTCTGAAGGATGTTGTACTGAAATCAGCCCGAGGAGAGTGGCAGAGGTGCTGAGTGAAAGGGCTCTGTGCATTCCTGTGCTCTGTCCCTGGTGAGCTCACTGGCTGATTCCTAAATTCTGTGCAGCTCCTGAGAGAGCACTGCTTTCACAGAGCTCACAGAATCACTGGGTTGGAAGAGACCTTCAGATCATCAAGTCTGACATGGAGTCCCTGACACCTCAACTAAACCCTGGCACCCAGTGCCTCATCCAGTCTCTTTTTAAACACATCCAGGGATGGTGACTCCACCACCTCCCTGGGCAGACCACTTCAGTACTCGATCACTCTTTCTGTGAAAAACTTCTTCCTAATGTCCAACCTAAATTTCCCTTGGTGCAGCTTAAGGCTGTGTCCTCTGGTTGTGTCAGTGCTGCCTGGAGAAAGAGACCAACCCCAGCTGAGCACAGCCACCTCTCAGGGAGGTGTGCAGAGTGATGAGGTCACCCCTGAGTCTCCTTTTCTCCAGGCTGAACACCCCCAGCTCCCTCAGTGGTTCCTCACAGGGTTTGTGTTCCCAGCCCCTCACCAGCCTCGTTGGCTCCTCTGGATGTGCTTTGCTCCTGGAGATGCTGCTTTCGCCTTGGGCAGGTGATAACCAGAGAGTGAATGTCAGGTGCACAGCTACTTGTTAAATTGCCCGAGGGCCCCTGAGAAATTCCTTTCTCCTGTTGGGTCTGGGCAGTGTGTGGAAGCATTACTTGTGCAGAGATGCCTGGAAGGACAAATCTCAGTCCCAGAGTACAGAACACAGGTGGGAGTGGGAACCGGCTGTGTCTCACTCTCTCGGTGCTCATTCTCCATCTCCCCAAAATGAATAGGTTCATTGAAACAAGGGAAATATTGTTTGCCTTTTGGAAACGTTCTTGTGTGCATAGAATTGCAGAGAATTCCTCTCAGTCTGCTCTTGTATCACCTCAGGCTATGTTCTGTCAGATATTAGCAAGTCTACAAAAATCTGGGCTGAGTCAGTGTTATGATAAGAGACAGTAAAAGAAAACTCTTATGGGAAGATTTTGAGGCATTTTCACTGAATCAGTTTTCATTCACCCCTCCTTACACTGAAGCTAACTAGCACTTTTGCTGTTAATTATTAATAAGGCATAAAATCAATCTAGAATATTGGAACAGTTTTCAATTATTATTTTACTTAATATCCAGTTAATTTATTATCATTGTTTTCTGTTCAGTTACCATGAATTGTCTGTTAAACCTTGATTGCAATTGATTTTGTAAAACATGAAGTATTACTATTACATTTCTATTGCATGAACACTTGGGGAAATTCAGAACAATTAACTTTGGCTAGGAGAAACACCAAAGGACTTGGCAAATCTTGGTTAGGGCTCTTCTGCCCATTTGAATTCTTACCCCATGGAAAAATCTTGCTCTGAAATTACAGAGCTAGGTAGAGAAATCTGAGATTTTCCTTTTAGGTCCTGTTCCCAGTCAAGAAGTACATACAATATTTTCAAGGTATTTTGATGCTTGTCTTGATGATCCTTGCCAGAGCCCAGGAGTGCATGAAAATGAATAAAAAATAACAAACTCTGTTAATTGGACAAATGACAGTTTTCAAAGCTGATTTAAGGCTTGGGAAAAGAGTTAGTTTTTATTTCTAGGGTTTCCCTTCTCTGTTTTGTGGCCTCTCTTCATGTTCTAAAATTTATATACAGAGATAGTTTTAGCTTTTTCTATCACAAATAACAGAGTGATGTTGACTCGGTTGCCTTGTATTTTGATAGATGAATTCCTTAGCGTTCATCAAAGTGTTTAGGGACATCTCTAGTGTCAAAAAAAGTACTTATGGAGGCAGCACTGAGAGTGATGAGCAATGGGCATAGAATTGTTTGAATAATGACTTCTTGCTTCCTGACCCTTCTAGCATCCACATTTTAGGCATGAGGTGTCTGAAGTCTCAATATAAGAGAGTCTTTTGGCTGACATTTCCCTCAAAGCTTATTCTACTCTGAGTGCATTTTTCTGACTGCATTCAACATGGAAAGGGAAGCTGTGTAAGGTTTGATGTCACATCTTATTTAGTGACAGTTCAGAACCTCAGAGAAGGAGTTCTGAACATGCAGAGGTTTTAATGTATAGTTCCTACTGATAATAAAACAACTAAGGTGAAAGAAAATTGATATTGAGCATGAATGTCAAACTGAAACAAAAGGTGAAAATCCACATTTTTGCATAAACTATGCTGGGAAGTTAGTAGTATCTTACTTGTTTTTGAAATTGCCGTGAAATATTTGTTGCTAAATAGGATGGGTTCATTTTGGGGTCCATTAATTTTAGCCAATAAAAATTTGGCTCAGGAGAAGGTGAAGGAAATAGCTTGGAAAAAATAGAAACTATGAGCAATCTGTCACTTGTTCTTACATATTAGCTGTGCATAGTCTGCACAGGAAAGTTAAAGTAAGGAACATTTTGCTTTAATTGGGTGAAAATCTTCAGCATTTAGATGAATTGGTCTTTGTAAAATAATACAATATGTGTTTTAACATGTTTAAGGGAAATAGTTTAAAGCTATTTAGGTAATCCAGAATTAAGTATTATTGAAACTGTGTCAGGGACTCTGGATCTTTTATTTTTCATTACATGCAGAGAGGCTTATGCCAGCAGAAATGGATTTTATTTTTCTACCAGACTATCACATCGGTGATTGAAACTCGGAGACAGCACCTGAAAGCACTACTAAAGGCTCAGTTTTAGCATCAGAGTTAAAGAATGTTTATGTGGGCAGATATGCTGGAAGACCTCTCTATTCTGGCTGTGCCATGTAAAATGGAGAGTGCAGTTTATCCTAAAACAGTTTTAAAATTTTCCAATCTGTTCTAACCTTACAGTATAATTCTTCAAAGAAATATAATTAAAGCATGTGCACAGTCTCTGTGAAGGAAAACTAAAATATAGTTTGAGTGAGTCCATTTCTTAAGGCACTCCTGTAAAAAAAGTATCTGTGTGTTTAAGAAAGGAAACCTTATTCATGAAATTGACTTAATCTTGGTTGGTTTTTTTCAATATAAACGATCTACTAATCAGATTTACTTATTATAAAAGGTATAAAGGCAAGTGCTGACCTGCTGTATGTCACAGAGCTCTCACTGTGTTTGGCTATTCATTTTCAGCAGCTGAGCATCTTGATCTGTGTCCTCACCTTAAGTCCTAGGGATACCTATTCAGTTGGTTTCAGTGAGGTAAACTTAAATATAGCAACCTTTGGAAGGAGCATGGAGACCTTTGGTATCTTTTGGATTTTGTTGCTCTTTCTATTTTTGAAGATGCTGTCATTTTTATCCCTTTTTAATTCAATTTAATTTCATTCAGCTGGTCTGACTCTCAGCAACAGGACATTCCACAATCAAGTTATGTGCTGGGTTGCAGTAGGCGTGTTGTTAACTTACCTGCTTCCCAAGGAATCCCTGAGCCTTGTCTCCAACACCCAGCAAGGCAGTGTTGGGAGAAGGGAAGTATTCAGCTCAGAACTGCATCCTGATGGCAATTTTCACCTGAAACCTCCCCCTTTTCTAAAATCCCTATTATCCCTTGTATCCCTATTAGCATATTATCAAAGTTGTTTAGTCTCTTAATAGATTTGTCCCTGAGCCTGTAAGCCCTTGAACACCTGAGTACAGTTTTTGTACCAGTGGCATTGCTGACTCGGAGCAGCAGGACTGCAGTGGGAGTGCTCAGGGAGCAAGAAAGGGCCACCATGTGCATTTTAGCTGCTGGCAAAGTGCAATTTGTGGGGTCAGTGTGCATTCTGCACGTTCCAGAAGGCACAGATGATAACCATGTGAAATTCTTTAGGTATCTCCAGGTAGGACTGGGTGTGCAGTAGAGAGGACCGATTCCCATATTGGTTGTACAAAAGGAGTTTGCATCTTCAGATGCTTTTCAAAATCCGACAAAGTCTTCTTTCTTTAAAGAGCTCAGAAAGAGCAGGGAAGGGACAGAGTGCACGTATGTAACTCTGTGTGCAGCTGCAGATGTTTAAACCTGACATCAGGGCAGTACTGCAGCCACCTTCATTCTGAACCAATCAGGCATTATATCCTTCTTTCACTTTGTCTCTCATCCCATAAATTAATTTTTGCTCATTGCCTAGCTCCATGCTTAGGTAAGAGGACTATGTTTTTGTGTTCTATTTAATAGGGATTCTGTTTCTGGTATTTGGGAATATTGTGATAGAGAGGATAGTTATTTTTGAACTTTCATTGCTATGCATTGTGCAAAGGAAGTGTCACCTTTCCCCCTGGTCAGAGTAATTGAAGAAACTCCTTAAACCAGCAGAAAGTGATGTGCTAATACAGGAGAAACAGCTCTGAAGGAGAGAGTTGCATATGAGAAACAAATGGTGAAATCAATAATCTAACTAATTATAAATGAGATAAACTCATTTGGAAGAAAACTAAGCAAGATTCACTTTGAGTCAACTTTTAGTCAGAAGGTGAGAAGTGTTTGTTATTGTATTTTAACAAAGTGATACCAACAGGTTAGTCCAAATAATTCCTCTTCCCATATGCTTTTAGCCAACTCCCAGTGGTGAAATAGGCCATTGGGGATTAAATTATCACAAGATGTACTCTTAAAAGTTGTTTTTCTTTGTGAAGATTTTGGGTTAAGAGCCCACTTGCCTTACTGGTATGACTCAGATGTGGATGTAACATTCAACAAGGGAGACTTAACCAATTTCAATTGTGTCTGTGCCCAAGTCTTCTGTGATGTTGTGGAAATAAGAACATATGGAAATACAGGAAGATTAGATGTAATGTCTGGGTTTAGTTTGGAACTTTGATATGCTTTGCAAGAAATTTAGGTGAAATTGTTAATCAGCGCCATCCATTTTTGTCTTACTATGGACTGTGATCAGAGTTACTGCATTTCTGTTTCTTTATTCCATCAACACTGTTCAAAGCTGTCTTCTGGCTTAATATCTGTTAGGAACACATTTTATTGATTGCACTCTAAAAGTGTTTACATTCTATGTATGCCACAAATTGTCCTGGACCTTTTTTGCTCATCATTTATTGTTGGTACCTTTCTCTCACTGTATCATGAAACCATCTATTCAGGATATTTACACTTCATCTGTGCATCCTAATGACATAGTTATTCCTATATCTATATTTAGTACATCTATAGTTAACATTCCCTGATGGTGCTCAAAGGGTTCCCTTGGTGCTGCAGTTGTCTCACAGGACCTGATAAAAAACTCCTTGCTGCTTTTGCAGAGGAATTTTCTACTGACCTCCCAGTAAACTCAGAATCTGATACAGCAAAATGGGTGAAACTCCACAAGCAGGAAGATATTTCTGCATGTCTGTGAAGGTGGCAGAAACTGGCCCCAAGAAGCAACAGGAATGATGATCTCTAGTGTTTTGTAAAGTCATGTTTGTTGGGGTTTTTAATCTAAAATTTCTGAATTTTAGACCGGTCTCATAAATGGTCTAAGAGATGTCAGCAGTTGTACTGCACCAGTGGTAAAAACAGTTCTGGGCTACTCAGATTTTCTTTTGGGCACATCTCCATCCTTAAATGAGGAGACCACTTTGGCTAGGGCTGTGCCAACTCCTCACCATACTGGACAGTGCTAGTCCAGTGGAAACACTTTTAGGGTTGAATTTTTAATATGTTTTCTTAAAATTGTTTCAGATACCACTGGGATAAAATAATCTAATTGCTTTCTTTTATGACAGTAGTAGTTTTGCAGCTGCTTTTTCCCATAACATTTTCAGATTTAAAACTTGAATTTCATGTTCTCTTTTAGATGTGTATGTGATTTTTATAAAAGTCAAATTATTGTCTGTAATTCACCTTCTTTTCTGCAATCAATTCTAAAGCATACAACAGTACAAGGGCATATTTTAAATCAATGATTGAGTTAAAAGATATTTGTCTCTTTAGATTTTGAAACATAACTGATTGCTTGAAAATATCTGAATTCTACATAAAGCATATCCTATACCTGTGAGTAAAGGCAATTTTCATTTGTAAGGCCTCCCACTTACTTCATACATAGCTCTCAGTAAATTGCAGTTAACACTTTTTTTGTTTTTATTTTCTTCTGGAGGGGAAAACTAAGATTTGCAATATGAAAACATAGATTTTTTTTTTCTATTGCAAGGAAGGCTTCCCACTGTGCAGAGCATTGGTATTGCTGTCTCACTGATTCCTGAACTTGGTCAGAGTGTAGCAGGCTGTGAGCAGTAGAGATGAAACCATCATTCAGGATATTTAGGAGTGGGAGGTCCTGTGCCCAGAGCCTTGGCAGTTCAGTCCCGGATGCTCCTGCATCATCAGCCAAAGACACGTGTGCACCTCACCCCCTGTGTTCAGAGCCTGCAGCTGAAACCCTCTGCTCTGGCAGCTCCATTAGCACAGGACTGTGACAGTAGCATCGTGCTGGGCCTGGACTAACAAAACCCACACCAAGTCCAGACAGCACCAGTTCAGGGCTAGTGACATTCAGCATTCACTCCTTGAGTAGAGGCAGCTCATGCCACCTGTGGCAGAGCTGACCACACGTGCCCAGAGGTCAGGGGAAGAGAAATGCCCATTTCTGTTTGTGACTGCCCTGGCCAACCAGCCCATCTTGCATCTTATGTGGGAACCCAGCAAGAGCTCAGTTTAGTTTCCTGTTTGAGGCAATGGGAAATGTATGTGTTTGTGGGTGAATGGGAAATGAAAGGGAGTAAAAATATCAGTATTTTCAAACTCTGTTTTTGATAATAAATATGCAAGTTTGTTGCCACTCTGAAGCTGCAGGGAAAGATTGGCTTAAACTTTGTAGATGGTGTTTACATTTTCTTTAAAGTGAGATTCCCATTCCCCATGTCAAGGTTATCTTTGTGATAGCCTTTGAAAGAGTCAGAGCACTCACCAATGGATGGATGTTCACAAGTTTGACAGTCTCTGCATTGATCCCACTCTTGCATGAAAATGGCTTTATCAAGCCTATAATTAGAAATGAAACAGTCTTAAATGGTTTCCACACAGCTTGACTTTCAAAGAGGTTCCAGTTTCACATAACTTCATATAAACAGAGAATCAGAAGATATAACCAGATACCACAGTTCCTGCTTACTAATTGCCATAAAGCAGAGCCATCTGCTTTATACAAAGTCTAGGTCAAATAATCCTTCTAAACTGTGACCTTTGGGGCTCCATGGAACTCGTTCTTGATTAAATAAAACCTTCTTAGGAAGTTATTGGGAAACGTGGTGCAGGTTCAGCCTGAGCAGAGAATGTAACTGATTGGATTTCTATATAATCCTAAGCAGATAGTTCTGAGTCAGTCTATCTTTTGAACTTTTTTTTTTTAACCACATTAATCTTTCATAAAAATTAAAGTTACAAGTGAATTATTTCAATTTTTAAAGTGATTTCTCATAAAAGTTAAATTAGATGACAAATGAATGATTTAGACACAAATTCATGACAGTTAAAGTGAAGTTTCATCTGTCTAAACCAAGCTGAGAACCTGGGCTGGGGAAGTGAGGGGCATCCTCCACTGTATGCAGTTGCCTGACCTTGTTTGGAGGGCATGTGCACAGCACAACATGAACAGAGCAAAATAAAGATGATTGCAGCTCAACAAATACAGTAGAATACTTGTAATTCCTCACATCTATTTCATTATGACCAAAGCTCATATCATGGATGCCTTCAAATGTGTATCTTTTCTCTTATATATTTTATTTAAATATTTAATTCATTTTATGAAAATAGTTTCTGTGATTAAATAATCAGTTCTTTTGCTATGGTTTTCTTTTGGCATTTGGGACTATTATTTTTGGCTGTCTGTCTTTGGCCAAGCAATTGCCAATTATTCACTGCCAGATTCAAAATAAGAGTGCTATTGCCAAAGCAAAGAATACATTATTTTGCAGTTACACAGATCTTTCCAGCTGAGGATCACAACATATTTTGTAACCACTAATGAATTTAGCCACTTACCACCCACCAAACATTCACATTCGTGCCTTAGGGATGAGAAGATGAGGTATGGAGTGGAGCAGGACAAGATCTGCCCTTTCCAGGGGCTGGGGGGAGGCACCAGAATGCAGCACACAGTAGAAATGGGATTTTCCATCTGGATTGAGAGAGCATGGTCTGGCAATCCAGACAATTCCACAAAGGCTGGAATCTCTCTGCTGGGTCCATGATATCCTGCTGCTATAGCAAACAAAGAAAAGCCGTGTTGTAATTTTTTCTCACAGAAAATGTATCCATGCACAGGGTGTTGCATGAATTAAATAATGTTTTGAGAGTAGGTGTATTCTGAATTTTGGTAGCTCCCTTCTGGTTTTGTGGGAGATCCAGGGAGGAAGTCAGGCAGGGAGAAGACCCAATTATCTTGACTGATGAAACTTCATTGTGGTCCTACTGCTCCCCTCAGCAGCTGGAGTGGTCAGAACTCCTCATGCTGGCCGTGGTCTGCAGGACAACTTTGCATTCTTAGCAAAATGCTGTGGAGTGCTGCAGTGTAGGAGAGTTTCTTACTGAATTAGGTGATCCCTCATGTCTGAGGACTACTGACTCCTACATTTAACCCATCTCTGTAAATGTCCCTCCAGCACCAGGATCATAACCCTGAACATTCCCCCCAGACTGTGGCATTTTCACAGCTTTGAATATCCTTGTTAGGGCCGTGCTGGCAGAGCAGCCAGGCTCTGCACTCCACATTTCTGGTGGTGTTCATTCAAGTAATGGTCATTTCCTTCCCATCTGCAGTGGATGATGGGTGCCCTCCAAATCCTGAAGGGATATTGTTTTTAGGAAAGTGTTAGTCAGGTTCTAGGTTGTGTTACTCATTTGTAACCCAGCCTAAAGATGTGATGAGAGTCTTTCTTTGCTCTCAGTTGCTGCAGGGGCTGATATGGCTGCTGATAAAATGGTCTTTTCTTGGCTGCTTAATGAAAAGTTCCTCATTGCTGTACATTTTTCAAATTGCCAGAGAGACAGTTTTTGCTGTGGGAATCACCTCACATACACCTGATCAATTTATGTAAAACACTGAATACCTTAAGAGGCCATTAAGTGCACAATTTTGCTGGATTGGACTGTCTGTGTAATTTTATTAAAGAAAGAGGCATCTTAAATTTGATATCTATTGCATGCTGTGAGCAGAGCAGCAGTTGGGGGCAAACAGAGGCTGTTTTCCTTGAAATTCAAAGTTCAGTAGCTCAAAGACAGCCATCTGTATGCATTTAGGGAACCTGAAATTACCTGGGTGCCTGGAATTTTTTTTGTAATTATCTCAGAAAATAATTATGAGGTATCATGGATAATTCTCTAGCTCTTTCATTCCTACTTTGATAAAATGTACTAAAAATTGGTTGCCTAGTTTATTCCTTGTTGAGATTAAAAAATCCCGCAAAGAAACAAATAAAATAGCATTCTTTGAAAGATCTGATTGGAAAGTGTTCATGTGTTTTAAAGATTGCACATTTTAAAGATAAACAAGGGAGGACTGAAATTTACTACAACAGCTTCACTGAAAATTATTCCATCACTCAGATCAAAAGCAGGAAAAAATCACAGAAGCATTTGGAAGAGGCAGCAGTGCCAGAGCATGATTTTAACTATTTTGGGAAAGCAGCTGCTTCTCTCTGACATGGACTTAAAATGTAGGATATTCTGTAAGGTGGATTGGCTCTTTCAGATCATTCTCTACAGCAACTCTTTTATGGGAACATTGACTAGCATTGTTTTTTGGGAGAAGCATTTATTTTGAGCTAAAGAGAAATCTTTCTCCTATGAAGTCACACAATTGCTAAATAGCAGCTGACTTTAACCCCTGAATGCTTTTTTCCAAATACTCAGTGTAGAATGGCAAGAATAACGTAGGAACATGACCTTATTTTATATTGATATGTTGATTTTGTGTAACTAAAGGGATGCAGAAGACTAAATTGGCAGTGCAAACCAATGCTGAACAGTCACTGCTACTTTAAAAAGCTCCTTTTAGTTACAGAGAAGAAACAAAGCTGAACAGAATGTCACCAGATTACTATCTGCAAATTCCAGAAATAGGAAAATTGGATAAGCCCTGGTTATTGGGCATTCTTTGTTTCTCTTGGCTTAATGTTTGTTCTGGCAACTGCAAATGATAGGGATGATCTCCCCCCATCCCTCCTGGATCTCAGAGTCATAGGAATCACAGCTGGTTTCAGCACAGACCCCTGCATTGGAACTTTCTGTGCTTGACAGGCTGTATTAGGCAGCATGAGAGTAATATGCTTGCTTTATTTGATTTTGCATTTGATTGATTGCTTTTAATACAATTTATTTTCTTTCTTGTGGTTTATCTGTATTTCTTGCTGATGGCAGCAATATCAATCTGTACCTCTTGTCATCTATGGCTGATTTCTATAGTTTTCAAAACAATTTTTGAATGAAGGCAGATTGCTGCATCTTGTTTAGGTTGGATGCTATATCAATTTTTGATTTCTAGCAGCACTGGAGAATATGATAAAATATTGTAGCTGGTTCAGGATACAGTTGCAGACAGAAGGCTTCAGAGTCTTTGTGATTTACTCTGTGTTTTATGATGTGACAGGATAATGTTGTAAAGATTTCTGGCGTTTTGTTTCATAATATTTTTCCAGTGGCAAGTGTTAAGTATCTTTTTCTAATGGAAAAGTTCCGTCTTCACACCCCTTTTCCTTGTTTCCTCTTGGCCCCTTTTCCCTATTTCTGTTAAGAAACAGGGTCACTGGTCCCAGATACAATTCTGACTGCAAGATTCCTATCCATAATGGCAGGAATCTGAGTACATCCATTAGTGTTTCAGTCAGTCTGATTTTTTACTTCTTTTGGCCATATTCTTTGACTCCCTGTCTAGCCAGAATAGCAGCTTTTTTTTCTAGTGGTGTTCCTGAAGAGTCCAAAGATATTGTCCTGAATGACTTGGTGGTTTCATTGATTGGACTCCAGGCAGGAATTAAATTTCTGCACCTCAGAAATTCTGCACATCAGTGCAAGGTGGGTGTGCAGGGTGCTCACCTACAGGAGGTACAAGAAAACAGAGTTCTGAACCTGCTGACCAAGCTGAACAGGGTATGAGAATTTTCCCCTGAATACTGAGGGATCATTGCAGAAATATTCAAAACTTGGTGAAATAAATATGAAAGGTATTTCCTGTAGAACAAAACAGGATGGATAAGAGGCTAATTGGAGCTGTGGAGGTTGAACTGTAACCATGGCTTCCTCAAAAGTTGCATTACCATAATAATATATGTGCATGTGTCTTTGCCTGGCATTGGCAAAAGGAAGAAAAAGCTGTTTCTTGAACTGAATTAAAAAATCTATCTGTAAGCTCTGGGATTTGTGATGGAAATGATTTCAATCCAAGCTGCACAGCTTCTTCCATTGTTAAATTCTCACTGTTATGTTCTTGTCTAGATCTCAGAGCCTGGTATTCAATGGAAAACTCTGTGGTTGAATCTCAGGCATTTTATTTTCTTAAATAGCTCCAGGATTTTTGACATCATAGTGTTTTTCACATATCTCCCTTCTTGAGTTTGACTAGATCAAAAATATCTTGGATATTTTGTTTGATTTAAATTCCCAGACGTTCCCACTGCAGGTTAAAAACAGAGTTACATGACAGCAATGCTTATTTCTCTAACCTGGCCTTTTTGTGCTCTTCCAAACAAATTCTGGTTGCATGCCAGGAACACACATGGGGTAATCAGTTAATTAAAAGCAATGTTAGTCAGGTGGTGAGGCAAATGAGCAAACAATTTTTGCTTCACTGGAAAGGGATGCTGTCTTGAACATTTCTGAAGAGAGGAAAGGAGTCCTCTAAGCAACCTGTGAGCCTTGGAGTAGTGACCCCACAGCAGTGCAGAAAACTCAGGGCAAGGCTGATGGAAGCAGTGAGTGCAGTATCCTGTACTGCACACGTGTGTTTTGTACCTTTAACTGACTCCAACAG
The DNA here is from genome assembly GCA_013399835.1 of Leptocoma aspasia. Lineage (NCBI taxonomy): Eukaryota > Metazoa > Chordata > Aves > Passeriformes > Nectariniidae > Leptocoma > Leptocoma aspasia. The sequence continues at coordinate 187,391 of VXAX01000811.1, forward strand.
TGATCCAGGAAATCATTATTTAACTTAGCAGAGGTGCCACATATGTTACTCTATGGGAGATGATAAGAGAAATTAAAAAATCTTATTCATATGGCCCTGTTTTATCACTGAATCCCAGTGAAATTAAGGCACTTATCTAAGATCTATAAATGGATACTACTAACAAAGCACCAGAGCATTATTACTTGTCTGTAATCTCTCAAGAACTTTTGTTTGACTTCAAAATTTGTCTGTTACCTCTGTGCCAACTCTCCTACCTGTGAAATGCTGGTGCTGTGTAAATGGCTCCTAAGGAGAATTTTTGCTAATAGATGTTGGAGGCTTTTTGGATGTTCATGCTACAGCTTTATTTGTTCTAATTATATCTGACATTTCACAAGCTGCACATTCGTTATTTGATGGGCAAAACATCAAAAATAATTAGGCCAAATGATCACACAAAGCCCAACAGAAAGCTTTTTCAGGGCATGTTAGCTGGTTTTTATTAATAATTATCCTCATTAAACTTTACCAAACTGTCATCTCATTGCCTGCTCATTGTTATGGAACTCCTAAACTCAGGTGAGGATTTGAATTTTCCTGTGAGATGAACAATGTTTACATTTGAAAAAAAAATTTTACTTGTTCAAATCTAACTCGCTTCTTCCTTCCAGCCCCTCTTGTTTCTGATGGGAAACAACTTTTAGGTTTTCCACGGTGCCAGGAGAGGTCACTCTTTCTCTTTTGTCCTGCCTGGTTCAGGCTCTTATATCATCAGGGATCCTCTTTCCTTCTCCAGTAAGTTGGCACATTCCTTGAGCTACTGTTTGGATGCTGTCTGACACACACAAAGAGCACTGGAAGGATTAGTGCCATTTGCCTGATATCTATATGGAAAACTCTCAATTTTTTGGCAAATGAGATTGTATCTCCAGGTTTACATCAACCATCTGGTATAATTATAACAAAAGCCCAGAATTCTCCTTAGTTCTGTTGCAGAACTATAAATGGAGGTTTTAAAAAGCAGAAAGCAGTGAATATACCACTCAATTGAATGGAATGTTGATAAAACTCAGTCTTTAAAATTCATGTATGAGTGATAGAGTCTCCTGTGGTGTCCAACACGGGAATAATAATCTCAGTAGAAATTGGTAAGAATTGTTCAAATGACTCCAATTTGAACAAACCTAAGCCAAACCCAAGTCCTCTATAATATCTCATTTCCAAATTTGTTAAGAAAAGTACTCATGACTGAGTTTTCACTAAAGCAAGAGCTAGAAAATCCTCATTATATAGTTCCTGATTAACATCCCGAGCAGGTATAAAAAGGAAAACATATTGATAATTTGTTTCAAACATTTCTTTCATCCCTACGTAAAATAAAAATGGGTGGCTCGGATGAAATAACATCATACCCAGTCCCTCGTGCCCCAGTTCAAATCACATGTGAACCAGCATCTCACATTCAAAAGAAGTGTTCAGTTTCCCTGCCCTTTATTTTTTTGTTCCCATTTTTGCACTTCTACATCTCCAGTGACATAGAAGCAGGGGAAAAGCATCAACAGCCCTGAACCAGACCAGTGACACAGGATTGCATGATATCTGCTGGGCTGGCAATGCCCCCAAACCAGACTGGCTCTTGAGGCTACTGCTTTAGTTTTGCAGATTTAGGAAGTTTAGAATTGCATCCAAATGGCAGAGTTCTTGTTGACACTCAGCAGCGTTTATGAGATGTGACTCTTCCTGATTGTATGTATATATATAGGGAAAAAAGGGCAATAGAACCCAGTGGAAAACATCTCGGTATTAGTGTTCAACTGCTTATTTGGCACTTTCTTATCTAAATAGGTAAGATTCAAAAATAAATGGAAGATTTATAAATTTTTTTTAAAGAATTTGCTGCATTTCTATTCTACTACATTTCCACTACTTTTCTAGTATTTTTTTTAGGATTTTTTCATAAATGTTCCTCAGTATTGCCAGCTTTTGTGCCATGATGTGTTCTGGGACCAGCTGGATATGATGTTCCTGAGACCTGCTGGGAGTGCTCGATGTCACCCACAGGATACTGGTGTGGTGGGTGTGTCTAAGCACCTGCCTCCTAGGGTCCTGCTTGATGGAAGAAATGAAGTGTGTATTGAAATGATGGAGAAGAAAAAGTGATTTTACAGCATACAGAAAGTGTGCATAAATTGTTCTTGAATTCAGATCCTTTGGGGAAAGGTTTCTTTTTGTTTTGCACCTCTGAGTGAGGTAAGAGCTGTTTTTTGATGGGTCTCCAAATATGATGACAGAAATAATAAATAACAAGGCCATTCTCCTCTCTCCATGCCCCATTCTGTTGTCAAGGGGGCAGATTACCAAAAGAAAACTGGAAGTACTCCATCAAACCAAGTTCCTGGCTAACTGAAGATGTGGCAAAGCTGTCCCCACCAGAGGTATCAACAAGGGGAATGTGTCCCCTTGAACACACAAATGTCTGCTCCCTACTCAACAGGCAGGCTCCTCATCACAGAAATCACTGTGCCTCTATTGTTATATCCCTCACTCTCTGTGGGAATATATGTTCAGCTCGAGAGGGAGAATAATTCTGCACAGAGATGCACATTTGAACAGCGATCTGGCTTCTCTGTTACCCCTTTGTTGACTTTTAACTTCTACATTCTGCTATGAGAAACAGAATCATAAAATATGCTAATTTGGAAGGGACCCCAAGGATCATCAAAATCCAGCTCCTGGCCCTGCACAAGAGCATCCATCCCCAGGAGTCACACCGTGTGCCTGAGAGCATTGTCCAAACGTTTCTTGGGCTCTGTCGGGCTTGGTGCTGTGTCCACATTCCTGGGGAGCCTGTTCTAGTGCCCAACCACCCTCTGGGTGAAAAACCTTTTCCTGATTTCCAGCCAAAATCTCTCCTGACTCAGCTTTGTGCCATTTGCTCGGGTCCTGTCGCTGGTTACCAGAGAGAACAGATTGAATAACTACTTTGTGGCCAGATCTATATATCTATCCAACTCATGTTCCTCTATTTCCTGAGACATGGAGGAGCATATTCAGGTTTAAGTTAGAGTAGAAAGCTGTACATCAAAGAATACTACCAGATAAGTATGTATTTTTCAATGAATTTCATTGTATTGTTGAAAAATCTGCCCTGTAATTTCTAGGTAGAATTAATGAAAATATACCACCTGTCCTAATGGAGAAACTGTCAGAATATCATACCTTTCCTAATGTAGAAACTGATTTGTAGCCTATCTTTAGTAAATTTGTTTCTGGAGTCTAACAAGGTCCCTCTTTGCTATATTTATTTCTGCATTACTTCAGAAAATCTTGCTAAGATGGTACTTTCAGTATTGTTTAAACTGATATCCTGCAGTACTGAGGACAGGTTTGAGGTATTGGAGCAGTTAAAAGAGCAGGAAGGAGAGGTGTTAACTGAGCCATTTTCTGCTTATTTCAATGTATTTGCTTATGCAATTTGATTTCTTTGTTCACATCATTTACTTTTCAATATTAGAGCATGTTTTTCATCTTTATGCATGTGTGGTATCTTCCAGTTGGGGGGGGGAAGAAGTATATATCTTTATTTTTGTCATGTTTCAAAATATCTGCATATATATTATATATATGCAGATATTTAGATATATCTGCATATATCTAATATATTGTTGTAGGCTGTCTAGGCAGTGAATTCCCTTCAAGGAGATGTCTTACAGTTTCTTAGCTTGTGGTGCTGTGCATTCTCTTTGGTTTTATTTTAAGGGACAGCTTAACGTTCCATGGGTGCAGTTCAGGGACCAGTTCTTTGCTGCAAGGCCTGGAGCCTGAAGTGTTTGTCCCTGTTACCTGCAGGAAAAGTCAGACTGACATGTACAGCTAACCCAATATTGCTTCAGTTCTTGGCTGTGGTATTGCCTCTGGCTACTTCCCTCCTCTGCAGTCTGGAATACAGGGCAAATATTTAAATAAACTGGCTAGCCATTTAACTAACATATCAGTGGCTCCAAGTTTGCAAAGATGCTAACACGAGCACTGCCTTTAGATGCACGGGACAGATTTAAATTAGATTTAAATTGAAGAATTAATGTCTTCATTTGAGACTAGCTCAAACATAGAGAGTCCTACAGGTGTATAGGGATGTAACTGCCCCAGGGTCCTTGTGCCAGCTCTTGGGATATCCACAAGTGCCAACTCTTTGCTCTGGATTCTCGGATGGGAACATGATGTAATAGACAGGATTCACACTCATTTACAGCTTCAAGAAACCTGGTGTAAAAGTCATAAAAAATAAGATTTTTTTAGGTGAAACAGTCCATTATTTTTTCCCTCCTGGTGATGCTTTTTGTTGTTCAAACCCTACCCTGCACCTCACAATCAACAACAATAAAAAATGTAAACTAAACCCTACCAGGTTTATTGCTAATTGGAGTAAACTCTGAAATATTTTGGAAAGCAAAATCTCCACAAAGAATACCTTCACAAAGCATGCTAGCATAAGGTGACTAAACTCACTTCCAAATTTAAGTATGTAATTTTCTTTTCCTTTAGCTGGTTTTACTTTATATTATAACACAATACAAAATTTTGGTAATTTTGGAAAATTTGATAATGCCATGATCAAAATGACGGCCCATCCAGGTACCATTCCTAAAGCAATACTACTGTCTGTCAGCTGCAGAGAGAACTAGCCTTCATTTGGGTTTTTCATCAATACAAAGCACTGCTGCATTTATATATGAATACCAAATTTACATAATTGTGGTTCCTCATGTATTTTTCTCTGCTAACTTTTGAGTTACAAATCAACAAAGAAATTACACCTACCTCATGTGATACAGATTTTAGCATAACTTGTGAAAACATTTAAACATCAACATCTTTATCAACAGAATTAATATTGTACTTCTTTGAAGTTATCTCAAGGGAGAAACTATTTACATGGCTATAGAACAAATATGTCTTTAAAAGCTTGAAGTACTTTGAAACTACAGTCCAGGATAGTCAGGTTCTTAAATAAAACCCCCAGGGATTTAAATAACACCACAACAGGGTGGTCTTTCACAATTTGGTTTCCCTCTTCTTTTGCTTCTCAGAGAATTCCATTTAAAGAGTATTTAATTGAGGACATTTTCTTTACTGCATTTTTCCTTTTCTTTTTTTAAAGGTTTAGAGCTTTCTTCTAAGTGTTTTAACTTGTAATCAAGAAATGTGTCAGGTCTGTTGCCAATTAGTGTAGCTCGTGTGAAAATGGATTGAGTCTTGGGAAAGATGGCTGAGTCTTGTAAAACAACAAAACAGTCTGTAAAAGGGCTTGGGAACAGAGGTAAGGAGAAGCAACAGCACGAGAAATTATTGATGAGAAAAAACAGAGAAGAGGAACAGGAGTTTACAGAGATGGTAGGTACATTTGTAACATTAACTAAAAGTTTACTCAGCTATATCAGTTTATTATGAGGCAATAACACTATTCAGAGCTAGGTAGAGGAACTTTTCTTCCCTACAAACAAGATCCCAACTTTGCAGGCTGGTTTATGCTGTATAATATCTCTGTGTGTTGTTTGAGGAGAGAAACCATTCACAGCCCTCAGAACAATGTTGCAAAGTCCCTTGTGGGGCTATATAGGTATGCCAGGGTAGGGAAATCTTGCTCTTGTTTTAATTATCATCTTTTTTTTTGTTCAGGAGAGGGATGCAACTATGCTGGCACAGAGTACCTTTATGTGAAGGCACCCTCCTAAAGTAGCAACAGAGGCTGTTTTGTAGAGACTTTAAGGTAGGAGAAAGGTTCCCTGGCATAAATTAATAACAATAATAATATCTAGGGAAAAATCAGACAGGAACGGAAATATGTTTTTAGACTCATATGCTGTAGATTTACAATACATTGTATAAGGGTCATTCTTTCATGTAGAACAAAACACGGTGTCTGCAGTAAAGCAGGAAGGAAGTTTGATCTGATTGTGTTGCAGAACGTCAGCAAAAGACTTGGAGCTGTCAGATGTGCTGTGAGTGAAATAAATGCATGAGAACAACTGACTATGGGGGATGCAGAAAACCTTACAGGAACCTGTCAGTGAACAGGATGACCAAAGCCCATGTGTTCAGGACTACCTTTGTGCTACTGTGTGCCTTCAGTAAATCTAATTTACTGCTGCATGCTGGGCTTTTGCTCCCAAGTTTCCCCAGCTGCCACACAGGCCATCATGGAGCAGTACCTCCTCCTGTCAGGTAGGGAGCCTTCCATGGCTAGCACATGGAAGCGCTGTTTCTCTGTGGAGCTGGGACTCCAACACACTGCCAGGCTCTGGCATTGCCATTCAGGGGCTTTCCACACATCAGGTTGTCTGACATCCTTATGCCTCCATGGGCTCCTTTATGCAGCTGTTCAGTTATTTTGCCATTGTTTCTCACGTTGACCTGCTGGGAATGGGCACTTTGTGATTATTGTCAGCAGTGGGAAAGGATTAAATCTGTGAACTGCGAGTTTCACTCTAGATGAGATCAGATACACCACAGGTGGGAGACAAATACAGTGTTGGCATACCCTGCAGCACACAGTCATCTTTCTGGTTGTGAAAAGCTTTCCTGAAGCTGAACAAAGGGGATGGAGTTTCTGCCTAAAGGTGAATTTCACCTAAGAGGAAGCCAAAAGAGCTGGCGACACGCAGGGAACGAAAGCCAGGAGCAGGAGGGGAGACAGGAGGGCAGTTCAGGGCTGTTTTGGTTGAGGGGAGCTCCTCATGTGCCTTGCAGAGGACCCTCCATGGCTCAGTGCTGGGGCCAGGACCCGTGGGGATGGGGACACAGTGTGGCAGAGGGACCCGCTCGGGAAATCCGCGTGTGTGCGGCGGCACCCGGGGACGGCGGGAGCTGGAGCGCTCTTGTCACCTCCCTTCACTCCATTTCTGCACTTGTTCAAAGCTGGAACCAACTGTCTTGGGGAAAATACTTTCTTCCTAACATTAGTGAATGATAGATTATAAGAAAATACCGAAAAGCAGGACTCTGAGTTGCCTGAAATCAAATTTCAGGAGAAAAATTAATAAAAGAAGTTGATAAATGTGTTTTAAAGCGCTGTAAGAGGGGGTGTAATTCTGATTACTCCCGTTTCACGTGCATGAACTTTGTCATTGTCAGGCAGCAAAGGCAAATTTTAGACTAGTTTATTTGCACTATAAAAATTATATTAAAAAAGAGAGCTTTTCTTTATTAGAAGGTGAATATGTAACTTTGTAAATATGTTTGAATTGGATTTAAACTTTACGTGAATTGAATTGCTTTGTCGCTGGAAGACTGCAAGGGAAATTTAGAAAAGCACAAAACCCCAGAATAATTCTAATTTAGGCAAAAGTTATTCAAACATTAAAGTTAAGTAGTTTCTTCAAAACCAGGCTGCAACTTTAACATTGTTTTAAATAATTGTTCTGATTTTCCATCAGTAATGTTACTTCTGTGACCTTAAAAGCCCAACAAAGCTATGGAAATGGGAATATCTTATATTTTATGATTAAATAATAATAAATACGTCAAAATACATGTGATGTATTAATCTGAATAATTATAACATAGCTCCATTGACACGAGTACAACTGCAATAACCTACAGAAAATGGCAGGTGGATTGCAGAATCTGATTAATTGTGCCTAATGTTGAAAATGTATTGGGTTTTCTTTTCAAAAATAGAGCATTTTTTTCCAGTTAACAAGAGCTATAGGGTATGTATAAATCTCTCAAGCCAGCAAATTGCATGTTGAAAATTTACCTTAAACTCTCTTACAGTTGTGAGTGGGTATTATCTGATAAACCAAACTTGCCCTGAATTAAGGTAAATATTCAGTAGTGTTTATGTGATAGTCATAAAATAACAGCCAGTATTAAAGCTGTAAAATAGAATCACAGAATTGTTAGGGTTGAAAGAAACGTCTGCATCTTTTCTAGAAATTCTCATTTTTCTCTTCTAATTTTCCTTGTTTGTAACATTTCAAATGAAATTCATATTTTTAAGGAGAGGTGACAGCATGGGATAGGGAGATCATTTTGGAACAATCTGAAAAGTAAAGTGCTATGAATATGTAGATGAAGTGTGAATGAAGAAATACATGAAATGTGAAAGGCAAAAATACATGCTGGAGTTATAGGTAGAAAGTAGGGATGAAAGCAATTAAAGTAATATTAGATACAGAAAGCAATGCAGGGGGAGGTGCAATATATTTGTTTTGTGCAGCCTTATGTTGGTTGCATGGTTTAGTTATCTCCCTACTGTTCTGCTGAGATCAACTCTGAAAAATTATTGTATTCAAGGCAGTGAGAAATTGTAATTTCTTTTCTTAATTTGTATGTATATGGCAATGGGGAGGTTGGGTTGTTGGGTTTAACCAGAGCTGGACAAAACAGTTTATTGCACAAGGTAAAAACCCAAGTTTCATTCTGCTATTCTGCACTATTATGGGAAAATAATTTTCCCAATGAATTTACACATTGGTCGTTCTTCACCTATTTAGTACTTGTTGTCTGATGCAAAATTACAAGAGAATAGAGCAAGGCAGCCTATTGGCTTATATTTGACTATGTTTGTAGAAATATCTGTTAAAACTTGGGAGTTCCTCTGTGTGTGACAAAGTTAAAATCCTGTGTGATTTTTTAAAGTAATGAGAAATGCAGCATCAAGGTCTGTCATATTCACTGGGAGAGCCAGGTGAAAATTGGGCACCTTCTGTCTTCAGTGTTCTGCAAAAACACTGTGTGGTTTATTTTGTGGTCTCTAAATCTCTCTCTCTGGACTGCCTTATAAACTAATAGTTTGAACAGAAATAATGTTTTGGGATCAAGAGAGGCTGTCTTCCTGAAAGGTGTTGTGTATTCAGTTTTTGAGGGTTGGTACAGAATTAAGGATGCATACATGCCTGTACCTTGTTACAGGTGCTCTTTTCTGTCCTCATGATCTATGGCTACATGTCATCAGTTTCCAGGGATAGCTGTTTTTCCCAGGTTAAGTATTCTGTTTGTGAAACAAGGACTGCTGGTCACTGTCTCTCGGGTTTTCTTGATTACCAAAATGAGTTGGCCAGCTAATACAATCTTTGATTTAAAATTCTGTCCTAGAATCTAGAGGGGCTACCGTGCATTTTTAGTTGATTAGTAGAATGAATACAGATTTTGTGAGAAAATCAACCTAAACCCAGGTGATAAATTGGTCATTCCACTTTCCAAAAGGATATATAACTGTGTTCTTCTGGATACTTTTGCTGCATCTGAGCTTTCAATAAAATGAAGGGCTGAGAGCTTCTTTTCTCTCTCCCCTGTCTGCTCCCAAGAATGTGGCACCATCTTTTCTTGATGGATATGACAAGGTCAGTGAAAACAGTACAGGTAAAATAAAATCCTGTCTACCATCACCCCAAACCAAAGAGAAGTCAGTCATTTTGAGAGCAGAAGAGTTCATGAAGCCTGATTCATTGAATATTTGTGCCTCACAGCTGATACCTCTGGTGTTTGTTGGAATAAAATAATGTGCTCAAAACTTAGAGAGGAGATGGAAGGCTTGAACAGATGCACCAAAAGACAGGCACAGACACATTTGTGCACATCCTGTGAACATGAGTCTTATTTACCTGAAATCAGAAATGAAATGAAACTCCAGAAGAAAAGGCAGGGGGACAAAGAAATAACTTCAGTCTTTCTAGCAATATAATAGCAACATAAAAGAAATCTCTCTTCTAGCTGAACTGTCTGAGCACTTGAGACACAAGCTCCCAATCACATCCCCCAGCATGGTGTGGGAAGTTCAGCTGCCAGGATACCACAGATACATCTCCCCTTTACCCTTCCTGTCCCCAAAGAGAGCAGATAATCCTCCTGGCTTCAACACAGTTGTTTCTTGAGCTGCCAGTCCTCCCTCAGCATGGCTGAGACATCCTTTGTCCTTCCTAACCTGTGGTATTTGCAGCTGTGTTTCAAGGAGTGCATAATCCCCCACTCAGGAAGAGTGGTGTAGAGAGTAATGACACAGATAACTCTCCCTTTATCTCTTGGGAAGCCATCCTCTGCAAACTGCTTCCTTCCTGCTCCTGGTGGCTGAAAGAGGTTTTGGGGGCCAAATGATTTTTGGCTGGTGACAGCACTTCAGGAGTCAACTTGAAATCCAGGCAGTGAAGTGTGAGCATGTGAGCCAGTGGTCAGAGCAGTGAAGTCAAAGAAACCCCTCAGATCCTGACTGGAGAGAGTCCCCTGGCATTGCCACATTGCTGAAGAATGAGGGACTGACATTGATTGGCCATGAGCTAAGAGGAACAGAAAGTTTAGGACTGTGCAGTTGTATAAATAAACTTGTCTCTTCAGCTGTATGGTTATGGTTAAAGACTGATTTGCTATGAAACTCAGATAAAGATTTTGCTCAGGTTCCTAATGATAGTGTAATAACAAAAATGCCATCAAATCCAGCAGTAGAGAATTATCTGTAAATAATAATTTACACTGAGTTGGTAGAGATTTTCCATTCTCTTGAGGGGGAGGAAGGGAGGAACACTTGAGAATTACAAGTTGGAGCCAAGATAGACAGGCAAGACTACCAGTGAAGGACCACCAGGAATGATCAGTCCTTGCATGGAACAGGAGAGGAGCTGAGAGTGACAGCATGGGGGCAATGGTGGGCAGAGGCAACGGAGCTTCAGGTAACAGAGGTGCTGAAAGCAGATTTTAACTAAAAACTAGATGTGGCTGCTGTTGTGACATGAAATGGGCTGGATAGAGCTAATCACAGCTGACTTGTTCTGAATTTATTCCAGTGTAGATTTTCCAGGAGCAGGCAGGAAGATGGTGGGATCATCTCTGATACAGCTCACAGCTGGAGATCAGTTCCTCTGAAGATGCCCTGTGTGAGAAGCACCTTGTGTAGGTACTTCCAAATGATTTTAAACTAAATTTCTGGTGAGTTGATCCAGTTATGCTTCTATTGCTGCCTGGTGGCTCTGCGTGGGGGGATAGATAATGACACTGCCTGTTGGGATGGAAAAAAGGCCTCTGGTGTGCTTTTGTAAAACAGAATTTTGTTGAAGCAGTTTATTTTGGATTGCAAATATGAGCTGTTAATTTCTCTCTCTTCCTCTTGTATGGGGAGAAGAGAGCTCTCAAAATATTTCCAAAAGAAATTAAATTGAAAAAAATACAACTGCAAAATATTTTGCATAGATGAAACTATGCACTTGAATGAAAATACACTTACAAGCTCTACTAGTGGAGTGCAGATTCATAAGGTGTGGGCTTCTAGCTGTTCAATTTATTATTGGCTCAATGATAAGATTCAATTTGGTTCTTTATAGCAGCACATCCAGGACTGTTTAAACATTTTCATTTTTGTTTCTGTTTATAAACTGCTTACATGTACATATTAAATATTCATGGTTAATACTTGCAGGAAAATATTGCTAGATAAATTATTGATGTCTTAAAATAATATTTTTTCCATTTTAATGATTACATTTTTTCAATATGTGATTTATTTTACATGTTTTTTATATTGCTGATTTAATTCTTAATTCTTTATTCATTTTGGGCTGCAAGATAAAACTTGCAGGAAATACTGGATGAGATTCTGATCTCCCAAATGGGTTTGCAATCTTTCAGTTTCATTATCTTCAGTGAAATTTTGTTGCCACGGCTGGGGTGAATCTTAAATCCTGACTCTATCCTTATCTTTAAGACTGGTTTATGTTATTTATATGTGAGTCTGTTGTGAATATTTTAGGAAAGGGGGAGGTTAATGGTGAAATGCTATTGACCTTCTCCAACTAATCATATCTCAATTCCTGACAATACTTGTATCCATTTTGGATGCTGGTATTTTAAGCCTAAACTTCACTGAAACACTTTAAAGGTTATGGATGTATTCAGCTCAGTGTTTCCACAGCAAGTGGGAAAGTGTCAGTTTGGAAACAGCTTAGGTTCAGCCTCTGCAACCCTTAGTCCCAGAAAGCAGTGTTTTACACTGAGATTTCTTCCATTTTATTTAAATAATGGTGAAAAAATTGCCACCACACTACAATAAAACAAAATATGTTTGAAATTGAAACAAGAAGTGCAGAACACTTCAGGTATTTGAAAGTTTTAAACATTCAAAATACGACTTCAAGGAACACAAAAATTCTGTGTAAAGTAAGTCTTGGTCTTAGTAAAAGCAACAACATTAACCAGACATAAAATCCAGAATAAAACTCTCTCAAAAACCCGGTGCTATTTGCATTCACTTCCAGCTCTTCCCAGCAGACCTGCTTAGCTAATCTGGTGGCATCACTTGTGACACTTATCCACAGGGCATAAAATAGCAGTGTGCCACCCACCTTGAGCAGGTTGTTTTTGAAATGTTTGAAGGCAAAACAAAAAAGTACCCTGCCATTAGAGGCAAGCTGGAATTTTATATCCACTTTTTTTTTGACAGTTATAGTTGAAGCTGTCACTTTTTTTTTTTTCAGAGCCTTTAAAATGGATCTTTTTACATGTGAACATGAATACATTAAAGTGGAAAAAAATCCCTGCAGCTTTACTGGGTGCTAGTTGACACATGGAGACCTTGGTATTCAATGCACACACAGAACACATGTGATTAAAATTGCAATTATAGCCCTGTGTTAAACATTTGAAAGCATAAATTAAAGGGGATTGGTAATCTTTTATATTCCTAGCATTTCCCATTTCCACACATTCCAGCCCAGGATCTATGCAATCTTTAATTGGAGCACTGAAGGAATTGAGGCAGCAAATATTGTACAGCTGTTCTTGTGATGAAAAGCGCAAAATGTTTTCACTCATGTTACCCAAAATGAATGGTCTCCAAACAAGATTATTTTTTTCTTGTTTCTTTTCCCCAAATATTCTTTTTTAAGTCCAAGTGGCTAAAAAACTTCTCATATAAGAAGAAGCTGAGATAGCTGACGTGGGTCAGCCTGGAAAATTGAAGGCTCAGGAGGGAATCTTATAATTTTTTGCAGCTATCTGATGGAAGGATGTGTGGAAGATGGAGCTGAACTGTGCTCTGTGCTGCACAAGGACAAGGTCAGAGTCAATGGGCACAAACAGAAGCACAGGAAACTCTGAACATAAAACAGCTACTTTTTTACTGGAATGGTGATTGAACATGAGACAGGTTGCCCTGAGAGGCTGTGGAGATTCCATTTTGGGAGATACTCAAAACATAACTGAGAAACTTGCTGCAGTTGACCCTGTTTGAGCTATAGAGTTTTCCAAGATGGTTTCTGGAAGTCCCTTCCCAACCCCACTATTCTGTGATTCTGGGAAATGTGATCAGGGTGCCCAGGTTTTTTAACTAGCTTTGAAAACTGTCAGTGTGGTTTCTTATACATGGGACTGGAAAGTATTTCCTGGGCCATGAGATTTATTAAGCTTGCCACTAATATAGACTTTGTATCAGGAAATGTGTTTTCTAAAGCTGTCTCATGTCCTCCACTTCATAAAACATTCCTTTATAAAGAGGGAGGCCACATACATGACATGTTCCCTCTGGGGAACTCTTGCTGTGTTTGTATTCTGCTGGAGTTCCTCAAGTGTGAGAGCCACTTGGGTCATGTTCCCTTCCTGGGCTGTGGATCAGCACTAAAGGCTGCCTTGTGCTGGTTGCTGTAAACCGGATCAAGTGGACTCAACAGGAGGGAAAAAGACTTTGTTTTTCCCAGGAGCTACTGAGGAGTGAGGAAGACCAACAAGAAGACCAGGCTTGGCTGAGAGCAGCAATGAGATAGTCTCACAGTCCTAAGGATCTTGGATTTAGAGGATTTTTTGTGTGTGAAGCATCTATTGTCGCCCTAAAAGTCTCTACAGTAGAAAATGAGTCAAAAGGAAGTGGAAATATCAATCCATAAGTAGAGCCTTTTCAAACATTTCTATTTTCTCTAGAAAATTTGTTCTAACTAATGTAGAACAAAGTTTCACTTTCAAAACTCAGAAGTACTTCTGTAACTTTAATAAAAAGGTGGAGGGCATTTGACACAGCCAGCATAAAAGTCTTGAGGTTCTTTTGAACCACGGAGTCTTGCCTAAGTTCACATCTTAGCCCACGTCAATGTGTAGCACAGGTGATTCTTGATTCTTACTGTTCTCTTATTTTATCTTCTCATGTAACCAAATAAGCCAGACTTTAGTTTCCTTTTGTTGTGCCAATTTCTGTGCAGGATGTGGAATGCAGTGTGCATGGTACAGATATATATAACAGCCATAAAATATGAAGCAGAACACACAGAACGAGGTTTATGATTTTTTAAAACCTGTCTGAAATGATGCATGTCAATACCCAAAGAGCAACTTCACTGATCAAAAAGTGCTTAAACCTTCACCTTGATTTTAGGTAAAGAGCATCTTTTACCTCTTGTTTTTACTGGTTGTCTTCAATCAAAACATATAAATAGTCCTTTGCTGGAGTGCTGCTTTGGCAAGGAAAGCTGCTTTCCTTGACTGTGGCTGTGAACTGGTGCTAATGGGCCTGTTGCATTGGGGTGGGATTGCCAAGTGAGCAGGGCCCTGGGCTGAGCTTGCCCTGAGCTCAGTGACCCTTCCATGTCCTTGACAAGCACTGGCTGTTATTGCAGTGCCTTTCAGGAAGCAACTGTGCTCTTCATTTTATGCATTTCTACTTATTCAGCAACTGTGGTGTGGAACTTTCCAATTTTCTAAATCCAATTAAGTTCTGATACTGTGTTACTTAGTCTAGGTAATAACTTTGCAACACTGTGAATATGAATGCAAGATTATTTGGATACAAAGGTAATTGAAAGTGTTTTTCATGAAAATACCATGCTTTCTAATTTCCTTTTGCTATTGTGAAATCTCTTAAATACAGTGGGGAGAGAATTCCTCACTCTTGTCTGGTCATTATGACCTGAGGTCTGAAAGCTGCTCTGAGAAGGCTACAGGACTGTCCAATAATTAAATGGCAAGAGTACAGCTCTCCATGAAATATAATTTTGTTATCTTACATACAATGGATTATTGAATTTTTATGGAAGCATTTAGGAGATTTCCTAATAAACTTTGCAACACCTGCTCTATTGCTGTGTTTATGATTCTTCATTTGCACAGTCAAATTTTTAATTCATCCTTACAGAGGTAATTTTTGAACACATGTGCAATGGTGCTATTTACTCCGGTTTTTAAATTATTTTCCTTTTTCTTTTTTCTTCACTCTCAACATTTATCTCCTTACCATTATATACAGTTAAATTTGCTTTTTGGACTATGCTACACAAGCCCAAAATAGACCAGTTTAGGAATAATTTCCTGCATACCAGTCTTACAGTTTAGCTGTAAAACTGAATGACTTTACAGTTTGTGTCAGGGCTATACATCAAGAAATCGTTTTTAAACTAGAATATAATTGTGTAAAGGAATTAAATTTACTCATTCAAAAGAGGTATGCCAAAATGTCTTTGCTATTAATTTTGCAAAGTAAAGGATTTTAATGGGAAGGAGCCGCAAGAGCTCGTGCAGATTTGGAAGATAGCAAAAATAAATATATATATATATATTTTGTATACACTTGGAGTAATAAATACTTCTCACTTCTTCTAGTAGGCTCTTTCAGGAGCAGATGCAACTGTAGAATACTTAGCAAACTGCATCCTGCAGAAGGAAAGAGTGGTTAGTGAATAACAAGATGCTGTGTGTGGGGAAAGAGATGGTGGCTATTCTTGGAAAGAGATTTTATTTGACTCTCTTCCCCCTTGTCATTTTCCTATGATTATTTAGCATATAGGAGAGGGCTAAGTTTGGTTGCAACAGTTTTGTACAGCAGTCTTTGTTGTCCATAAATTTCCAGCTTTAAAACACTACATCTGTTCAAAAAGTCATCCCTGAGATGTAATTATAGATAGCTGCTCCTTGAGTTATAAAGAAATAACTGAGGGTTTGTTTCTTTCTGGAGCATGATGAGGAATGACAGTACTGGAGTGGGAAAACAAGTTTGTGTGTGAAGGGTTTGGAATGAATCAATAGGAAGAACTGGGAAGTGCTCTGCAATGTGGATGGGATCAGGGAGTATCCATGGGAATTGTGTAGCTGGGCCTGGAAACAAAGACCAAGCAGATGGTAATGAACTTGTGTTGCCTGGTGCTGGTTAAGATTTTTCGTGCTGTCTTGAAGAAGGGGAGCTTCCTGGTTATATGTGTGGATGTAGGTTTTGCTTTACTGTTCTATAGTATTTGCTTTAAACACTGTATTTCATTCTTTTTGAGAATGCTGGGACTTCGAATATTTGAACACTGAGAGTTCCCACAGGGTGGATTTCTAAATTAATTTTGAAGTATTGTAGAAATTGTAGAGGAAACAGCATTGCTGCAGCTGGACGTGGTCTGGTAGTGCCAAAACTTTGGAGCTTCCTCTTTGGTAGCTTATCTGAGAAAGGGTTTTTTCAAAAGAGACTCTCCCAAATGTTGGATAGGGATCCATGATGTTTACAGTCCCAACAAGAATGTCTTCCATGATAGGAGCAGAGTCACCTAGAAATTGATTCCATCTATTCCTCCAAGAATCTGCAACTAAATTAATGGTGTCTCATTACAAAAAATGTCATACTAAAAAGTTATCATCACAATATTAATCAAATTACATCAGGAATTCATTTTGTTACAGTTGAGCCTATTTTTGGATGACTAAGGTAGAATGAAACAAATATTATCTGAATGATAAACACTTCAGAGCTTCCTTTTCACAGTGTTCTCAAGCTCAGTAAAGTACAAAAAATTGTCTTAGGAATGACAAACTCTTTTAATAACCAGCACCGTAGTTTACTAGAGTAACACATTTTATCTTTCTGAAGTTAAGAAAGCATTCACCTGAGTGCCAGCTGTAGTGATTGTGAATTGAGCAATCATTGTGGAAAAGACCAGTCTGGGTCACTGTGTGGCAAATTAAACAAAATGTATAGCTAACTACATGGATTCTTGTTAAGAGCTTTGCTTCTGCCATATTGAGACTGTTTTTGGGAAATTGTTGCTGGATTTTAGATATGCAGTTTAGACAGGGTTTGAGAATCCATGTGTGTGCCTACTGAGGCTGTCAAAGCCAATTTTCATAGAACCATAGAATGGTTTGAGTAGGATGGCATCTTAAAGCTCCAATCTCTGCCATGGCCAGGGACATTTTCCACTGGTCTAGGTTGCTCCAAGCTGTGTCCAACCTGGCCTTGAACGCTTGCAGGGATGGGGCAGCCACAACTTTTCTGGACAAGCTGTGCCAGGGCCTCACCACCCTCATAGTGGAGAATTTCTTCCTTATATCGAATTGAAATCTACTCTTTTGGTTTGAAGCCATTTCCCCTTGTCCTATTACTCCCTGCCTTTGTCAAAAGTCCCTCTCCAGCTCTCCTGTAGAACTCTTTGGGTACAGGAAGCTTAAACACTTTTCAAATGCCAGTTAAAAAGTCAGTGTAAACAAAGCTCTTCCGTCCTTCCACAGTAACACTGATGGTAATGAAGGAGCTGTTAGGAAAAGGCCACTGCAGTGTGATGATCAAAGCTCTGCACGACATGTTTATTGAAGAAGTGATATTTTATTAATGTTTCTCAAGTTCAGCTTGTTATTTTATATGCTATTTTATTTCATTTTGTGTCCTATGATTTTGATTGCTTTTCAGAATAGCTCTTGTACCTCAAGACTCAAGTCCTGAGTCTTGGTTTAAGAGGGCAATTTCTTATAACACATTTTCATGTCATAGCTGCAATTTGGGTAGTGTTTATTTCTACACTATTTGAGTAGTTCAAGGANCACTCTCAACATTTATCTCCTTACCATTATATACAGTTAAATTTGCTTTTTGGACTATGCTACACAAGCCCAAAATAGACCAGTTTAGGAATAATTTCCTGCATACCAGTCTTACAGTTTAGCTGTAAAACTGAATGACTTTACAGTTTGTGTCAGGGCTATACATCAAGAAATCGTTTTTAAACTAGAATATAATTGTGTAAAGGAATTAAATTTACTCATTCAAAAGAGGTATGCCAAAATGTCTTTGCTATTAATTTTGCAAAGTAAAGGATTTTAATGGGAAGGAGCCGCAAGAGCTCGTGCAGATTTGGAAGATAGCAAAAATAAATATATATATATATATTTTGTATACACTTGGAGTAATAAATACTTCTCACTTCTTCTAGTAGGCTCTTTCAGGAGCAGATGCAACTGTAGAATACTTAGCAAACTGCATCCTGCAGAAGGAAAGAGTGGTTAGTGAATAACAAGATGCTGTGTGTGGGGAAAGAGATGGTGGCTATTCTTGGAAAGAGATTTTATTTGACTCTCTTCCCCCTTGTCATTTTCCTATGATTATTTAGCATATAGGAGAGGGCTAAGTTTGGTTGCAACAGTTTTGTACAGCAGTCTTTGTTGTCCATAAATTTCCAGCTTTAAAACACTACATCTGTTCAAAAAGTCATCCCTGAGATGTAATTATAGATAGCTGCTCCTTGAGTTATAAAGAAATAACTGAGGGTTTGTTTCTTTCTGGAGCATGATGAGGAATGACAGTACTGGAGNAGAATCTGCAACTAAATTAATGGTGTCTCATTACAAAAAATGTCATACTAAAAAGTTATCATCACAATATTAATCAAATTACATCAGGAATTCATTTTGTTACAGTTGAGCCTATTTTTGGATGACTAAGGTAGAATGAAACAAATATTATCTGAATGATAAACACTTCAGAGCTTCCTTTTCACAGTGTTCTCAAGCTCAGTAAAGTACAAAAAATTGTCTTAGGAATGACAAACTCTTTTAATAACCAGCACCGTAGTTTACTAGAGTAACACATTTTATCTTTCTGAAGTTAAGAAAGCATTCACCTGAGTGCCAGCTGTAGTGATTGTGAATTGAGCAATCATTGTGGAAAAGACCAGTCTGGGTCACTGTGTGGCAAATTAAACAAAATGTATAGCTAACTACATGGATTCTTGTTAAGAGCTTTGCTTCTGCCATATTGAGACTGTTTTTGGGAAATTGTTGCTGGATTTTAGATATGCAGTTTAGACAGGGTTTGAGAATCCATGTGTGTGCCTACTGAGGCTGTCAAAGCCAATTTTCATAGAACCATAGAATGGTTTGAGTAGGATGGCATCTTAAAGCTCCAATCTCTGCCATGGCCAGGGACATTTTCCACTGGTCTAGGTTGCTCCAAGCTGTGTCCAACCTGGCCTTGAACGCTTGCAGGGATGGGGCAGCCACAACTTTTCTGGACAAGCTGTGCCAGGGCCTCACCACCCTCATAGTGGAGAATTTCTTCCTTATATCGAATTGAAATCTACTCTTTTGGTTTGAAGCCATTTCCCCTTGTCCTATTACTCCCTGCCTTTGTCAAAAGTCCCTCTCCAGCTCTCCTGTAGAACTCTTTGGGTACAGGAAGCTTAAACACTTTTCAAATGCCAGTTAAAAAGTCAGTGTAAACAAAGCTCTTCCTTCCTTCCACAGTAACACTGATGGTAATGAAGGAGCTGTTAGGAAAAGGCCACTGCAGTGTGATGATCAAAGCTCTGCACGACATGTTTATTGAAGAAGTGATATTTTATTAATGTTTCTCAAGTTCAGCTTGTTATTTTATATGCTATTTTATTTCATTTTGTGTCCTATGATTTTGATTGCTTTTCAGAATAGCTCTTGTACCTCAAGACTCAAGTCCTGAGTCTTGGTTTAAGAGGGCAATTTCTTATAACATATTTTCATGTCATAGCTGCAATTTGGGTAGTGTTTATTTCTACACTATTTGAGTAGTTCAAGGATCTCAGAACTTCCTGCCAATGGTTTCTCTCTTGGATGATCTGTCAGTTTGGTTTGTGTCCCATAGGCACAGCCCACAGTTTGGTAGAAAAGCCAAGCACCAGAAATGCTTCAAAATGGGAAAGGGTGTGCAAGAAGAGGGACAGCTATTTGAGCATTTGTAAAGGAGTTGAAATGCACTGCTTTGACCTAGTGGCTTGAAAAAATTGTAAGGATTGCAAATTAAAAGTAGCCTTTATTTTCAAAATGTATTCCTGGATTATTCCTGGATTCCTGCTTGACTTTCCCAGCAATGTTTTCAATTTAGATCTCCAAATTTTTTTTTTATTGTTCCCCATTAGGGCAGTATTCTGTTTTCAAGCAATAACTTTAATTTTTGAAGAAACAAAACTATGAAAAAATGACACAGAGAAAGGTGTCTAGGCTGTGGGTCACACGAAGTATCTACATGTAGCTTTCCCTCAGGAAAAAATGTGCATGAAAGTGCATCTACTTATCTTCACAATGAGATTGAGTGAACTCAGCCCACAGACAGCTGAATCCAAACTCACCTGACCTGAGGCATATGACAAGTGCCATCAAAATATTATTGAAGCTCAGATCATTACTCCTTACAAATAGTTCTATAAAGAAATGCAAAACTTCTGCAGAGATAGTGGGAAAAGCATCTTATTCCCAATTTTGACAAAATATTTATGTAATAAATTATGAGCAAAATGTTGTCTTTTGCAGGAAATGGAAAATGTTGAGTAGATTTAATTTTGCTGCAACTATTTCATGCATTAATTGCTCTACATAAATTTCCTACCTTTAAATGTCAGAATTACTTAAGAAAGCATTAGCAAGACCAATGTAATTTAAGGTGATTACCTTTTTGAACTGTGAAAAGATAATTAACCCCAGGAAGAAGTAATTTTTTGTTGCTTATGTGTACAAATCCTGGTTAGCTGTATTATAAGTTTTTATAATTCATTCTTGTACTGCTGTGTTTATAGAAATATATTGATTTGTAGGGTTTGTTTTACTGTGTTGGATGGAAGTGTAATGAAAGAGCAATTTTAGGCATGATTCAAGGCATCCTAAAATCAATATGGATCTTCCTATTGACTTTAGTGGGCTTTGAATCATCTTAAAAATTGAGGTAATACAAAAAGTTTGGTTTCAGACTGTATTCATAGACAGATTTTCAGCATGTTCTCTGGTAATGTATTATTTTCGAAATTGTTAAGGTTACTCTTCTGCTGAAGTGACCAGTTGCAAGGCTCCTTTGTTAATTTCTAAGGTTAGATGAGCCTCCCCAAAGTGTTTGAAAACTGGGCCAGTGTGAAAACACTGCTTGAAAGCATTTCTCATTTTGAATCCAAAGAGCTAAGAGCAGGATTTATGGATACAACTGTAAAGGGAAATGAGAGTTGGCTTCTTGACTGAAACAATAGGGTGAAGAACAAAACAATTTCTCCCCATTCCTAAATGAAAATGTAAACTGTTTTGTTTTATTAGACCACTGGTCTATCTGGTTTATCTTTGATGCCTCAGAAAAAATTTGTATGATGGACAATCATTGAATAACATCCTTTCCAACCTAAGGCCTGTAGTGTCAGGCATTCACCTTCTAGTGTGAAGGCTGATGTAGCAGTCTTATAAGTTATTATTCTTCTAGATAGTCTAATCACAGACATCTTTTAATCCTGCCTGCTCTCCTGTGTGTAATAGCTTGTATTGAGGAATACAATCAATTTACATACAGCTTGAATGCACGGCTAGGAAGGAATGGAGGAGGTTAATAGAAAACTCTCTTTGCTGCAATAAGATTTTTCTTGTGTGAAGCTGAATAATCATGACCTAATTAACAGAAAAGAATGTGACTGCTCCTTTTTCTTTTTTTCCTTTCCTTTTTTTTTTTTTTGCTGTGTATTAATAGGTGCTTGTCTGAACCCTGATTTAAAAAGACTGAATGAGATCATGAGAGCCTCTGTGTGCCTTTGATCAGGCTGCAGTTGGCCTCTGGAAATGGGAGTGTGGAGAATGAAAAATCAGAGCACCTCTGGAATCCTTCCCCATCTCAAGGACAAATTCTGTCTCTTCTAAGTCTTCTTTACTCTTACTTTTCATCTTTGATAACACTTAACCCTGGCAGAATGCATATATTGTTGAAAATGTGTTTCTGGCATGAAATTAACAGTAGAGTTTAACTTAACAAATACCTCCCAGTCTGAGTCACTAAGTACAGGAGAATATTTCCAGTGCTGGTGGCAGACCCAGTCTGCTGCACCAAGTTAATGCATACTGCATGGATTGGGGACTAAATATGTGAGAACTTTATGCCTAATGTTTCATTAAGTTGATTTATTGTATTTGTTAAGCATAGGTAATGATTTAATGCCTATATTTTGAAGACTTAATTTCCTCACAGAGAAGTACTGAGAATTTAGTTATTTCTCTGAAGTGTCTTTAAACAATATGAAACAGTGATTTGGAAAAAACTAACATTAATGACTCTGAATTTTTTTTAATTTCACCTGATTACTGAAATTTATCATTAATTTAATGTTTCCCTTGTCATCACTAAAAAATCATAGAGTGTGGATACAAAAAATTAAAGAAAAATCATTGGGCAGTCAGTGGCATAGTGAGGTTTGTTGCATAAAAATTTGGTATTTAAATAATAGACCATATAAGATTTTGCCTCCATTGCATTCTTCTTGTAAATAAGCAACCTCTCATGTGATTTCCCATTTGTTAGTGCAGTATCTGTACTCCCTTCATTACTAAGATCTCCCAGATTTTGAGTTTGGGTTCAGTTCATTGTAATAGTGATCACTGTGTGTTCATATCAGTCAAGCTCAAAAAGATCATTAATGAATATTTGTTATGCATGAGCATTCATTTTAATTCCTGCACAAGGATGACATCTGCTCTTGATCCTTGTACTTTTACCTCTAATGAGAATAATCACAAATTCCTGACAAGTCATTCTTATTTACAGGTAATTTAGATTTCTGAAAATGGTTAACAGTCTTTCAGTTTCTGAATGCAGAGGGCCAAATTCTGACTTTGTGTGGTTTGATCCTACTTTGCATTGTGTCTATGTGAGGTAAAGTTGTGATACAAATAACTCCCAAATTAGTTTCCAGTAAAGAAAGATTCAGATTCCTGTCAATATAAGGCATGAAGGGCATTCTATGTCTGGCATGGCTGGATTATGGAGAAGATCTACATGATAATATGATGGGGTAAAAAACCAAATTCCCAACTTTATAAATGCAATCCTGCCAAAATTATAGAAACAAATTCCTGTGGCTTGGAAGAACAGGAAGGAATTGTGTAGAATTTGCTCTATTGGATGCTGATGAAACTCTTCTACCAGAAGTGGCTTTTGGCAGAGACTTTCTTTTATGGTAAAAGTCATTGGAATAGAAACTCAAATCAAGGGGCTGGAAGGAAAACTAAAATGCTCTCACCTCCCACTCCTAGAGTCAGATTTCCTTGATCTTTACAGCTGTGTCACATCTCAGTTGAGCAGTAGCATAGAATAGGATAGTGCAGGATATTTAGTCTGGCTTTATTCTGATCTAGAGGCTGAGGCATGTGCAACCACAAAGAATTTTTTCAACTCCTAGAAGAGTGTTTCACCTCCCATTCTTTCTTCCCCTGGTGCTGGTGTGGCTGTGTCTGGGCAGTGATTACACAGGGTAAAGCTGTGGAACAGCTGAAAGAAACTCAGGCAAGTGTGTGTGTGTGTGTTGGGTGGGACTGGGATTGCTGCCTTTTAATCTTCCCACGTCTCCCAGGCTCTTTGCAGTTGCTCAATGTGAGTCTGATTGCCCAAAGACCTTCCATGGGACAGTTTGTTATCACTCTCATTTAATGGAAAGAAATAGTCCCCTTCTCTGGTGAAAATATTGATAAAGTATTTTTTTTATTCATTTCTTTGGCATCACCTGCAGAAATAAAGCCAATTTTCCTTCCTGCTTAGGATCTATTTCTCATTTCCCCTCTTTTCTCACAAGTCAGTAAGGAATGTTCTATAGCTGTGTTTCCCATCCTCAGAAACATTAACTTGCATGTTCAGATAATTCTTGACATTCCCTAGAAAGGAAGGTCCTTGGTTGTGTTTCCAGTGAGGAAAGTATTTAAAGTGGTCAAGTTACAACCTTTTCTGTATGCAGAAGGCAATTCTAAAACACTTCAATTAAGATCTATAGTTTCACTGTGACCAATATCAAGGCTGGAAATATTCTGTTTTAAGCTGACTACAAAATTAAAGTAATTTCTGTTGAGTGAAAAGTCTTTTTCCCTTACAGAATACCTCAGATTACATCATTTTATTGGATGGACTGAAGACATGTTTTCCTGTGAAGTTTTGTATCAGAAGGACCATGAATAGTGTGACTCTGAACTCTTGGTACTTCTCTCTCACAACTTTTGTTTTGTCAGATTCACCTAAGCATTTAGTGAATCCCCAGTCAGTAAGTCTTATATGGGTTTAAAAGCAGAGCCTCACAGCACTTCTGTCCTGGTGGTTTGCCCTTCATGCTAGAGATCCTCACATTTAAATAACCCAGATGAAAAGAATTCATACCAGCAGCCATCTAGCATTTATGTAAATAAATGCCCGAGTTCATAAAGCAGGCTTTGGGTGTTTAAGTGGTTTGTTTTTCTCTAATCTGCTTATGAATAAGAGACATTTTTTGCCCTTTGTTTGCCAGTTACAGCTCTGCCCCCTCTCACCCTTTGTGCTGCTGCTGCTATGTGACAGTAGTGACTGCTGGTTTGATTAAAACTTGAGTATTAATTCAATTTTTAATCTTCTTTCTTTGCATGGTTGGTTACATAAAGCCAGCAGATCACTGGAAAATTATTTGGTGTAATGTTACAACATCATAGTGCCCTGAGTATAAGACTCATATGTTCTGAGGAAAAAGCTGGACCTGTTTAAGTCCATGAGATTCCTATTAATTTGAAGAAGACCAGAAAGTCCTACTCATTTTTCTTCCAGGCCTTTTGTGTTATTTGCAAGTGACACTGCCTGCCATTTCTCCATCTGTAAAAAGGAAGAAAAATGGTATTTACCTTCTTTAACTACTAAGAGAAATTTATGTACAAAAAATTGGGCAGGTCAACTTGATTGCATTTGTTTCTTTTAAAAGATATTTCATCTATTTTTCCAATTGAAGGGGGAAGTGTGTATGCTTGAATTCCTTATGTAGTCTGTCTGTAAATGTTGTATCCACTCCTTTACTCCAAGCTGTGTATCTGTGGTCTCTCATGTGAACGCTTTTTCCCAGTGTTCTGTGACATTCTTAATTAATTCTTAATTATATTTAGGTAAAGTATTATGAATTCCTGTTGCTTGAAACAACCTGACTATGGTGACACAGCAGCTTTTACATCAAGAAGCAGGGTAGTTTTTACCTGCACCCACTCAGGTAATTAAATTCAAATCTCTTTGTATCTGGTCTGATGTGTAGGAATTTCCATGTCAAGTGTCTAAGCAAACAGCAGGAGCCATTATTGGCATGAGAGGGTCTACTAGTGTTGCCAGGAAAAGGAAAAGTTCAATCCTTGCTTCAAAAGCAGAAGTACTGAGTGATGGGCAGAAGCAATTTCTTACCTACCATCCATTCACTGATTAATGCCACCATGGAAGAACATGGAATTAAACATTCATTCCACAACTTGTTCCTAATCATGCGTATAAGTGTTGATCCTGATTATTTTAGCTCCTATTTCCATTTTCAACAAATTTACATAAATGGTGCTGTCTATCTGCTATTAGCAATGGTTCTTCTGACTGCTTGGGAATGTAAAGGCATGTAAATATTTGGGGAGCAGAAGGAAATATGAAATAGTTGATAACTCAAAGCTATCACCATGGTTTGCTGGTTGAAGGCCCTGACATACCATGTTATCAGTGCCTGATACTCCAGAGAGTATTCAGGTTGCTGACTGATACACTAAGTGATAATGAAGGTTTGCAGAGAATTTCTGACCCCATCATAATGATTGTCTGATGGACACTTCTTTGATGAATTGCCTGATATTAACCTGTAGTGTGAGTTTTGTCAAAACTGACAGCAGGAATGACTGATATTGACATTGCTGAATGAGTTATATAACTATAGCTCTTTCTTCAATCTGCTCAAGATTCCCAACTTTCATATGTGTGTTTATATATATACATAATTACTTTTCAAACATTATTGGAAACTTCTTTGTGAGTATTATTTGACTTCTGTGCTTTGTGATATAGGCAACAAACTTTGCTTCCAGTCCACCTCTTTGCTAAGACTGTCCTGATAAAATGCAGTGAACAAATCTGTATGTTATGGTCCCCAACAAATAATTATTAGCTAGTAGGATCTGAAAAAAAATTATTCTTGAGTGCCATCTGTGGGCCTTTTTTAACTGATTCCTTTTTTTAAATTCAACTGGATTTGAACATTCATTCTCCATCTTGGTACTTGGTTCACTTGGTGTTCTAAGTGTGCACTGGTTTTCATTTATTAAATTATCCTTATTTACTGAAGCTGCTTTTGCCTGTAGTCTCATGTTTTCCTCCTTCCTGAGCAGATGCTCTGTAGAAGGAGTGAACTAGTACTTTAAACTGGAGATTTTTTTCCTGGGATGGCTTAGAAAAAAAAAAAAGACCGTCTTTCACAAGAAAAGGGGGAAAAATAAAGTAAACTTGGGTTCTGTCATTAGAAAATAATGTCTCACCTGAGTCCTGTCATGTGAAAACAGAAGGCATCTCATTGTGCCTCCTACTTGTTCACTGGTGCAGGGCTGGATGCTGGATGCTTACTGTGAATGTGTTAGTTTAATTAATTACAAGCATCAGAGTCTGACCAGAGCAAACGCCAGAGGCTGGAATTCATCTTGGCTGGAGAGGAAATGTCCTCTAATCCAGTGTTTTCCTGCTGACTGGAGCCTGCCACGAGTCAATTTGTCTTCCAGAAACTGTGTGAAAAGTGTCTGACAGCTGCAGCTCCATCATCCTGTAGGACTGCTGAGCTCTTCATATTTCCTGGGTATCTCTTAGAGTTGGTGAATGCTGGCAGAGAAAATGAGAGCTGATCCCTTCTGCTTAGTTGGGTGTTTGTGGCTGAAGTGTTCAGTGGTCCTTAGTGGATTTTGTGAGTGATTGCTCACATAAAAAAAGATCTCTGGTGGGTTTGATTTCAATCCTTTTCATCTATTCTATGTCTTTGGTTTCCAGTTAATTCAATTTGAAAACACCCGAGACAATTCTAACTAATAGATTGCAATGGAAAATTGAGAAACCCACACGTTTTGACAAGTGTTGGATCCAAAGAACTGAGAACTTTAGGATAAACTTCATTGTCTGTTGTTTATAAATTCCACTATTATGGGTTCTTCCTTTATTTTTTAAACATATCTATTATGCTTATTTGATAATTAATTATGAACCCTGCAATTTTACAAAAAAAGCAGATGCAAAGTAGTCATTAGGCAAAAAATTCCTGTGTTGAGCAGCATTTCAAATTAGGACTTTCTAAGTTAGAGGGAAACCATTTTGTAATGGTTTGTTTGTTATGCTCTGCTCTGTTAGTCGAGTTATAATCATAGTACAAGTTAAAAGTAAGGACAGACTGTGTAAGACAGATGCTTGCTATACCTGTAATTTTCAAAGGAGATAAAGTTTATCACGGCATGAACTTTGTAAATTTAAAGAAATGGGTTTGTGAAGAAAACAGAAGAATAATTATTGCTGTGGAAGAAGGAGGCTTGGGAAGCATTGCTACTCTTACGCAAATATTTTATTTTTTGCATTTGTTGATTTAGAAGAGGACAAAAATATTTGTTTGGTTTCTTATACAGACTTTTTTTCTGTGCCTTGGTGCTTTCATAGGTCTAGCTTACAGGAATTGGACTCTCAAGTGCCATTAGCTTTTAGTAAAATGGTTGGCCCCTTCATCCCAAGGAGAATTGTAGTAGAGTATAGATAGAGACAATAGCATTGTCTGTGCTCTTGTCAATGTCACTGGTGGAGATAAAGCTTCAGGAGATGCCCAGTAGAAATAAGCACCATGTAGAGCAGTTCATGAGAAAAAGGAAGGGGTTCTTTGTCACAATCAGCTGGTGTAGCCACCTCCCTCTTGAAAGGAAAGGCTGTAGAACCTGTTCCCATACTGCTGGGAAATGCATCCAAGAGCTGTTGATAGTTGCTAAAGGACACAGACAAACCAATAACTACAAACACAGTTCCTGGGAGAATCACACAAGTACAAATTTTAATTTTATGAATGTAAATACTTACAGAAAACTTTCACATGCACTTACTGTGTTATGTTTCCATGAGGCAGCCCAGATAAACTGCTGAATTGCACTGGCTGCTGAAAGTACTTTTGGCAAAAGCAGCTCAAGGGTATATTTACTATTTCACTGTCGGTATAAACATTAAAAAAAAAAAAAGCGTGTTTTCTCATATCATGTTGGCTTCAATACTTCATATTTTACTAATAAAGCCCCAGCACAGTCAAAAAAGCTGTATTTATGCCTGTAACAATTGTACACTGATGTATTTATATGTGATCTCTCCTGGGCACTGAATCTGAGAAAACATAGACAGAAAGCTCAGCACCTTCTCATATTTTCTGAAGGGTTCCATGAGGATACACAAACCCTTGCATCAGTTTTGTTGCTTGTCTATATATTTTAATTCCCGCCACTGTTGCTTCTTCCCTGTGGATTCACAGCTGGTATAAATTAGTAGTGCACTATTGTTTTCAAAGGTTATCCCAAGTAGCTTCTGCTTGTGATCTGTCCCTTGATGTTCCCTTTGTTTGGATGTTTTTAGTTCTGCTGGCCAAGATTTGATGAAATTTGAGTGCTGTGCAATTATTATATGCCATTTATTATCATATATCCTGACAAGCTGAATGTTTGACACACAAACTTAAAAACTGAACACAGGAAAATTATGGAGGGCAAGGAAAACATGTTCTGTAAATCATTAAAATACATTGATACTCTCAAGTGTTGTAAAATCTCATTTTTACAGTTAAAACTGTGATTTTTAAAGAACTTGGTGAAGTTGAGTAGTTTTGATATGGAATGGTTTCTGTCCTCCTAGCTATAGACCAAGATTCTGTCATTTAACTTACGTTCAATATTTAAATATTATAGCAATGTAAGTGAAGATTTTAAGACAACCTTGGAGTTCATGCTTTTTCTTTTACTGGATCCTCCATGCAGTTGTTTCCTATTTCATAAAGATTTTGTTTGGGTTTGATTTACTCTTTTCTGTCCTCAGCATGGTAAGGATGCTGCTTTCTGTTTGGGCAAAGAAAAGAAACCTCTTACATTTGATAAGACTGAACATTCCCTTGTACAAATATGATGTGTAATTAAGGGGACAAAAGAAAGAGATGCTTCAAATTAGCTTAGGTAAAGGCAATGTCAAGTAAATGAGTGAGAAACATATCTTTAAGAAACAAAACCCCCCACAAACTAGAAATGTTTCTCAATGGTCTTCTGTTCTCCAAGATCTCACATGTGGCAGAGATGGGACCAAATTTTCTTCCTGCTTTGTCTGTGTGTTTACACATCTCCTTCCAAGAGTGACAACTAGAGGAACTCATTGATTGTCCTGATTTTTCCTGCTACTATAGATGGAGTTGCTTGCAGTTGCAGGACTGATTGGCTGTCCCTTTGCAGCACAAAAAACATATTTTTGGCTGTTTTCCGGGCCAGAAACTGGGCACTTGAGTTCAATATGGGAAATAATCTAACGGCTGGAGAAACTAGTTGTAAGCTTCCTAGTAACACAGAAAAATGACACATAATTTCAGACAATGGTTTTCAGTATCTGGTTTATGACCACAGTGGTCCATAAGCTATTCCTAAGGCATTTGCTGGTGGTAACTGAGACAAGGAAATCTGTTGCTGTTTGAAGTGAATTTTGTGCACAGCTCATGAAGTTGTAAGACTTCTGTGTAGTTGTAGGGCTGTGTCTGCTCTCACTGGTCTCAGAATGGCAGATGTGTGGAGGTCTAGTAAAACATCAATTTTTGGCTTCTTGTGAGGAGTACTGGTTCTGGTACTGTGTACCAGAAAAACAACTGCAGCTAGCAGAAGTTTTTATTACTGAAAGTCATCTTCTGTTCCACTTTTTTACTCAGAATATGAGTTTTAGGGATTTAGTGGCTAAAATTTCAGAAAGCAGAGTGGCTTACAGCTACAGGACAAGGGCTGAAGCAAAGTTGAAGAGATGAAAATCAGGGAATTAGAATCAGAGAATTCAGTGTTACAGTTCTACTGTTGTTTTTCCCACAAATGTTTGGCAGCAGAGGTTTTACCTGCATTCATATTTTATGACACAGAAATATTCCACGGGGCAGCAGTTTTGGAGGAAAAGGAGCCTGTCAGTAGTATGAAGCTAACCCTGGGGTATCAAATATTTGGCAGTTAAATAGCTGAGAAATTCATCTCTTAGCAACTTCTTTTCTCTCTTTACTGTCAATCTCATGTCAGAGTGCTGGGAGCTTAAAGGTTTTGGTGTTGAAGTTTATTCTGCACCCTTTTCTCAACAAAGGATCTTGTAAAATAGGGGAAGGGAGATATCCTGCTGTGTATGAAAACAATGCTGAATTGCTTAATGTGTGAGTCATAATAAGCTGGTGGTTTTAGGGGGGCTTACTTCAGGGATCAAGTTGGGAATCCTGTAGAGTATGGAGTGTGTCTCAGGAATGCCCCTTTTGGTCCCACTTCTATAGCAATTGGGTGAAAGATTGTACCTTTGCAGCATAAGGGTATTTTCTTTTTTCTTTTTTCTTCTCTTTCTGATTTAATTCTACAGGAATGCAGCCATCCTCATTAGAGAGTAAATTTGGACTAAATACAGTGAATACATTTCAGCTACTCCAGGTTCACAGTAGCATGAGAAGAGTCTGTTCCATGCTGTCTACCCATGAGTGTGGAATACCTTTTTCAATGAACAGAAAATCAGTGAAATGGGAGTGAGAATATTAGAGTTGTGATGTAGCTATAACCTTTCAGGACTGTTGTGAATGGCATTTTATAACTGTAGGTGGGCTGAAGGATACAGACATTGGAAAAGCAGGATGTGTTTCACTGTTGGTGTGAATTCCTTGCTGGCTGCGTTGAAAAAAAAAAACTGTGAGAGGAGAGTGAAAGAAAAACTCTTTTCCAGGAGTTGGTAATTCTTCTGTCTGTCTCTAGCACTGCTCTTGTGGCAGATGGCCCTCAGCCTTCACGTGCCCACCACTGCCTTTGGCTCAAAAAGCTGTAGTGACAAGAGCCATCTGTAGAGAAGACTCATTATCTTCTCTGGAACTTCACAGGACACAACTGGAAGAAAAACAAAATCAGAGGATGGATTTGGTTGGAATGGACTTTGAAATTCATTGAGTTCCAACCCCCTGCCATGGGCAGAGACATTTCCCAGTGACCCAGAGCCTCATCCAGCCTGGCCTTGGGTCCTGTGCTGGGACCTCAGAGCTGGATGTGAACCTTCTCTCTACACTTGCTACTTTACTCATGACCTATCAGAAAAATTGGTAATAATGATTTCTTTTGCTGCCTTCTCTTCTTTCCAGTTCTAAGATTAAATTATTTCTTTTTCCAGTAACTAAAATTTCACAATTTTTTGCAGTTGTATGAGGTGTCAGGTAATTCATGTCAAGAAACTGTTGTACAGGTGATGAGGGTTTGACAGGATAGGCTTCCCAATAGGGTATTCTCTTTTCTGTATATTCAGTGTGTCTTTGAGAAGAAAAAAAGAAAGAAAAACGACCCCTTTGAAATACTAACATTTTTTGAAAGTTGTTGTTTCACAAGAAGAGTGTGTATTACTCCCAGGATTTTCTTGAGGTTTTCTGGGGTGTGTGTTTCATAGCATTTTTATTAAAAAAGGAAGCTACTTTCTGTAAATTTTCTAGCTGATTCTTTAATTTCTGACTTGAAGTTTTGGCACAGCAGTATGTACATGCCACCAAAGGAAAAAATATTTCCCTAAATACATTGTGCTTTGTACATTATACTCTGTATCATGTTTTAGGGGGAGTTCTCTTAGCTATAAATCAGTGTCTGTAACCTCTGGGAAGATTCTTTAGAAAGGCCATTGCCCTGGAGGGATATAATCTTGCACTCTAGAGTACTTTACAGGGGAGTGATAAAACAGTGAATTTTATTTACAGACAATTGCTGAACACTGTTACAGTTTATCAGTTGTTCACAAGAAGAAGAAAAATCAGAATGAGAAAAGATAAAAGCTAAGGCAGGTTGTATCCAAGCAGAATAAATCAAGAGAGCTTGAATTGTCAGACTGATGCAATCAGGAAAAGATCATGAATGTGGTTTGAAAAGTATCAGGCATTTCTTTTAAAAGGAGGGTTACCTTGTTTTCTTCCAGGACAGAGAATGATGGAAAAGTGGCTTCTTCAGAAAGGGATTCTTGCACACTGTTCCTATTTTTCTCCAAGGACTCTAAAACAGATCATTCCACAGGAGAACTTGGAACAGAAGCTAAACTTACTATTCTGAGTCTGTCTCTGGAAGTGCTTTTCCTTTTCCATTGCCCATGGAGGCAGATGGCTGACACTCGTGTTGTTAAACTGCAGGTAGGGTCTGTGAATGCATCTACAATGGATCTGATTCTCAGGTCATCTCCTGACTCCAGGTCAAAATTCACAGAAAAACTTCAATTATAATGATGTTAATGCTAAAACCAAAAAACGTAAGGGAAGAATAAGTTCATCCTTAGGTCTTTAAAGAAGTAAATTAAAGATGGCAGCCAGTTTAGAAAGTCCCTCAAATGTTTGCAGACAGAACTGAGAGAACATGTTAAGTTTATGCTTTACCGTTATAATTCATTCCGGGAGACTTGAGGATAGTGTGGGCTTGATGAACCTTGGTCTGAAAAAGTGCGAATGATTTCTGGTTCTAATGGTATAGCAATACTTCTAATAGGCTGGAATGTGTGGTCAGGAGAAAATTACCGTACAGCAGACACCAGGAGCTGATAATCAGTTACCCAGTCAGACTGAAACCTGTACCCTCAGCCCATGGATAGGCACGCTGTGTTGAGCAAAGAGACTTTCTGAAATGCCTGTTAAGCCTCTTTGACATAACAGAAAGTAAAGAAAGGTGAAGTATTACCATTTTTTAAAATGTGGATAACTTCTGAGATTTTAGGTAATTGGTGCCATTGAAGTCATTACTGCCATGAAGTAGATGATCTGCTTATTTCAGTCATCTTGAAAGTGATGGATAGACATAGGTTAACAAAGCAGTTGCAGCAAATGCATAGAGATTATTCCCCTCTGTGGGAGTTTCTTGAGTTCAGTATTATAATTCTGTAATTCCTATTTCCATTCTGGAAATCCATACTGCTGTTCATATGCATTCATAATCTGATGTGTGAAACTATTAGAACTTCTGTTTGCATGTGTATTAAGAATAATGACCAATTGCAAGTAAAGCAGCTTCACGTCACAAATTTCAAATAAAAGGTGTATCAGCTTTTGAAAGGACACACTCTTGCAGTGAATTTAGATGCAGAATTATGCATACAGAGGATTAAACTATCTAGAAACCTACCATGTCCCATCTTGTTATAAGCATGCATTAGTGAAAATCCTGCACAAGTCAGTGGTGTAACTCTGGGGTTATGCTGACAGAGCATCAAAACAATCCTGTCAATTGAAGGAAAAGCAAGCAAATTAGTATGGCTGGTATAATTGAGATCATAATTCATGTCATGCTCTTTTAAAACCATTGGGATATATTATAGTGATGGATTAAGTTGTTGTCTTACAGCAGTTTTACTATGCTTTAATTCTGAAATGAGGTCCATCATGACTTTCTTCCTCAGGAAGGAAATCAAACCCAGAGATACTGGTCATGGTGATCCTCGTGATGTAAGCTCAAGGTGTCACTTCTTCTTTATTCTGGATTTGTAAAACCATTTTACTACTTGTACAAGTGATACAGCAAGCATTAGCATTAGCTCTGCTAGTTTAAATAACTCTATTTGTTGGAAGGGAGAAGGTGTTTGTCACCAAATGTTTTCATGCTTGCCCAGATAGCATGCTTTCATGGACAGCATAGAGACTTGAGTAAGTGTTATATGGACAGATCAAGAGCCCTCAAGTTTAGGAATTACTTAAAAATTCTGATTACCAGCTCTGAAACTCAGTTATTCTCCTATGCTTTGCATACAAAATCCATATCAGCAAGAGAGTGGATATGCTTTGGTTCTGATTTTCTGGGGTGTTTGTACTCTTTTCACATCTGTTTGAATGTCTGCAGAAGATCACAGGCAAATTATGGATCATATTTTGATCCTGCTTGAAAACTGAAAACTCCGTAAGCTGTTAACAAAATTTGTGTGTATTCAGTACAGAAATTTTCCCAACAGAAATAAAGGCACTAACAGTCACTCTGGGTGGTGGAAAAGTTGCTTCTGTAGGGGGAAAAGCAGAGAAGAAGTGGCTCAGTCAAAGCATGACCAGAGCTGAATTCATCAGAGCAGTACAAGCAGTAGAACAAAGCTCCAGTTAAATGGAGATGAAGATTCTGACTTCCTTAGGATTACTGATGCCCAGCTTTGATATCAGTCTAATGTCCTTTTGAATCTTGAAAAATTCATCATGTCATGATCCCTTCAGCAGCATTTCCTGCTTGTAGTGTACTGCACAGTCTCCTTTGGCTTTTAGCTCGTATGTTAGGATAATGAAGGGTTTGACAGAAAAAGGCTCATGTTGCCTCTTTTGGGGACCCTGCTGCTGAAAGTCTTTGTCTGTAGATGGATGTATGTATGTATGTCATGCACATGTAGATCATGTTTCTGTGATTTGCTGCTCCAGCTATCTGACAGAGTGGAAGATTGCAGCTCTCAAGGTCATTCCAGAGTATCTTGTTTCATTTCAGATTTTTATTTTATTTAGTGGGCTTGGATGTTTGTAAAAGCAATTTTTATGTGCTGAGGATTTTTCTGAGTTTCATTACTGACAGGGTCTCAGTTACATTTCTTCAAACACTTGTGATATTATGCTTTAAATCCTTCCCTTAGCCCTGGTGTCAATGGGGACACAGAGGCCTCTACATATTTTGCCATTTTATTTTATGGGGACATGAATTTTTGTGCCAAACCAAGTAGGGGGACATGTCTACAGCGCACTGTGGGACAGGCACAGCACCAAATGAGGTGCACCATGATCTCCTGGCTCTGCACAGGGCCACAGTTGGGATTTTTGCAACTGCTACAGGGAATGATAATCAGGTCCTGGAGAAGCTTTACCTGGATGCAGTATTTTTGACACAGCTCAGTTTCATTAATCCTTTAGAGACTGTATTGCCTCACCTGTCCCTTTACACACATGGCTTCAGAGTGCTGCAAACTGGAACTGTGCAGGTAGAAACTTCTGGGTTCCATTTTGAACATAGCACAATTTGCAGTGAAATCCAGGCTTTGCTGCTGTTATGGGAAAGAGCCTGGTATGTGCAGCCTTGCTGTAATACATGGGAAACGTTTCTGAATCCACTGGGACAAAGATGAAAGGATATGATGGATGTGGTGTCTTTTTCTTTCAAGTTCTGTTAGGAGCACTTACGAGGGAGGTGGTAAATCAAAGTTCTTTTGTTTCTTTCTGCTAAGTGGTAGGAAAGTATTCAGATCTTCTCTATTTAGGTAAAAATTACAGTTGAACTTGGATGAACACCAACCTATTGACCAAAATGCTGGACTGCTCTATCTTCTGTCCTATTTTTTTTTTTTTACTCAGAATTTTTAATCCAATGCAAATCCCAGGTGAATATGTGGATAGTTCTTGAGTTGATCAAAATGACATTTTTCAGCAGTCTTGAAGAGAGAAAAATGATCCTGGTCTGTTTAGCATTTTTTCTACTTTCTCTTTTCAGGGAAAAATCATTTATCAAAGCAGTTGTAATTTGTGTGCATTGCTATGTATTTTTCTTTGTCATTTCATAAAGCAAACTTTGGTAATGTGCTGTTCTTTAAAGGTGTGGGTGTGAGTCAACTATAAGGTTGAAATAGGGAATGCAAAGAGCACAAAATCAGGTGTGATTTGCTGGACTGAAGAAACTGTTGTACACATATAAGCAATTTGTTGTTTCTAGCAGGTGGATCTCTTTCACAAAGGAAGTCTTTATGAAAATTAGAATTACTTTCTGTAATCACTGAATAATTAGAACTGAACCAGCAGTTCATTCCTTACTCCTGTTTACAATGGCTCAGCCGTGTTTGTGCAAGAAGCACAGTTTGGAGGCAGAATGGAAACTCCCACTTTTACCTCATCCTTACAAGTACTAGGAGAATGTCTGCAGCAATGGATCAATTTTAAACTTTTTTTTTCTTTCAATTTTCTGTCATTCATTATCCTCTTAGCTCCTGTCCAAAACCAGATTGAAGTATGTTGAATTCACTGTGTGGTAGGCAAAGCTACAGTGTTCCTTAGCTTTTGCCTCCTTGGATATGAAATCTGTTCAGGGAATTCTTCTTTACTGGACAGTAACAACAGATAGAAATTCTGCTCATATTCATGACAGAGTGAATGAGCAGAAGATTATGAATGGACTTGTATCATGCTGTGCAAGGAGGGAGATTGATGGTCCTATTTCTGCTGGCTCAGAACAGCCTAAAACCTTCCAGGCTGATTTGGAGCTGATCTCAGTTCTTGGCACACTCACAAAGAACTTTTAGTTTTGGGTGCAAATTTTGGGTCATCTGTAAAGATAGCAATTCCCTCTGTCCTTTAAATCTGTCAGGATACAGGCCCTGAAAGGCCCTGCTGTACAGAACTGCACCAGCACCATCAGGGATGGTGATCTTCTGGAGGTGCAGGGACTGGAGCTGGTGGCAGCATTAGGAATGTCTCTTAAAAAAAGAGACCAGACTAATGCAGGTGCTGAAGCTGCCTGGAGCAGGAAATGAGGGGGATTGATTTTCAGAATGAAATGCAGTCTCGGATGATCTATTGTGGATAAAGAGAAACCAAGCATCTTTTTCCTGTAAGTTCTCTAATTATTCTAATTGGAAAGGGAAGAGACCATTGTGAAGGATAACATAAACACCTGACAGTGCACTTAAACACAAGTAGCACTGAAAAAATGCCAACTCATTCTCAAGTGTACACTTGTTCTATGGCTAGAAGTTAGTCTTGAAATTTGCATAGCAAAAGGTTCAGCCTAAGTGGCAGCACCAGAGTGGAATACATTTAATTAAAGACAACAGCAAAGGTAAATGATACTCTTTTTTCTTTCTTTTTTCTTCATTTTTTGCTTTGCTTTGCTTGATTAGCAGTTACTTGTTTCAGGAGCAGGTGAACAGAGCAAATCTGTTTAGCTCACAAGGGCATAAAGGGAGGGAGGGATCAGAGCTTTTGGATGTTCCACAAAAGAGCAGGATTTCCCCAAACTGCCATCTGCATTGTAGCTCATATCTTGGAGATCAGCAAGGCCTCATGATAGCACTTCAATAGTGAAAAATTTTTTGCCAGAATGGCTCATGTTCACTCTAAAAATAGGGCCATGTAAAAAGTCTCAAGGAAATTCTTCTGTAATTGTAAAGGATTCCAGTTTGAATAAAATGAGGCCAGTGGAAGCTTACTTGAATATTAAGCCTGGATTTACCAGTATGTGTGGGGAATTGTTTTGCTGCCATTCCCAACCTTCTTTTCCCCACCTGAAAAGTGTGGCCTCCTTTCCATTTCTGTTGTTCTTAATATCATATCATGCCCTATGTGGAAGTGTTCAAAACTTGACACTTATAGCAGACTGGGAGGGAGAAGATAGATAACAGAATATGTATATTAATATCCACTAATAAAAATGTCTTAAAATTCCCATTGATTCTTACTGTTGGTCACTGTTAGGCCAGAATTTAAAGAATACTGATATTAAATAGAGGGATATTGTCTTTCAGTATTAGGCCTTCAGGATCTAATAGTTTTACATTGTCATTACCAAGGTATAGAGCTGTGTGGAGCCTGTCAAATTCAGTCTTACAGAACTTGTCTGGGAAAGTTGCCATATTCAATTTTTAAGTATATTTGATCAATTCTTTTCTCCACAATGATCACAGCAGTACAGGCTTCTAAGCCCCACACCATTTCCTCAAATATACAGAACAGCTGAAGTCTTACAGAAAGTCTGTGTCTGTTACCTGCAATCAGCACAGTCAGTAACCTGGAGTTAAAATATCTTTAAAGTATAGAAGTCAGCATAAATGTTTCTTAGGTCTTTAAAGGTAAAGAAATACGCTGGTGAAGATGTCCTGTGAAATATAGTGTTGGTTTTGTTCTTCAAGAGGTAGAATTTGATGGGGTTCATGAGGACCTGTGACACAGACTTCAGGAAGTTTCACAGCACTGTTGCAGAGCCTGTTGGAGTTAAACAGGGACAGTTTGGGTGCTACTGTCAGCTAGTAGTCTGTGAAATACCCAAGGAAATTCAGGATTGTTGATTCTTTTCTCGTTGGTATTAAAATGGAGAAAGGAACACTAGAAGTATGCCAGTAGAAGAAAGGCTTCTGTCAGTTCCTGCTGAGCGGCTGCATGTCACACTGCAGCAGCTATAATAATCTGGTATCTGCCAGGCTCAGTGTCCCTTACACATGGCCTGAGAGTGTCTTCTGGGGTAGATGGCCAAAAGGTTTGCTGTCGGTGTCCTTGGCTCTGTTGAAAGTGCTTCAACACATGTTCATTTTTGTCTTGTGTTTTACAAATAGACAAAGCAAGGCCAGCGCACCATGGGTCACACGTCACCATAACTCTGCTTGCAGAGCTTGTTGGTAGAGAGCAAATTAATTGTGTTTTATTTTTCTTCTACAGAAAAGTATTGAAGACAAAATCCTCTTTGAGAAACAGGTAAATTTGAGAGATGGAAGAAATAAGTGATTCTTCACAAATCTGTAGGAAGGCTGTTGCTGACAGTGACTTCAGTGCTTAGGGTTTGAGAGGTGACTGTTGGCTACAGATGAACTCCTGATCCTGCACTCTTCGAGGGTATATGAACTTCATTAATGTTTGCACTTGTTCCAGTCCCTGTGAGTTTATGAGAGCACTTGCCAGGTTCTCCTACTCTGCACTCTTTGCTCTTGTGATCTTGCAGTGCTTTCTGGAATAGCCCTGGAGGGCTAACACGTCACTTGGAGATGTAAGCTCATAATGTTTTGTTTTCAAATCCATGAAGAAAAATAGGTAAAGAGCAAGCTCTGCTTGGGAGGGAATGCCCTGATGTGATTTATAAATCCACATGGATTAATCTATCAAGTTCTGACTTATGAAATGTATTATGTTGACCAACTATATTACTTTACTGATTCAAAAGTCTTGAAATTAGTATGAAAACCAGCAATCCATCATAACACCAAATTATGTGCCAGTGATGCATAGCAGTATCTCTCAAAATGCTTGATTTGTGTTCACCCTTTTTGTTAGTAAAATTCATGTTACCTAATAGCCTTCTTAGAAAATTATGTTAATATGTGTGATGGACAGAATCCATTGCTAACTTTCTAGGCTTTTCATTAAGGCAAAAAAGGTTTACCAAGCTTTTGAATTTGTCAGTTTGATATAACTGTCTGCTTAAGAAATTTCCATTTAGAAAAGCATAGATCTTTGATCACTCATATTTTTAAAATCAATGGCTGTTTCTAACAGTGGATCTTGCAAGTGATTATTATTGCTAGAAGCTGGGAAAACAAAGGAAAGTTCAAGCAGAGGTTGAAGTTTTTGGATATCAGCAATGGTGTGGGTGCCCTACTAATATTGCAGAGGTATCAAAAAAGGAAATTTGGCATTAATTCATTGTGTTGTGATCTTCCTCAAACAGAGACAGATCTTGTTTGACACAGTTAATGGCTTTGGAAACAGGCCTTTCTGGTACCATCAGGAATTTCACCAGAGTTATAAGTGTAACTGTTGTTGATATTGAATGTGTCTCTTCATTGGGGAACTCAGGTGCCATTACATCTTTGTCATATTTGAAGGGCTTAGAAGGGGAGAGATGTCCCTGGCAAATTCTAGTCAACGTTATCTGCAAGAACATTTTGATAAAGCAACTGGTTGTTCTCTGCGAGGGCTTTAAGCACAGTTACAGCTCCACCCTTGCAGTTTTCAGACCAGTTCATACTTGCATCAGATAAATGCATTGATAACACCTGAAGAAAGGTTGTGGATATACAGACCAGGGCCAGCAGAGATAACAGTACAGCACAGAAAGGGCCTTATTGTACAAGTTGGATGAGATTTGAGCCTGGGATGAGAGAGCAGGACAGAAACAAATAGAAGAAAAGTGTCGTGTTGCTGACTGGATCAGCGCTGGTACAGGATTATTTGATGCAAGTGTGAGGAAATTCCAGTATACCACTCCTTCCAGAAGATGTAAGGATTTTCTCTGTGTTATAATATTTCTTGGGGTTTTTACTGCAGCAAATTTTAACAACTGAAGTCAGCTCCTTTCCTGGCCCCAGTTCTGAGCTAGTCCATTCTGCTCTGAGTGTTTGCACTCTGCCCATCACTGTGGTGACATGATGCCCACCACCTTTACTTTTCTAATGTGGATGTAGATGCTGTGGAAACTAAATCTGCCCTGCACAAAATCTCACTGAGGTACCACTGGGTCCTGGTTAATTGGATATTGTATTCACAAATGCAGTCAGCCCTGTGAATCACCAATCTTTATTCTTATTTCATTATATTACTATTGTTTTATTACATGGAGACCTATGCCTATGCAACTGAGATGGCAGTTCCAGTCTGGTAGATATGTAGGGTGAGATACTGCCTGTGCCCAAAGGAAATACTGCATAAAGGAGGAATAGAAGAGAGAATATGTAGGAACTCCTCAAGAAGAGCAGGTTTTATATTGTCTTAGTGTATGCCTCAGTTATTTTTTTATAACGAAGACTGCACAGAATGAAATCTGATACGTTCTTACTGTCAGAAGAGTTGAAAATCTCTTTTAGTACATTTGGTATATGAAATATATCTGTATGGATGATGCAGTTTGGAAAAAATATAGCATACTGGGTAGGCAATTATATTATTTATTACAATTATGTTACATATAAACTCTGTTTCAGTGCAAGTCCAGGTATATACAGATAAATCAAGAAGTAAATAACTTGACGCTGGTCCTCTCAATTTTCTAATGACCCTGCACAAGCACATGGGGATGGTTAAAGAATCCATGTAAAGAAACCATGTAAGGGACTGTGTGACCAAGGGCATCTCTGTGAGGGCCTTATCACGGAGGAAAGTACAGAAATCAATTTGCCTGACCAAAGACCTGAAAATTAAGGAAGATATTTAGGTCAATCAACAGAAGTGGTGCTGGGGATTCTGTCTTTAGAGCCTTACTTTAGCAACAAAATCTAAGGCTTAGGTTTCCTTTTAATAGCAAAGTAATGGGACTTATATGGAGGGGATAAAGCAGATTAAATCAGCAAGAAAGCAGAATTACTTGATTAAGTTCTATATTCTAGTAATTTGTGGTTGTGAGGCTCATTGAAAAGGCCACTAAAATCAGAGAAACTCCACTGAATTTAGCGAAGGCTCTTGAGCATTATATTATTGCTGCATATTCTTTTACCTGTGTACTTTGCCATTTAGCTCTGCCTCATAAGTAGTTGCTTCACAGAGACATACAGAGACATTA
Source organism: Leptocoma aspasia (assembly GCA_013399835.1). NCBI lineage: Eukaryota > Metazoa > Chordata > Aves > Passeriformes > Nectariniidae > Leptocoma > Leptocoma aspasia. Next base: position 228,806 of record VXAX01000811.1, read on the forward strand.
TCTACAAACTAAAGTCTGGTAGCTGAGTTTGTACAGCTCTTTTGAGGCTCAGGCCCTACATCAGTATTCTTTCAGCAGAAGCTGCTGGCTGCTCAAAGCAGCAAATGTATGGCAGGCTCACTCTGCAGCTGCAGGCAGTTTGCTGAAACTGCATCCACAGCACAGCTTTCTGAGATGGGATTTTTTTCTCTTTCTCCTTTTGTAGGTGGCCCAGTTCTTCCTTTTGAAAGGCTGAGACCGATTACAATGGGGTTCAGACTGAGTTGTCTTGAAACAGCTGCTGTTATTTCAGCAGCAGCAGGAATAAGTTAAAATGAGCAATGCCATTTTCCCCTTCCATAGCTGTGTAGTCCTTCCAGTGAGTGAAGAAACCTGCATCTCCTTGTAGCAATGGTGAATTGTTTGTTTCTGTATACATGAATACATAATGGCATGGGAGGGGATATATGTTTTATACAGTTGGTACTGCTCCATTTGTACCCTCCTCACATATAGAACTCCAGAACAGCTGATACGGTACAGGGGGTCTGTCTGCAGCTATTAACTGTGGCCAAAAATAACCTGTTCATTGTGCTGGCAATCAGGAATAATTCCAAATGGACTGCTCTGGCACAGAGGTTCTGGGAATGTTTGGGATAGTCATGAAATACCTCTTGAGTGTGCTGCGTTTTGGGAGATCCTCAGTGTGATATGGACATCCTGTGACAGAATAAACTGACAAAACCTAGACCTCGTACTTGCAGACTTTTTTATGAAGCAATTAAGCAAAAGGTAAAGCATGCAACCCTATAGGCAGTGCTACAGGAATGCAACTGCCCTTTAACACTGTGTTTCAGTGTACAGAGCTGGATTGTCAAAGCAGCATCAAATTTACCCCCACACTGATGTTTCTGATATCACATAGCTTGGGTGTCAATTTGATTCAACTGCCTTACTTTGGGGTTTTATTTTTCTAGGTATTTTGTTCATTTTACCTTCACATGTGCTGTCCCAGAATTATATTCTCAACTATGGTTTGAATAAATAAAAGGCCTTACTCATACTTAAAGTTGCACAGAAGTATACTTCATGATATGTGTCAGTGTTACATTGGAAGCTTTAATAAGCCAGTATTTTATCCATGCACACTTTTATATGTATAAAATCCCAGCATACACATCCAGTCATGAGATTCTGTTTGCACTGCACCAGCTAATGCAAATATGGGGTCACTTGCAAAGGAAATCAGGGTCGCTGAGCCAGTTTTTTAAAATCTCTAAATGACACATCTTCTGAGGAATTTTGTCCTCCAAAAGAAACAACTCGGAGCTTCTATTTTTGCTCCTAACTTTTCTTCAGTGATGTGTCGTATTTTGAAATTCAAAGAGAAATTCAAAGCTGTTAAGCAAATAGTAAAACAACTTGGCTGAGTAACTGCCTGTCAGGATCCATCTCGCTCTGATCTGTTCTTGAGTGTCACCAAAGTTTGAATTTATCTGCTTTGGAGATAATTTCAGTTCCCTGTTGTGTTTGAGAAGTAAGCACAGCCTTTAGGGAAAATGGAGGGACAGTATGACATTTATTAGCCCAGCTGTTTTATGCACTCACCTGTTTCCAAGGTCTGAAAGGCTGGGTTTTTATTCTCTCCTAGCTCTGAAAAATGAGGATTGTATAAAAGATTGTGAAAGCTGAAATGGTAGGATGGGTCTTTTAATTTCTTTCCTTGTTATTTTTTTTTAAAGCACACTTTAAAGAAATCCATAAAGCCTGATGTGTAGTGCTTGAAACCTATCTGTAGTATGGTTACTGCATCGATCGCAGCCTTTCACCTCCCAGATGGACATTGAGCAGGTAAAGAAAGAGTTTAAATATGATCTTCCTGACATTAACGAGGCAACTGAATTATGTTTCAAAGGGATGGAAGGAAATGCAATTTTTGAACATCTTTGTGGTCAGGAGGAAGGGAAGTTTTAGGACTTTGTTCTCCTTTCTGGAGCTTAGTATCATTTCTGTGTAATTCTATTGCAGTTAGGGGATGAGGAATTGCAGTGGGAAAGGAAGCCAGTCCCTCACTTGTGCCTTTGCAGCAGGAAGGAACAGAACAGGACTGAGTCACAAGGGGTAAATTCCATGTCATGGGCAAGTCCTGCTGCCTTAAACAGGATGGTTTGGTTCTTCACCAGGAGGGCCTGGGTGAGGAGGTCTCATGAGTGCAAAATTAAGAAGCAAAGAGAGGATTTGCCTGTTGGGCTTTAAAAACCAGCAACCCTGTAATCTCAGACTGCATTGGTGTGTCGTGGTGGAAAGAACTCAACACTCCAGTGTTACCTGGATTGTGCCACCATATGGTGGGCACTTTTCAGAGATGAATAATCATCCCTTGGGAACAGGAAATTTCTAGAATTGAATGTCATTGGTCGTGTGGGAATGGGATGAGGTTGTAAGGTCACACTGAAATTTGGAGTGCACAGGTAATATTGTCCTCCAGGATTTCAGGCTGTACCTGTTAAAATGGTTCTTCTGTTAAAAAATATTTTTAAGAATATTGATATCATTGTTAATTTGTGTTCTTTAAGCAAAGTTCCCCCCTAAAAAACTCAGAGATATGAAACAGAAAAGAATCTTTTCCTAAAGCTGCTAGTCAACAAACAGCCAGTTTTCATAGTGATTCATAGCTGAGTTTGAATGCAAACGTAAGGAGGATATTCTATATTTTGTATGTAAGTGATCTTATAAATATATTCACTTGTAAATGACCATTTATTGCTGGCTACTAGAAATGATTCATGGCACTTCTCAAAGACTGAGTCCCTTATTTTGTGTGCCCACAAAAAAGTGATGGACGTTCATGTGTATAATTTAAACAATATGTCTTGCCTGTGGGCAACACTGTATCTCAAATTTTTACCAATTATGTCTGTCACACCAACTCCCTCATTGCTGATATTTTTTAACAACACAATAATGTCCCTCAAACAGAAACAGCAGGTGTAATAGCAAGAAACAACCTTCTGTATATCTCCCAGAAGAAAAGACCTTTTCAAGTTAGCTTCTATGAAGGATGGTAGCAAACTAGGTGTGGTGAAATTGCTCATGGGTTTGCAAGAGACAAATAAATTCTGAGGGAGATGTATATGTGATGCTGTATACTTTAAGTTGAGCTTTTCATCATGTCTACAGCAATTTCACTGACTTGCTCAGGTTCTGGTGAAGCACAGTAATAGACTTTCATTGCTGGAGAAAAGACTGCTTGTCATAATGTGGTAAATGGTTCAACTTCTCTTTTTGCCAGACAGGGGGGACTCCTCTCATTTGTGTAATGGCTTTTTAAAGTGAGCATAAGGCATGTCTGTATTCCATTTACTCTCATTTGATTCTGCCAGTGTAAGTAAAGGCCTTAGTGAAAATGAAAATCAAAGCCTCATAAGCCTTGAGTATCCCTTTTATTAAAGTAATTTCAAGTCATTGTGGTTTCAAATACATTTTGTTGTATACAGAAGATCCTGTGCTAAATAACTGGGATATTTAACATGGCAGGGGTTTTTTGAGGAATCAAGAACTTATAAGAATAATAGAGAGGTGTATATATGGCTATTAAACTGTCATGAAAAAGATTATTGAATATCCCCAGGAATTGCTGTAGAAACCAATTCTCCACTCCAAAGTTCTCCAGAAATGTAGGTCAGGCACTAGAAGCTAATCTCAGAAGCTTTTCCTGCCAAGTGAAATGAGCAGGCTGCAATGTTGAGAGGCTGGGTGTGACAGGATTTACCAATTGCTCAGGGCAAGAGGGAATTTAACTTGGGTACTAAACAAGAACTGAAATGGGATAAAAGCTGGGAATAGACAGGCAATTTAGACGTAGGAATTAATTGTTTGAACATTAGAGAAGAAGAAATAAGGAATTAGAACTTGGAAGAAGATTGTGATTGGAAGTTGATTAAATAGCCTAAACAAATCAGGTGCATTTCTATGCCTGGAGGAAGAACAGAAAAACAAGATTCAATAGAAACTTTTTCAATACTGAATAAGGATTTTGCTATGCCAGACTCCATAACTGGATGCCAAATTTTCCTGGGAGGATAAAGGAATTAGGAGAGGTAGTTTCGGAACCCAATTCTTATGTAGGTTGGAGAATCTGATAAAAAGCATTTGAAGTTCTCTGGCCCCGCTGTAATGATGACAATGAAAATTGATCCCATGCATTCCAGCAGCCTTCATGTGTGAGCAGCATTTTAATTAGCTTAGTTTTTTCACATTGTCCTCTTCCCAGTCTGCTGTATTGTGGAGCAGAGGCTCTTGAAGGAGCCTGTGCTAGAGAGTTAGATATAGCCCCTTTCTTACCTTGTAGAATGTTTTGACCTTTCAATTTTTAAATTTAATTAATTTTTTTTAACTCTGTATTTGTGAGGTCCTGAAGAAATGAAGCTGCAGTTTCTCAGCAGATGATCTCTCTGGCAGATCTGCAGTGCATATGGCAGCTATTCAGTTTGCTGTATCCTCTCTCAGCTGTGATGAACTGATGTGTTCCCTCTTGCTTTTTTCAGGAGTGAGAGGCCCTCTCACCCCTTCTGCAGCCTGTCACCTGTGCTGGGATAGGTGTTAGGTGCTGCACACAGTGGAGCCTCAGCTCCTGCTGCAAGGCAGGGAGGAAAGGGGCACTTGTCCAGCTGAGAAGGACTTTGCCTGAATGCATTTATATTCAATAATATCTGGAGGCTGCTGCCTTGGGGAGCTGTCAGGTGCTCCATATTCTGAGTGCAGAGGAGCAGCCAGCTCCCAAAGTGCTTACAAAGGGTAAAGACAAAGAGGTGGCTCCATGAGCTGGTCTGAGTGACACCAAAGAAGCAAACAGGGTAGTTCCAAAAGAGAATAACACAGAGCTCACAACCAGAGCTGCCTGATCCACTGCTGCTGTTGTGTGGTGACCAGAGGCAGGGAGACTGGAGGTGGTGAGTGAGAGGAAGAGAGAAAGGGGTTACATTTCCTTCCTGCTCCCCACAGTGGCTCCTGGGAGCTGATGCAGTGGAGCTGGGAGGGTATAAACATTGCTAATGACTGGGAAACACCATTCCTTCACTCTTATCCCACTTGCTACTTCCTACACTTACAGACAGCTCTGCTCCACCTCGGGGAGCAACTTCAGTTCTTGGCTTGGGGATTATCTTACATTGCCATAAATTAAGCCAGGTTACTGTAGTGCTCTCTGATGTGAGGATCTCCAGAAAACCTACAAATAATGATTAATGTACATGACAGCCTTGCAAAACAGAGTAACTAATCTCATTTTACAGGTGAAAAAAATGAGGCCCAAGAGCATTGCTGGTCTGATTTTTTTCAGTGGCACCCTATAGGATGGGTGGGTGCCTGGAATTGCTGAAAATCCAACACTAAGCAATGAATCCTAGGCCACACATCAAGCTGGTGGCAGTGGGGAGAAGAAATCCAGTCCTGGCTCTCAGTCTTTCAAGCAAACCACCAGATGACACATAAAAAGCACTTCTGGGGATGAAAAGTACTATATAATTATTGCTTCCAATATAAATATTTTCCTCTTAAAGTCAAGCTTTTCTTTTTTATTACCACTGACTTTATTAAGCCCATGTGATTGTCTTTGTTTAAGCTGTTACAGTGAGGATTGTTGAAACCACGTAAAATATCCAGGGTCTGCATGCACAATGTATGTAGTTAAAATACATTACCCACTATATTGAATCATCCTCTTAGAAAAACATTGTCTCTGCAATTCCCATAAACTTAAAAGCCCCTGAAAACAGCCCCTAAAAATAGCTACCCATGTATGAGCGTGCCTCAGAAATAAGAACTCTTGTTGCTGACATTAGTGCAGATGACTTGTGGAATGTGCCATGTCCAGTTCTAATCTCAGCAATCTTGTATAGCTTTTTGTTGAACAAATGTAAACACAGCCTGAAGCTTCCTTCTGCAGGGCAATATCTGTAACTGGTTCCAGTTCATGGCAGTGAAGTGTTTGGTGCCAAATTTGTATCTGTGGTCTGGTAGAATCAGGAAAGAGGGAAGGCAAAGTGATTGCCAGTGCATGAAAGTCACCAGGTCAGGGGAAATCCCTGGGTAATCTGAATGTGGAACAAAACCAAGAAAAGAGGAACAAATTTTCATTGTAAAATACTGCCTTCAGTATGCTATTTGTAGCTATTAAAAGACTGGCAAGGTGATCCTGCAAATGCCAGGAAACAGAAAGAGGCTGAAGTGCAATCCTTGTCATCATTTTGCATTCATTCACACATACATGCACTCTTTGTTGCTAGAAAACCAATGATTATAGAAGCAAAGTTTAAACAATGATGCAATGTTAGGTGAAGATCACTGTACCAGAAGAGCAGGGTGTTGCCTGAAATGCTGCATGATATTGAGTCCACCCCCTCTTGTTCTCCTCCACCCCCAAAAAATCCTGTGTAATTAGTATTGGAGTAAATTAATCCACTGGTTTGATTGATACCAGATCTTGTCGTGGTTCCAGGCAACTGATTCCTGAAAAGAAAGAAGATACAGTGACAAAAGAGGAAAACAGATGTCTCAGAGTTGCAAACAGAAGCCAGGAATTTCCTTAGTTCTTAAAAAAGGGGCAGTGTCAAGAGGATTAGATTCTGTATAGAAACAACATAAACAAGGGTAGCAAATGGTTTGTGGGCAGGGAATTGCACTCACACCTGATGGTGCCTTGTTGCCAAGCAAGGATTGCACTTAGAACAATGTTATTTTCCTTTCTGTGGTCTTATGAAGTTTATTGTGTATGCTTTTGAGGATGTTATGATTTAGGAATCTCCTGCTGTATATGGGTTATTCATGGATATGACTTGTTTTTCTAAAATATTCTTTATTCATTTACTTAGCCATATAATTTGAGAACGCTGGACATGTTTGACTTTAGGTATTAATCCTTCTTCAACCAGGAAGACTTTTGTTTTCATAGTTCCTTGTAGGAAATGGAAAATTTTAACAGACTTACAACATCTATTAGAGAAAGTTCACTCTAATTTCATATCAGTTCTTACCTGCTTGAAATCAAGTTTTCTGTTGGCTATCACCCCAATTTAATTGGATTTTTATAAACTATGTGTACTAGCTTGCAGCATCCCTTTAATCCTGTCTGTAAAAGTAGCAGAATTGTTGCATTCTTTGTAGCAGAAGCAAAAGGGCTTCTGTTTCTATTGCTGATAACTCTGCTTCTGTCTCAGTCCATTTCACCATTATGTACTTGAACTGAGTCCACTAATATGTGTGTTGAGTACTTTTTAGGGGTTTTGTCTGCTTCTTTTTTCAAGATCTGTACACTCAAGTTCAGGTTGTGAGAAAGCTCAAATAAAAGACATCTAATGAGGCTCTGGGGCATGAACTTCAGGGCTGCCTTCACGTTTAATCCAAGGCCCTGGAGGGCCCTGGAGTTTCTTCCTCTCCTTCTTGCAGTGTTGTAGCTCACAGGAATGCTCAGAAGTGCAGGTGCCACTGCAGCCACACCAGGCATGACAACCCCTGGAGGACTCCAGCTATTTTGGTGTGATCACATATTTCTGTATGATGTTTATCAATATCCTGCCTCCCAGGAAGAGCCTGTAAATTGCCTGTACACAGACCTACAGCATCAGTGCTGGCACCTTTTGGGTTCAGTTGACCTCCCCTGGAAGGAGACACTGTTCATGTGATATTCCTTTACCTTGAAAATGTTGTTTAGACCTGAGCTGGCTCTCTGTGGACACAGCTGTTTTTTCAGACTTTTAAACAAAGAGAACATAGTAGAGTTCACTGAATAACCAGGAAAGAGAAATAGCGATATTTTGGGGTAAAACTAGCCTAGAAGTTTTACAGTTTTAAATCTGGGCACACTGTTTTTCTTGCTGTCATGGACCAGGCAGTGCATCTACATGAACTGTGCTTTAAAATCCATTTCCTGTATTTTTCTCCTTATTCTTTCTGGGACACTGGAGGTTTTAAAAGGTATCAAAATTATTAATGGACAAGTAGAGAGAGAAGTCATCCTGCTCTAATTGCACCTCTGGTATGTCAGTACCACTTTTCACTCTGGCAGCCAAAGGAAGAAGGTGCATCAAAGTAGGTATTGTCATATGATCATATTAATATTTTTATGTATGACATTCATTCTGGGTTAACCACTTTGGGCAAAGGAGTGACTTGGAGTAAAATAATTTTTTTTTTCTGCCAAAACTAAGTGAAGAAGAGGTTTTAGATAGACTGGATAGTCAGTGGGATCTACCTAATCATCATTTCAGGAATAAGAATATGGGTCATGAGACTATGATTGTATGATTGTAAGCAAGTCACATCCCCATGTTTATACTCACAAATGTCAGGTGCAGTCCAGATCCTAATGATACCCTTTAAAGATACTCAGACTCTGTACAAAGAGTATTAGAAGTGTGGAGGTGGAAAGTTAATCATAATTTTGTTGTGGTTTTTGTTTTCTTACTGCTCTCAGAAGAGTGAAATTAAAAAGAATTCTTCTTGTGGATAGCCTTTAAATCAGTTTGTGTTCTTTCCTAAGTGAAATGAATTCATAATCCTCTGTTTCCAAGGAATTATTTTGATCCTGTCTGTTGAGTTGAAGTTTATACATTGCAACTTCTATGTAAGCAATATTTCCTATTGATCTTTAAATGATCCTATTAGTTTCTTTCATTCCCTTAATAGAAATTTTAGCAGTAATAAAAGATAGAATCAGGCAGTAATTAGAACTGTGATTAGTTATAACATGTGTTTCTTTACCAAAGCAAAAACCCAATAAAATGTAAATTAAAAGAATGGAACAGTGTCTAGCTATCTTGAATTATATTAGAACATTCACTTTTCCTTCTAAGCATTAATATATGCTTTAAAAGGCAAATGCTTTTATTATGCAAATTCAAATCACAGTGCAGTAAGTGTATTACTTTGCAAATTGCTCTTTTTTACCCACAAATGATATAAAAAAATGAAATGACTATGTGAGAGGATGTGGATGTTTGTGCTCTCAGGTCTTGAGCCCACAAACATTCATGTCAATAACCCTTGCTAATTAAAGTCATCACAGGGGTTTCTGACTTTAGTCATGTATAAAACAGAATATAATGCAAAATGTGGATTTCCATGGACACGCTTGGGTTTTCCAGCTGAGCAGTGGGATCAGGTTTTTGGTATCTCTGTAAAGTGACTCAAAAGCTCTCATCACTGCAAAGAACAAAGCACATTATGGTGGGTTGTCCCTGTCACCTCTTTGTCTCATTACTGAGGAATTTCACAGCACCTAGTGACATCCTGTTCACGATCATCAGGTCACACACAGAGAGGTTTTGGTTTCCTGTATTACCTGAGCACATCTTGTGACTCTTCTTCATTTGGTGTGACCATCCAGAGAAAACAGAAAGCTTTCTGCAACTGAAAGGGTGTGGTTTGTCCACAGGTCTCTCAGCAGCTGTCCTTAGTCATCATTTCCTTCCTCCTTTGGTTAGAACAGCTGTCTCCCAAGATTAGGAGCCTGGACAAAGCTTGACTTTGCTAGATCATGTTCAAGTGCAACTTCTTACGTTTATTCTTGTTGGTGTAGAAAAGTGCTCTGAGATCAGGAGTTGTGAGGATCCTGTGGAAAGGGCAGACCCAGACTTACTGCTGGGATCCTTTGGGCAGAAGTGACAAACCCAGTTCTGGCACAGTTCTTGGTCTCTCTTCTTTCGTGGAGCCTACAGGGCACACACGGAATTAGCTGTCTCCTCCTGGCATGTGAGGGATCTTCATATAGGGGAAAATTCATGGCACAGTGCTGGGAGCTATCGAGTGATACAGGAGCTAATTTTTGTGGGTGTCACATTTTGTAAAAATGCATTTAAAACTACATAAAATGGCCATGTCAGCTCTTCCACACAATGCAAAGTAAGACACGAGGTGGCTTGGGAAAATACAATTGGGGGAAAAAATGTGAATTATTGTTACTCACTGTTCTCCTCTTCCTGCTCCCAGCAAAATAGTAAATATTGAAATTCTGTGTCTAACTTATCTGTAGTTTCTGAAAATGCCTCCTCTGTTGCTTAGTGGGCCATAGTCTCTGCACAGGCAGCCAGAGAATCCTGCTCTGTGCTTTCAGTGAGGAGAGTTTCAGTTTTCAGGCAGTACAGTGACATAGGTCCTCAGGTGAGAGAATCCGGCCAATCTGTTTAACTTTGTGTTCCTCACTCCATGGAAATGTCAGCATTACCGTAACTTAATACTGCAGTTTGGGCAGGCAGATTGTGGGATTGGTGCCTGCCTTCATCAGCTCCAAACTTTCTCAGAAAAGCACTTTACAGCGTGGTGCTGCTGTAACATCTCTTGTTGAAATCAGTTATTTTTGCAATTCCTGACCACAGTATCTTTCACACACTCATGTAAATGTCTTGACAGCCATGAGCAGGTGTCCTGTTTTCCCTTGGCTAGGCTGATTGCTTGTGCTGCTGCTGACCTTTTTTCTTTTCTAGTTAAATCTATGTAATGCTTCTGAGTACCCTGTATAATAGCACTGAAATACTGCACTTTCTCTGACTGTATATACATGTAGATATAAAAATACCATGTTACTGATACTTGGGCAGAACTGGAATCTGTTCCTTTTCCCCTATAGATCACTGGTTATCTCCCATGCATTAGAAAGATACGTAGTATGTCTAAGGCCTGTTTCCTTGCTCTTGTAGTGTCTTGTTTTAGAAAAAAAAAACCCTGCATAAAGACAAACAGGTGTCTTGTGGTCTGGCTGTACTTTTATTAAGCTTTTTAACTTCTGTTGGGTTTGCTGCTGTTTGGATGGGAAGTAACAGGGGGACTGGGGGGGGCGGTTTGAACTAATTAGTTTCCTTGCACTCTAAGGCTCTTAGCCAGATTCCTGTAAGTTTGATCATAAAGTTTTATGGCATATGTTTTGCTCTTTATGGGAAGAAACACCATGGGGAGCTGTACTTCAAAGAATCAAGGTCCCCTTTATGCCCTTTGAACTGTACAGGAAAATCTTCAGACAGGTTACGTGGTGTGACCATTGCTTAAGAGCTCGACTTGAATTGCTCTTTTACTCTGGCTCTTTAAGGGAACTGGGTGATTTTGGGATGAATTTGAGAAGTGGGAAAATAGGACCTTACTAGAAGTTGTGAATTCCTTTAGATGTGTGTGAGCAAGGTGCAGCTCCCTGCCCAAAGCACCACATGACTGACTCAGGAGTTGTCATGCACCTGATTTTGTGGGAGTTCTGAAGAGCACTGCTTCTGTATTCTCTCTTCAGCCCAAATTCTGCACCTGATTTTGTGGAAGTTCTGAAGGGCACTGCTTCTGTATTCTCTCTTCAGCCCAAATTCTGACTGATGCTGAATGGTTGGTAGGAATATGGATGTAGGGCTGGGTGTGTCATCCGGGGAGGACTCCTGGGTGTGGCTTGAAATACTCAGAAGGTCAAAGTGTGTCTTTAGGAAGATGGCCTGTGTTACTGTATTAGTACATAGACTTTCTGGTAAAAAAATACATAGCTTAACATAATTGTGCCTTAGGACATGAGCATATTAAATAGAACTCTTGAATAGTCCCGTTGCTTGCATGCTGCAGTTCTCTTTCCCAATGGTTACAAAGCCCTTTGATTTTCCTCACAGACATGATAAGAGAAAGACCAAAGGAGAAAACCAGTGTGTAAGGCCTAATTGGCACAGGATACTTATTTTCTTAGGAAACTTAATGATACTATTTTTCTTCCCAAGGGAAATTCCAGTACTGGAAATTGTCCAGCAAGGCCAGGACACTGTGAACAAAGCCATGCAGTTATCAGTGGCCTCTCCAGGACAAGGTTTCCCTAGGGAGAAGCATTACCTGCACTGCAGTGGGCATTTGCTTCTCTGACTGGGTTGCTCCTTGACCCTTCTGCTCATTCACACCAGATCCTTTCTGACCTCACCTCTGCGTGATCAGCCAGGTAAATGCAACATCTGAGGTTATAGTTTTCACCAGCTGCTACACGGAATGGACACTCTACTAAAGGAATTGACATCTTACTAAGTCCCATGCTACTATGGGATTTACAAGCCTAACTCATTTATTTGCTTCTGAAGATATCTCCTTAGTTGACTACTTAGTTGAAGATAATTAAAGGAGAGCTCTTACGTTTGTCAGTTTTAAACATCCTACTGCTAGTTTATGTGTTTAGTAAATTGAAAGTAATTAAAGTTAGTTGGTTTCAAAAATCCCTTTCCTGTCTGTGAAGCAGAGGTCATGTCATTGCTTACATAGTACTGAATTAAATGGCACCTATTAAAATGTGGTTTTTACCATCCAGCAAGCTGCCTCCTGAGATGTGAGACAGGAGACACTGTGGAGAAATGCTGCTGAGAATTCCTGCTAGTGACATATTTTAAATATGTGGTAAATTCACTGGACATTTCTGTTTGTATGTATGTATTTTGTTTTCATGTAATGTACTATATGTCTCTACCCAAGAGTACAGGTGCTTCTTTGGCTGCTCTTGTTCAAGAGCTTGATATGGATAGTTTGCCCCAGGAATAGGTATGCAGGTGAAATACATGAAAAATGACCAAAAGAAGGCATTCATAGCTAAAGAAATAAAATAATTAAAGAAGCTATAAAATATATTGTAATGTGCCTTTTCCTGAACCTTAGCTGCAGAATCGAACCCTCTTGGTATTTATAAATTATTTCAGTGTAGAGCACTAAGCCATTATGTGTGTGGCAGGCATGTCCTTCTCCCAGCCTGGATTGTTTCTGGACTAAGGCAGCCAAGCCTATGCCAAACAGAAATGCTGGATTTGATATACTGGGTCACAAAAGTAGTTTTTCCAACTACTGTTTATACCCATTAGAATAGGTTTGTACTGTTTCAGATAAACAGCAATTTGCCTTTATTTTCACTTTCTTTTTTTCCTTTGTTTTTTCTCCAAAGGGGGTTTCAGTTACTGCAACATTCTCCATCAGTCTGCATTTTGTTGGAGTGCACAGAGATTGATCTGGGAAAGGAGCCTGACCCAGGACAGAGGGAGAGGGGAAGGGGTGGGAAGTGAATGAGCAACCCAAAGAGATTCCCTAATCCCCTCTGTTCCTGGCTTGCACAGCATTTCCTAGCATTCCATTCCATTTCATGTAATGAATGCAAGCACAGGCCACATGGTCTGAGTAACATGACCAGATTCTTAACAGGGAATTTCTTTGTGTTTTATGGCTTTCCAGGACTCACAGTGTAGATAGTGGGAAATCCAGGCACTGAGCAGAGGAAGGGCCTTGCATCTGAGACCTAAATGCAACACTACTAGGGATATATGTGGAGAGAAGAAGGGGAAATAGAAATAATTAGGCTTCTTTGAAGAGTTTTTTCCTCCAATGGCAACTTCTTCAGTCGACCCTACACTTCTGTTCATGCTGAAATGTCAGTTATTCAATTTCATTTGATCCCAAAGGTTCTTTCTGATTGATTATCTCATATCCTGGAATGACACTTAATAATGCATTGCACTGTAATGTGATGTGTGCCAAATTTCTTAAAATATAAAATAGCATCAAATGATGTGTCAGAGGTTTTGATGTGACTTTTCTTGGCCTAGTGTGACAAGAATATCCATTAAGCACTTAAATAAACAGCTTCTGGAAAAGCTGTGTCCTTATGAGCAATTTTCTGAAAGTAATGAGCAGGTATATAAACTCTGCCAGCAATATGAATTGTTTTCTTCCCTGTTGATTTGCTGTGCTCTTACCCACCATGCTGCTTACACTAATAAATGCAATGTGGCACTGGGAAATGCGATGAACTTGTAAATTGAAGTAAAGAATTTGCAAATATCTGAAAATTACATGTGGAATTTTTCCCCCTGGTTTTTCAGAGTCTTCTCTCACAGTTGAATTTCCTTCTGTTTCTTTGAGAATGGGCTGGCTGAGTAAGTCTAGGAAAAGGAAGTGAGATTCTTCCTTCCCAGCAGACTGTAATTTTCCTGGTCTGCTAATCAGAAAAATTTGTTTGTCACCTCTTAATTGGTAATTGATATTAGAGAGTGCTTAATGTCTAAATGGATGATGGATTGTCCCACATGCATTATTTTAATCGTGTGAACGCCAATAAGCAGCTCTACCACAGATATTGCAGAAGAATCTCTTCCAAAGCACTGGACAGTGTTTTGCCTCCACCACTGAATATATTGACAAAGAAGGTACTGGAGGTGGTGACCAGTGTTGGATTAGTGCTTAATAGCTGGAGTCTTGCACCTGCCCAGCTTCAAGAGGTTGACAAAACCAGGGTTTCGTACAGGTCGTGGATGGCTTCAACCTTCTACCTCAGAAATAGAAGTGGAGACTCAACTGGCAATGACCTGCTGAAATTTGACAGCTTGACTATTCCCAGATTTCAAGGTCTTATCTTTCCTGTGATGGAGAAAATATCTAAAGCAAGCTACTTTGTGTAAGATGTGTTCTAGAAGATGCATTAAAACTGGTGTCTTGCTCCTGCCATGTCTGGGAAGTCTGAAACTATGAAATATCTTTGTGATACCGCAGCTTCCTTGGCATCTTTTTAGGAAATCCTGTTGTATGTGGGGCTGTTAGTGAAGAAACTCAGTTTAAATTGTCCATATTTTAACTTCACCATCAAGTGGGTGGATGGCAGCCTGCCTTTATCCCAGGTAAACTGCAAACAGAAGAGCAGCTCTTCCTGTGGGACCTGCTGCTTGATAATCTCTCAGAGCCAGACTCCCTAATCAGTCGTGTAAAAGGAGTGATAAAAAACTCCAGCTGGCTCTTATAAAAGCTGTTTCCTTCTCAAAGTCAGGATTCTTCATTCATACCCGGGTATCTAAACAATCTTGCTTTCAAGAGGATCTGGACATGTACTGCCCTCATTAAAATCAGTGGGAGCTCAGCATGTCTGAAAGTCATGCAGCTTTATTATTTATGTACCTGGCTTGGGATTTAAATACCTAACTTCAGGGTTTGGTAATTGTAATAACTGTTTTCCTCAAACAGTGAGATGTGCTGCAGAAAACTGTTCTCTCTTTCAGGAGTCTTGCTATCTGCAGGTAAGAATTGGGATATTTGAACTAAAAACCTTTAGTTTCTCTAGTGATTGACATTTTAAAAAAATCTATCTTGTCTTCAGTGGAAGTTACGCACAGGCTTAGCTTTAAGGCTGTGCTGAGGTGTTTTCTCAAACTGGGATGTAATACTGAATCCAGGTCTTATATAGGCAGATAGACCCCTAAAGCTTCATTTCTCTGGCCTGATGAGCATATTCTCCCACTTCCTTGATGCAATTTCCTCCACATTGCATCTGATTTAGGGCTTATATTTTCTTCTAACCCTTCATACATTAGCCTTCTAAGAAAGTCAAAACCCAAGCCAACAAATCCAGAAGCAATATGATTTTCCCAGGGTTGTTGTGACTTCCTCTGTGTGAGTGAAGTTACCTTGAAAACCATTTAAGTTAGGATTCCTTCAATATTGCACATACTTTGGGTAAAGCCATTCAGAGACACAGCACCTTGGAAGTCTGTTTGGCTGGCAGGCAAATGTTAAATGTCTGGGTTTTCTTGAAAGTTCTTGGAAAGCTGTGTGGGTTGCAGTGCTCTTCCAGACTGAGAGATGCTTTGGAGTGAAAAAACCTCAAACTTCCAGGGAGGATGGTCTCCCAGCAGAGTTTGTTTTCTGTCAGCTTATTTTAAATCTCACTATTCTCTTACAAATAGATTTCAATTACTTTCCTGGGGGGAATTTTGAACCAATAGGTAATTTGAATTACTTTCTTCAGCTGCCCTTTGCATGATGCATTTTTTACAGTGTTTGGTCACTCTGCACCTTAGGTCTGCTCTCAGCTTTGTTAAAACAAGGTAAACACTTCCCAGTTATGCAGCAGTAAGAGTTTACACTGGGGAGTGCATGTATGTGAAAACAATAGGTTGAATGGTTGTTGTTTAAGGGATTGCACTTTCAAATCCCCAATGCTAAAACACAGCAATGCTATTTCTGTCAGAACAGGTTACCTGGACAGATACATGAAATGTTCAAATCTCAGTGAACCAAGGAACCTAGGGAAAGACAAGATTTAAAATTTGTTTTGTATGAGTTCAATTTGTACAAAGTCTCAGATCCTGCATACAAGAGGAGGGTGTGGCTGCTGCAGTGTATGATTCAGTACAGATACAATTCCGTGGATCCATTTGTTGTATCCATTGAGGCCGCAGAAAAACTTTTCCCCTGCTTCACACGGGGTATTGACTCTGACAAAGAATCACAGCTTGTTTTAGGATATGTTTCTCTCATAGCCCACTTTAGTCAGTCTCATGAGACCAGTAACAGTTTGGTGTGATAATGTAAATATCAGATAAAGTAAATTTTGCTGCGGATCTTCAGACGTTTTTATCTGAAACGTTCTGACTTGAACAGCTTTGCAGAGGCTCATGGACTATTTCTGCTAAAAGAAACATGGTATTTGGAACCTTTTATGCTGAAAGGTGGCATCATACCAGCTTATTCCAGACCAACCAGTGCCAATCTGTACCTGGCTGCTGGAGGGCAGCATGGCCATGAGAGCCTTCAGAGACAAGGAGGCTGCAGAGCTTTTCTCACTGCAGTCCGTTTGAACTGTTCCTGAGCTCTCTGCAATCTCATGTTTCTGTGGCCTTGGTGCAGTGCAGATGTCCACCAGGGCCTGGTGCACACAGGGGTGTCAGGCATAGCCGGGAAGATGAATGTCCTGTTGCAAATTGGGGTGATTTAACAAGAGATAATGTGTCAGGCAGTACTGGGGCAAGCCTGGTGAGAAAACCGCGAGCCCAAGGCATCCATCAGAGCTGATCTTTGTTAATGATCAAAGGCAGACTTCCTTCCACTCCTGCTGCTTCATGCTTTGAGGGCTCAGGGCAAAAAGCCCTCAGAAACAATGTCTGGTTTCACAAAATAAAGAGATTTTGTAGAAGAACAGAAACTGGCAACTTAATTTGCATGAACTACACTGAGCAATGCTCTAGAAGGTAGAGGTTCTTTTCCTAGTTCTGTTTGGGCGTCATGAAAGAGACGCCAGGATATTCCTTGAGAAGCACTATCATAAAAATCTTGGAAAATGAGCATTAGTTTTTCAGAAAGCAAATAAAAGTATACAAAGTAAAAAAAACCCAACCAACCAAACAAACAAAAAATCCCACAAAACCAAACAAATGCCCCCAAAAAAGTGTAGCAGTTCTTTAATGTGTAGAAATAATTTAAGGATAAGTATATCTGCATATATGCACCCCTGGTGCACCCCTTAGTTTTTGCATGTAGGTTCTGTGGCATACAGGACAATGGGACCTGAATGTTTTCCAAAGGTGCAAAACGTTCCTGTAAAGGTGTCCTATGCTAATGGTGTGAAGTGCCTCCCCTTCCTTCTCCAGGGCCTGTCTCTGAACCACAGAGCACTTCCTTTTGGAAATTTGTTTCAAATTCATGGGCTGGAAATACAGTATTGATGGGTTGTTCTACAGTGGCCTATCACAGAAGTCTGAGGTTTAGCTTCAAACTAAAATTAGGTTTTAATACCTGGAAATGAACTTACCTAAGTGAGGAGAAATCTTGTTAGAAAGGAAAAGCTGTCAGTACACTGATTAATTTGGCTCTTTTAAACTACGGTGTCCTGAGCCTCTTACATGATAAATGATCCAGAAACACCCCTGAGAAAATAAATGAGAAAATAAATGTATGAATCAGCTGTTCTCAGGGTCTGACAGGGGCTCTCTGTGTCTTGTCCCATGATATGCCTTTCTAATTAAGCCTCAATTTCTCATCCTGCTTAAATGATGAATCAAGGCAAATGGAATCTGAGTTTATAATTGTTGTACATAAAATATATGTTTCTTTGTTACAGCACACTGTGTTGTAATTTTCCTGTAACGTTAGAAGCTAATATATAAATGCAGAACGTGGGTTTGGATCTTCATGTTTCTCTCTGTCAGACTGTTAATACCCATTGCCTACTCTAATTTAAAATATGAAATTTCTGATGTTTGAAAGATAAAGGCAATCAGGCAATTAGGCAAAACTTTTTCACTTTATAAGGTGATTAGCAGTAAGGATGTTTTTATTTCTGTACTGTAGATATTGAATATGATGTGGTACTTCATTATACTCAAGTGATGCTTTTATACATAAAGCAAACAAATAAGAACTGCTGTCAAAACACGAAGGGGAGTCAAATGTTTAAGTTGTTATCTTGGAGACTGCAGCTCTAAGAAATTACCCACTTAGATCCCAAATAATATACTTTGTTTAGATTTTTTTAAAACAATATACATTAGTGTATTTTATATGTTGTTACATATTCTAAAGCATTCTATAGCAACATTATTATTATGGGTGGTATGTTATTGTTAAAGCTTTCTCTTTTGCTTTAACAAAATGGCCAGTACCAAAACAGTACCAGAGCCTAGGTGGCACACATTTGGCTTTCAAAAATAACCTTGATCTGGCCCCCAAAAAATGACTCCACAGCCCTCTTTTAATTTGGGAGTTGCCTTCAAGATTGTGACTCATTAGATTTCAAAGACTTTCTACTTTTATTGAGATTAATGAAACAGCTTTTTGTGGTGGTGTTTTTTCCTTTTCCTTCCAGTCTCATCTAACATTGTGCTTGCAGCTCTTCATTGATAGAATAATCTTATTATTTTCAAATTTCAATTATGCTCTTTGCAAATTGCATAGGATATAATATTTTTCCTTTCAAAGCTATAAACTGTGGAATGGGGAGGCAAGCTGTTTTTCTAACTGCTTTTATCATCATTAAGATACACAGTCCCTCCCAGACAAAAACCATAAATATATTCAGTTCATATCAACATTCAGTCTAGGTTCACAGCACAATCACTGCTGCTCACAGTCATCCAAAAGATGTGGGCTTAGAATAATCTCCATATAAATTTTATAATTTTCTTGCTGAAAGGATATGCATGATGAGGTAGGATTAATCTCAGAATATTTTTTGTGAGTTGACTTCTAGTCCAGTTGTTATAGAAGTGATAGTTGCTTTTGTGAGAGACTCAGAACTGAGAGATATTAAGAAAAAAATCTCTTGGTGCAAATTCACTCTGATGAAGAGATCAGAATGCTGCTGCTTTTCTTTTGATTGGTGTGAAGGCTAAGGATTTAGGGTAGAAGGCTGATTTTTCACTCTGACACACTTCTTGACCTTTGGCATGTTTCTAACCTGGATGTCCCATCTAAAATGTGGAAACAGTAATGTCTCTGCACAAAAAGTGTATGTGCTGGACAGATACTTAAGAGGCAACTGAGGAAGAGAGAGAACTCCAAAACCACCTTTCCTAGATGATTGAGACACCCTGTTTGCATAAAAAGGAGGTCTGATCTCAGTATTAGAAGGTTAGAATGATATTATAAATGGTTGATTTAGCACCCTGGGTTATGTATTTAATGATTCAACAGTGACCAAATCCAGTTATCATTAATCTAATCATTAATCAATAATTTTTAATTTATCTAAGGTTAAAATGTTT
The DNA here is from genome assembly GCA_013399835.1 of Leptocoma aspasia. Classification (NCBI taxonomy): domain Eukaryota; kingdom Metazoa; phylum Chordata; class Aves; order Passeriformes; family Nectariniidae; genus Leptocoma; species Leptocoma aspasia. The sequence goes on from VXAX01000811.1 coordinate 248,293, forward strand.
TATCCCACCCAGCTTAAAATAATGCAACTATGTTAGCTTTTATGTCAGGTTCCTGCTTTGGGCAGATTTTTATGGACAGGTTACAGACCCAAAGTTCACCATGGAAATGCTGACACACACTAAAGTGTTGCAGCACTGGTGTAATAACCATGAATTCGTATGAAGCACATATTTCTCTTAGATGCACCATAAAGCCAAAAATGAAAAATACCACTCTGAAAGCTGGTATTTTAAATAGTTTTTAAAATAGCAAAAACTGCTGATTCGATTTTTGTCATCATCATAGCTGCTCTATTGATAGCCCTATTTCATCTTCATTTTAGCAGCTGAAAGATTTGTCACAGTATATTTAGGCAGTTCTCTCTGCAGATGCTTTACATACAGGATGTTTTTCCTTGTGAGTGGAAAAAACCCATCTAAGATCAAGACACAGTTCTTGGCCTGCACTTCTATGGGCTCTTGATGTACATTGGACTTGACCTTCCAACATGCAGCGCAGGCAGCTTCATAAAATATTCAGTGCATATATTCTGGGTTTCTTCATTAAATTAAGCAGAACTCAAACTGGGTCTGGCATGATGAAAGTCTTCTTGAAAACTTGTTCTTAGTAAAGCTGGATAGTTGTAACAGAGGCCACATGTAATCTCGCTCCCAAAACAGAATATGGACACAAAAAGGTAAAAAAAAAAAAAAAGGATAGGAAATTGGATATTTTGTTTTCTGCTTAGGTGTCTGTATCAGATATTCTTAATGTGTTGTTTAAGAAAATAGAGTAATGATAAGGAGATAATTATAATATTGTCCCACTTTCTCGATATCATCAGTGATACTGCAGCCATTTTCTTCTTTCCTGCTTCCCATGTGAGCTATAACCCTTTTCACATTCAAATAATTCTTCTCTTACAGCACCATTTTATCCAGTATAGCTTGTCATGTAGATCAGGAGAACTATTTGCAGTTGTTTAATATGGTGGATTTCTCCCCAGGGCCACATATGCACAGGAACCTTGTGAAAAAACACTGGAAACTTTTACAGATGGTACATCCTGGGGGAAAAAAGAACTGAAAAAGCAAGTGAGCAAATGATCATGGCCAAATGATGCTGGACACACAGGCAATGCTTGCTATGGGTAGGCTGAGGTTGGCATATTAAGGTAAATGTAGAACTCTGAGATAGACATGAGGTTTTTTCCACAGGAGCAGCTTTGCTATGAAGATTTAGTTAGCATCTGCCTTATGAGCAGCTTGGGCCTATTTTTGTGAGCAGCCATCTGAGACTGTGTGTGTAGCTGTAACCAAACTTCCCTGGTTTTCCTAGCTCTTCTTTGAGTATCAGTGCAGTGATTATGGTTCTTCTGTGAACTCCAGCCCAAAGAATAACTGGATTTTCTTGGCATATAATATTGCAACTGGCTGCATGTGTGCCTTTCTGATAGGAAAAAAATTGGGATATCAGGACAGTTGAATTTATGCTGCTGACATAGATAGATCTGTTACATTTAGGGACAGTCTGCTGAGTTATCTAGGAAAATAGATTAAGCCCTTTGAGTCTAATTCTGGCTGGTTTTATGTGTGTACAAATGTCAGGAAAGTCAATGGAAACAAACTTAAGTGTGTGGTCTGTGAAAAATGCCAAACTATGGAAAAGATGGGATAAATGACTGGATAATAGAAAAATATAAATGGAATATAGAAAAATAGAAATATAAACTGGAATATAGAAAAATATAACAACTCCCATGTTTCTGTGTAAGGGAGCACACATCACCTTTAATAGCCCTGTGCCTGAGACAAACCAAATAATTCCTCTCTATGGGTAGGCAATGTGTAGACTTCAGACAGATTTAGATTAAGAATCCAAGCTATACCAAAATAAAGTGGTTACAATGAAAACACCTGCAAGTGAAATCTTATAGATTTAATTTGAATCTGTCCCCATCATAAAATTCAGGAGCGCCAAGTTTTCTTTTGCAAGGTTTATATGCCATTATTTGTGTCCTGAAATGTGCAACCTCATGTGTGTGATCTGCAAGCAGAGACTCACAAATCTTTGCTTGCAAGACCTGACCTCATAAACTTGAATGATTCAGAATCTCCTGGCTCTTCCATCATGCAAATTCGAAGTAGTGTCTTTTATTCCTTTCAGGATGCATCATAAGCAAACCCAAATCATGTATTACAGATCCACTTCTGCTTATATACAACGCCTGTGAGATGGCCAAGTCCCCTACTAGGGGATCTGATTTTTTGTTTAGTGCAGTAAAAGTCTTGATAAAATAAATCATAAACCAGGACTGGCCATGATTCAGGCTGTGGTGTGTTGGCTAGGATGGAGCTGCAGCTCTTGGCCCATTCTGACTTTTAGCCTCCACTACACAGCTATGCAGATCTTTCATTCATTTCCTTCCTTGAGAATCATCATCATGTAGGCCTTCAGTTCCTGGCAATACAGTGAGGAACTGAAGTGGGGTCTGTCAGAAAAATATCATGTTAAATCACGTGGGTGGGTCCCACATGGCTGTCCCTGTCTGTCCCCACAGCAGGGCCAGCTGTGCCTGCCATCACCCACAGTCTCAGTGAAACACCTGCCTGATCTGTTCCCGTGCTTTGGTTCAGCCTGAGGCTCCTCCACCACAGCCTTTTCTGCTGTAGACATGGCAAACTCACATGTAGCTGTAATGATAATTGGAGTTCTGTTCTCTGCATAAATCTCTTGCAGGCCAGTCTTTCCCTGTGAATCCTCTAGACACAATGGAACATAAATGTTGTTGTGTTTTTAATCCTGTGCTGCCCGTGTTCTGCAACCTGCTTCAAGTATAAGAGCAAAATCTGGTCACAGTACTACAGTTTCATCCTCACCGGGGCTGGAGGTGAGAAAAGACTAGTTGACATAATATTTTCAGAATATATTCCTGTTTATACATCCCAGTGTGACTGTGTCCACAATAAAGGTGATTAATATTTCACTTTCTACTAAACTTTGCCCTTTAGTATATTTGTAGTTTAGTTCTTCATCCTTGCCCTGTCCAAGTGACTATTCCTGCATAAGTGTGACAGCCTTACATCCATTCTCATTATAGAATTTTCTTAATTCCCAGGGTACCTGCACAGGATAAGGACACAAATTAGCCTTAATGAGCACTTGTAAATATTTTCTTATACATTTCCCTTAAGTGCAAAACAGTAAATCTTCGAAGTCCAACAGGCTGGCACATCATGACCAGGAATTCCCTGGGAACTAATGCAACTGCTGTTGTGCCTGCTGTTCAGCCCTAGAAATTTATGCAAGAAAAGATTAGCAGCAAAAAATTAAGGGGAGCATTCCTACACATTCTCTTCATATTTTAAAAGGCTGAAGTCATGGTGTGAAAGCTCCCCACTTGGACATAGTTGTAGCCCTTTGCAAATCTCATTATAATAGTGAATTCAATCCCAGTGAAGAACCGATGTACTGGAACGTGGGGCAAACCTGGTATTGTGGAATTAGGAGCTTTTTAAGACCCACATACCCAGAACAGATCTAAAGGGGCAAAGACTTTATGAAGTAATACAAAGAGCAACTTTTGGCAGGTTGTCCTCTACTGATGGCACTATTTTTTAAGTAAAAGGTGCATGATAGTTGACAGAACCTATATTAACATAGAATTTTTGTAATCTGTGTACTTTGCAATTTTAAATAAGAGCAGGTATGAAAAGTAATTTATTTCCACAGGTGACAACTGTACTTTTTCAACTCGGTCTCCATCACTATATCTTGTCTCCAGGACAGTAGCTCAAAGATTATACAATACCAGCTTAATATGATAATTCATTCGGCTTTGGGTTACTTATTTTGTGTTCTTCCATCTTTGTGATTTGAATATGGACCTAATTGAAAGTTAGTTTTACTTTGTCTAGATGGCAAGTACATTTGTAAGCAATGGAAATGACATAGTAACTCACATTAACAGGACTACATAATTTCCTGGTAACTCCAATTATCTTCTGTCATCCCTGTAATGTAATTAAAATGTTTAATTGTTTTCTCTAGATAAGAAAAGGTTATAAAAGCTATAACAATTTGTGTGGACTTAATGACCAGCTGGCGTTAATAGCCTAAAGCCCCAGTTATCAATCCTTTCTGGCAATCATTGATTTCAAAGACTTGCCCTGTCTCTGGAGCATTCACATATTCTCCTGGACTTTAGTCATATTAGACCCTGCAATCAATTGATCCCACAGATAACACTGATGCAATTTATTTTACCCTGGCCTCAGGCTACCAGTGAAGATCTGCACTGTGGAGCAGGTTAAGTCATGTCAGTGGGTGTGATAGTCTGACATGATGGGCCTCCATGGGATGAGGGTGGGAATTGCATGGCTGTGCTGTGTTAATGTTGACAGGAGTATATTTAATGGGAAACAGTCCAAAGATCAACCTAAAGGAGATAATTGGGAAGCTTGTGATTTCTCATCTATCTAAGAGTTATTCCATTGGCAGGATGCATGTATTGCTGCCCCTCTAACACTTGGAAAGATAGGAAAAAAAAAATGAAGAAAAACCAGTTTGTTTATATTAAGAATAGTGATAAAACCAAAAGAAGAATTAATATACTACTCTTATTTATGGAAGTTCACCTTTGTTTAAGGGCTTCTGCTCCTTGTCTTCTTAGAATCTTAAAACCTGTACTAATCTGAGGGTGGGGGTCAGCACTGCCTGCAAAGGTGTTTGCCCCTAGTTTCCATCACAAGGGACGCAGTCAGTTACTTAAAAACTAATGCTAACTTTTATTTGTGTTGACTTGAAATTTTACTGCTCAATTCCTTCCTCAGACTGAGTTTTCATATTTATCTCCTTAGGATATAAATGTAAATTCTGAGCCAAGATCTGAAGTGGACTAGTTACTGGAAAACAGTTTATATTGTTGTGCAAATTACAAATTTGTGTTTCATGTAGTGTCAAGGATGTCTATTGCCTTTTCAATACCCAGTTTGTGTTAGGCATCACAGAAAAGAACTAAAATTTGGGCTATGAATATACCTATTGAGTGTTGACATACTGAGGCATAAAATCTGCAAATATTTTGTCTTGCCCTCTTTGTTTGGGTGTTTTTCTAGTTACATTCCTGTTTAGCCTTGATGCTTATTTGCTTGCCTTACCTATTGGTAGTGCTTCCCACTTGCAGCTGTCTTTTGTGGTTTGTGGTTGTCTATGGATAAAACTCCACTGAATATCCCATCCTAAAAGCATCCAGTCCCAACAGACCAGACAGATAACGACTGTAGTAAAAGCCAGGCTGTTTTATGGGGCAGGGTAGCAGCATTTTATGCCATGATTAAAAAATAAAAGTGCATGTGAGCAGTCAAATGGTATTTAGTAGGAATCTCTGGGTTACACATATAAGCAAAAGTGATTTACTGCAAAGTTTTTCCCTGCTTTGGATTTCTTTAGTGAGGTTGGCTAATATGTGGGAAGAATCCAATTGCCTAGACAACACTGTGGGATTTTTACTGTAATTTCTTTAGGAGTCTATTGGTTACATTCCATTTAAATCCTGTGAGACTTACAATGCAAACATTAAGTTCTCATGATTTAAAGTGCTGTTCAGGCATTTTGATGTATCTCTATCCTGGTAGTTATATTGTCACTGTATAAATGTGGTCTCCCATCCTGTAATTAGATTCATGCTGGTGAACCCTTCTGCCTGCTTGGAGCTGGGGTTAATTCCTGGAGCAGTTTGCAGGCCTGGCACATCTAGGGTTCTGCTCACAGTATCAGTGAGGTGCTTGGTAGAGATGCTGACTTCTGATGACAATGATTGAAGTAAGCCATGAAAAATAACATTTGTTCCGGGGCCTCATGCTGATGTTTCTCTACCAGCTTCTCATTGCCTCACAGTAATTCATAATTTTAAGGATGTCACCTACAATATTGGGTTCTATTTGTATGTGTCATGCTTACAGAAGGCCTACAGATGGAGAATCTGTGAACTCTTCTCCCTCCCATTTTTGACTTCTCTACAATTGCACCAGGTTGTCTGCTTAATTGAGATCCAGAGAACAGGAGCTTATTAAAGTGGATGAAATTCCTGAACAGGCAGGTGCTGGCAGAGGTCCAGGCCTGTGCACTCCAGGTCTACTGTATTAAGCTGTCCCTGCAAAGAATTAACTCTCTTTTCAAAATTGGGAAGTGTTAGACATGTGCATGTTCCTCTAACCTGGGTATATGTTTTGCTCTGTCCATTAAGAAACAGATTTTTCTCTGAACATTGTAAATGTGTTACTTCAGCTTCTATATGACAGTCTAGGTGCCAGATGATAAGATGATTAATTATCAATACATGGAAACATATGCAGTTTGAACTACATCATTTTAAAAAATGTTCTGACTGGAAGTAACAAACTGTAGAGCTATGAGAAGTGCTGTATTTTAGGAGAGACACAGGCTATATATTTCTCTCAACACATCTAGTTGATGGCTTTGAGCTACAGATGATAAGAAAGAATGAAAGGAAGGAAAGAAAGGAAAGGAAGGAAAGGAAGGAAGGAAAGGAAAGAAGGAAATTCCCTCTCCTAGGCTGTCTGCCTGCCTGGGCCATTCCTAGCAGCCTGTCAGAGGAGAGCAGCTTGCAGAATTTCAGCTCTAAAGGGTCTCTATCTGGTGTCACTGGTGCCTTCTGATGGCTGGTGTCCCCCGCCTGGAAGAGAAGGTTTATCCCCTCTTCCCTGCCACTGCCTGCCAGACAGAAGTAAGGGTGGCTGATTTCCAAAACAGGAACACCTATGGAGGCTGGAGCTCCAAAACTGTCATCTACACTGTAGGAAAGATTAGACAGCTATTCTGAAGTGAAGGCAAGAGCTCAGTTTTTGAATTTTCTTAACCACTGAATGATGAATCTATCTGAGAATCAGAAGATGCTTCCAGAGAGCATTTTGACCTTTCTGGTTTTGTGTAGTGTCAGGAAGGAGAAGCAGGACCCAGCCATGGCTCAGCCTTACCTGCAGACTCAGATGCAGTCTTGCACTTTCAGTGCCCAGTTTGATGGGCTGGTTGCAGTGCTGGTCCCACAGGCACATCTGCTGCCCTGCTGCATCCCTTCCATCCCTGGAAGACTGTGTGAAGCCCTCCTGATACCCCTTAATGACATCCCAGCTATCAGAGTCAACCCCTGTGCCTGTGGGAGAGAGCAGCCCTGCAGTGACAGCACCGAAATCTTTCAGAGCTTTCTAGAAAAATCCCTTCAGGAACACACAGTAACAGGGTGCAGAACAGCTCTGGGGAAGTGAAAGACAAGAAACCATTTCTAAAGCAGACATAGGAATGAAACAGGGCAAAACCAGCACATTGCAGGGATCTAACTGGCTTTAAATGGTTGGGATAAAATAGTGCTTAAAATGGAATAGACAGACAGGTCTTTAGGAGCTTGTGATTCACAGACAAGCAATGAAGTGGAATCTGTGGGTATCAGCAGTGGAAAATGTCGCCTCTGTTGATAATATTTAGCAAACATAGAGAGTAGTTCCATCCTCATCCTGCCCTCAGCAAAACCACATATATAAGTTTAATTTAATGTCAGGCTTTCAGAGATTAGGAATGAAGACTTGTGGGGCTTTTGTACAAATCAAAACCAAGCAGAGCTCTCAGGTATCTCCTGATCTCTGTGTGTGTACAAGACTAGATTCTTGACTATGAACTTTACCTTGTTGAGTACACTTTTTATCTTATTAGCTAATGGAATTTCTGTTTCTTCCACCATCTGTTCATATTTAAAAGGTTAAGTTTCATTAATTTGCTTACAACACAAACCAACCCCTTTGTGGAACTTCCAAACAAACACATTTCTAACACATACTTGCCTTGCTTAGATAATGAAAGTAAATTAACCTGTGGAATTATCACTCATAATACATGCAAGGTATGCAAGTATCTACTGCTATCCTGTGCTTCTTACCTGGCTCCAGGCACATCACTCAAATGGTCTTTAACAGCAGCAATAATGGCAACATAGCCCTATGCAAAGACCTCATTAAGGAGTGAGCCCTGTGGTGCTGCTGAGAGATGCTGCATAAACATATACAAGAAATCAGTCTTTATCCCAAAGCTTTTGAGGCTGAACAGCTAATTGGGCAAAAAATGGGCATAAGGTGTGCAAGAAGCAAATCAAACTTTGTACTTGATTTGTGATTAGATACTGAAAATGTAATGTATTTTATCCATTTCCTAAACTAAGCTCTTTGGCAGTCACTTAAAACATTTCTTGATTTGCTGTTATATTTTAGAAGTACAAAAATATATTTAGATCTATATATCCATGATATTGCCTCTGTTTATGGGAGTATTTATGTAATTATGTTACGTTGTTCTGTCATTTATCTATTACCAGATTAATATTATTTGTTGAATTGCAAGACACTCATAAGTATTTTCTTCCCCTTTCACGGACGGTATATACTAGATTGTCTCTAAAGTTAAGGTATTTTGGAATATGTGAGGAGACATGAATGGTGGGCATTACAACTTTTATATGTGCCAGCTTATCTGCTGATATGGTACCCTTTACTGCTGGCAACACAACTGAGATAGAAAATGCAGTATTTGAAGGAGAAGTCTCAAAAATGGCAAACCAACTTTGCTGCTTTCAGTAGGGAGGGCAGTTATCATGAGAACATGAACATTAGTTGTTTAGTGAGGTGTTGTCAAAAAAATCAATGGGGCAGGAGACATTTTTAAATGACTGGAAAACAAGACTTGGGAATTGCTTCAAAAGTCAATTTGTGGATCTTCAGAAGTCAATTAAAGGCTGAAGTGGAGAATAATTTCTTTAGGCTGGGGTGGATGGGGTAAGCCATCTTGCAGCAGTGTCTGCTTTCCTTCAGCACTGTGCTAAGCTGCTACAGAGCTTTTCCCCTTAGCTGGGGTCATTATTCTGAGGGCCCATCCTATCCCCAGCCATTCGTTCCTCATAAGATGGAGAAAACTATTGCAGATTTTCCTGATTCTAGTTCTAGTCTTTTTTTGGCAGGTAAAGGCTTGCAAAAGCTTACTTGGAAGGTTGTGGAACTGACTTTTTGCCAAACTTTTGCACATATGTGACGTGCAAGGCTCACCGTGGCGTTTGCAGCGGTAGTGTGCAAAAAGTCTCTTCATTCATAATGAAATCATGTATTTTAATGATAATATGTTCTTGGGTTTAAAATGAGATTGTGGATAAATGCTTCTTAACCACAAAGAAAAGTCATTCTTTAGTGGCTCCAGGTGAATTACTGCTTTTGTAAACATTGGCTTTCTCTTATCGGATCTCTTTGGAGTCAAGAGGTGTGGGGAAGGAGAGAGCACTAGGAGGTGATGTCCTGAGGACATGAAGGATTGCTGTCAACCATTGTTTGGGTCTGGAGGGTAGATGTGCAGGGAGGAGAGTAGCAGGAGCAAGATAGGGAAGTGGATTGTTGATATTACAGAATAGGGTAATGTAAGAGCATGCATGGCTTGAATCATAAAATAAAACACTTCTTGGGATGCCAGGTTTCTAAAGTGTGTTTTCTTTCCACAGTGCACTAATATTCACCTATAAATCATTTAAAAATATGCCTATCTGTCTAAACAAACCTGTGATCTGATAAAAAGGTCCTGACTTTGCTTCAATAACAATGCCAACATCATCCTCATTTTCCACAGAACTCTTTCCTGTATGCAATTTTCTCATATGAATGGGAAAAGCTCCCAGTTCCTGTCAATAATGACACTGCTCTGCCCTTAAACTCCCTCTTGACAATAGACATTTTCTGGAGCATGTGTGAAATAAAGCAGCCTGGCACTGTCTGGGCAGGTGGGCTGCTGTGATTATCGCTCCTGCTCCTTCTTCCACCCAACCTGTCTGTATCATCCCCTTTCATCTGTGGGGACTTCCCATGGTTTATGTTTTAGGAAAAGTGTATCTATATTCAGCTGTCAGCCCAAGATCACTCTAAATGTCACTTGTTTGCTTTTATGCCCTTGGTCTTGATGGATGTGTCTGAATTCCTCTGAAGGCACGCTGTTAGGTATTTATCTCATTTTGTGGTAGCATTATCTGCTTTAGGTGCAGCACAAGTGGGTGTTCTAGGGCAAGAGGGAGAGAGCCAGGGCATGAGGAGGACAGGACGAGGAAAGAAATGCTTTTCTGTGTGTTTGTCTGAAAGTCAGGCTGTGTTGTGCAGCAGGGACACTGTGGAGCCATTGCAGTCTGTCACAGACACACCTCCATCCCAGCTGGGCTGCTGCAGGTTTCTCCTTGGTTCTGGTGTCAGTCCTAATTACAGACAGCAGAACTGAGCCTCAAGATTGAGCCTTTGTGAAGTTTACCCATCTCTAGTTTTTTCAATGTTCAATATAATGTCTTTTCTTTTTTTTTTTTTTTTTTTTTTTTTTTTTTTTTTTTTTATCTTACCTGACTGTTTGCTTCAAAAACAATTCTGCTGCTCCTGGCTTCATTAATATGCATCCAGTGCAATGTAAATGGCTCTCGAGGCCTCCCCTTGGTAGATGATTTAATGTGGCAGTTATGAAAGCTGCTCAGCCTGTGCTCCATTAGCATAATAATGAAGCTTCTGCAGCAGCGTTATCATCCTCAGAGGAAATAGCCTGAGTGGTCACAGCTCCTTTAACAAGTACCATTTTAGGATAAAAAGCAAAAGGCTCTGTTTGAAATGCTAGATTGGAATATGCAAAGTGGGAGGGAGTTGTTGGTTGTCTTTGGTGTGCAGGGAGGTGGGAGAAAGCAGCTCATCCCCAGCTGGGAGCAGGCAGGGAGCTGTGCCAGGCGTGGTGCCCCTCCTGGCACAGGTTACCTGGCAGAACAGGACACGTCCTCTTTGGTTCCAAAGTCAGGAGAATAAATACAGGAACCATCTCTCTTTTAAATCTTTGTCTCCTGTACTTCACCTCTGGGACTGGAACAAGGACTGGCTTATTTTCCCATACTGGGAAATTCAAAAATCCAAAATGCTGTGGTTCAAGGCTGCATGTTTTGTTTTGTG
>VXAX01000811.1:259308-286624 GCA_013399835.1 Leptocoma aspasia
ATGTGGTTTGTTAAATGGTTAGGGATGTACAAAGCTTTTGGGTAGCTGAAAGAAGCCTTTCTCTGTGACTGAAGGGAAAAGATGACTTTCAGGTAAAAACAATAAAAATCATAAACACTCCTCCAATATTAAGAAACTACATTTTGAATAGGAAGCAGCTGAAAATGCAGAGGTGAAGTTTTAGGGGGTTGACAGACTTGGAAAGAATGAGGGTGGTTTTCTCTGCCTTTCTTATGGAGTAAAGTGGATAGAAGGAAATGGCATTCCTTGTGAAGGAGTATCTCCCATGTTTCCTGGGTGCCAAGGATTCAGTGAAGAGTGCTGAAGCACTGCTTGGCTGGATTTCCCTGAGGCTGCTGCCCCTATGGCAAGAATTGTTCAACAACTGCAGCTTACAACTGAGTTTATTGAGCTGCTAATTTAATTTATTTTTAATATAGTAAACCAAACCAACAGCCTTCAGAGGTGATTTTACATCCTATGCAGCTATCCTACTGTGCAGCTCACAAGTTCCAGGGATCAGACAGTGACTCAGGCTTCTCAGCTTGATCCATCTTTGCCCTGGCAGGGCCTGGCACCTGATGGATCCAAATTTAATGGATATATTCCTGAATTCAAGAGCAGGCAGGAACTGGGGCTCAGCCCTGAGCTCAGTGGGGCTCCTGAACCAACACACAGAGGAGGTGCAGGTAGAGTCAGTCCCACAGCTGAAGTTCAAGGAAACCAAATCAAAATGCTCTGATGCTTCTTCCCTGTGGGATGCAAAAATTTTCCTATTCCCACCTTTCGGAAAATATGAAGTTGCCTGAAACTGTCCTTTCTCAGTGACCTTTGTCTTTAATAGTTCTTTGAAGGCATCTGATAACTTGGTTTCCTCTTGCACAAAGACTTTTGATTTGCTACCCAAGGGAGGATGAGGGAGAATGGCACCAGAGATAGGGTTGTTTCACATACCATCCTTAGAATTTGTCTTTGCAATTGATTTCTGCAGAGGTTAAATTTTTCTGAAGAATTCCTTTTCGGTAATCTTTAAAGATTCTTTTCAAAGAACAGAAACATGTTTTGCAGTGTAATGCAATTAACAGATATAATAGAGATTAATAAAATTTTAAAATATTACAGTAACTCTAGTTTACAAAGTAAATGCTTTGAAGACTTTGAAAAAACCCAGAACATACTAGAGCCTTCCTCTGATAGCTCAGTGGCAGGTAGGTAGAAACAGGTAAGAAAGGAAAATAACTCAGCCAACAATCCTGCTTGATTCCAAATGTTTTGAATGGTAAACATTACTTCACATGATATATCTGTGTGCTCCTGTATGCTGGTAAAAAATTTGCCTTATTTCCAAGCCTGGAGTTGCTCTTCATCCCAAAGCTTTGCTTCACTGAATGCCTGAAGGTTTGAGAGAATCCAGCCCTGCTCCCACTGAAGTGGGAATTTAGTCCCTGTCCTTCAAGAGCTCCCTGGAACAACCACGTCCATGGATGAGTTCTGTTGTCGTTGGAAGTGTGCAGGGAAGGTGATGGAAGAGGGAATGACTTTGAATGTCCTTAGAATTTATCTCTGCATACCATAAATATCTGTTAAATGCTTAGTTTGACTACTAATGACTGAAACCCAGCTGAAGGATTTGTCCATGCCTTGTTTGCACACATTCTCCAGTTACTAAAAATCATGTTGCCTCGGCTTCATTTCAAAGTCTCACATCTCATACCTTGTGGCTCTTCCTGGTATTGCCCTGAGCACATTTTCTGGGGGTTATGGACTCTATTTTTAATTTGCTGACACCACTCTTACACTGATTATGTTAATCACATGCACTTTGGTGACCTCTCGCTCTTTTTGCCTTTCTTCTTTTACTTGCAAAGGTCCATTGGGAACAGTCAGTCACATCACTTCTTTCTTTTTCCTGTTTGTTCTTTGACACTTTTTTTTTTTTTTTGCTGTTGAAACAGCAGTAAAGTAAATTTTGACAGTTTAGGGGGTGATCTGTCCTATTTTTGGTTTCCAGGGAATTGGGTTTCATGGTTTGATGGTACTGGCTGGCAACTCTGACCTTGGGATGCGGATGGTTCAATCTTTGCATAATTCCACAAGAGTTAGCTTTAGTATGCATAAGTATGCATCAGCTGAGACTCAGACATGGCCTTTTCCTGGGCTTTGAGGTTGACTGCCTTTAGTTATTATGTACCTTCACAGGAAGAGAGAAGGAGAAGATGCAGTGAGCCTGACCTAATCCATTCTTCCACATGGGGAGTGGGGACAGAGAGAAAAATGTTCTTAAATTCTTTTCTTTTGCCCACCAAGGATTTGGGCAGTTGTCAGCAGTGACCTTTTGCCAATCCTGTTGTCCATTCACTTTATTAATTACAGCACATTCAAAAACAATTAGGCAAATTAATGAATAAAAAACCTTTGAGGCTATCAAAGGCAGTTGGCAGTTAACCAAGAAATTGCCTAGCTGTAACTTCAGGAGCTTATGGAATGCCCTGGGAAAACACTGTCCAATTCTCCTGCCCTTCCCTGCTTCCATGCCTAGGGACTTTTGCAGATGGACAGTCACTGGGACATGTGTGCCACTGCTGCCTGTGGCATGAGTGAAGATGAATGAGGAATCCTGCTTCTTGTAGTGGCTTTTTCTCTTGAGAGTGGCTCAGGAAGCACTGCAAGAGGCTCTCTGAATCCCTGCAGTGCCAGGCGTTTCCAGGAGGTGCACGGCATGCCCCAGTAAATGGGGTTTTGCTGGCATTGCTCACACCAGTCCACGAGAAAGGGTAAAGAACCAAACCTCAGTGAATGGGCACCACTCCCTACTCAGTGTGGCTGTAGTAGAAAAGTTCAAAACGAGGCTTTCTCTGTGCTCCTGCCATCTGCTTGCTGTTGTTATCAGTTTGTACAACGTTTACTTTGGAGCTGCTTCTGTCTTTACTCAGGATTTGTGAGCCACTCCTGTAAGATGGGTGATTCTACAAACACCAGGATAGAAAACCTCCAGTAAAAATGGCTGCTAATGTTGTATTTGCCATAGAGAAATGTGCAATGAAACATATTTTTGTTAATTGTCTGAGCTGGGCTCTGCTCTGTGGCATGTCTTTGACTTGAGTGCTGTGAGCTGATGTCGCTACCTTCTGCTGGCTTTGTAGCTTTGGAAAGTGCTTTCTTACCCTCTTATTCCACGCTCCTCTCATCTGCACACAGTCCAGACATTTATGGTTTACTGTTGTTCTTAGCAATATTAGGGAAAAAACATTTTGCAGCATCTTGAAATGAAAGGCTCTTATGCATTAGGTGTAACGAGCACGCAGTGCTCCCTGCAAAGTGAACCTCTCAAGTGATAAGGCCTGTCACTTCAGACTGAAGAGAAAATAGCAGGAATCATGAAAGGAATTTGATGGTTTCTATTCCTCCTCCTAAACAAAGAGTAGGAGGGTTTTCTGTAAAGTGCTTGAAGTTCTTATTGTCTTAGAGCTGAAGAAACTGGAGTCAGTAATCCTGTCACAGGGACTTTGCCACTGTTTTTGGTGAAGGATGGATTGTCCTGAGAGCCCATTCAGCAGTGTCATGTAGCCTTAACAATTAGCATGTTCAAGAAGGTGACCTCTTTCCTCTGAGCTCATTGATTTACTCAAAGTGCAGGCCAAGCCAAAGTGTGTCATGTACTACCATGTACATAAACCTGTGCCATCACTAAGTTGATACCTTTTAAGCCATGGAATTCTGGCACAACTTGCACTGAAGTCACCTGCAGAGAAGGCTTCCCTGGCTTGAAGTGGAAAAATGACATTTATTTCCAGGAAAAAAAAGAGAGGTGGCATTGATGTCTGTGTCTGGGACAGTCATTCATGCAGGAGGAACAGGCATATGACTGACTGTGGGCTTGCTTGTGTAAGTTTATTACTGATCTTTAATCTTATCCCAGGTTCAAGGGGACAAAAAGAAGGGCCTTCTAAATTTAAGAGTCCCTTGTTACCCACCCAAGAGACTCTCTAACTTATCTATGCCTATTGGTTTTAAGGCATGTTCCAGCTTCTAGTAAATAGTTTTGTAACTTTTTTTTCAGGCCCAGCCAGGAGGAGAGATGCATTTTACAGTTTTCTGTTTTTTTGGTGTTTTTTTTCTTTTTTTCTTTTTTTCTTTTTATACTAGACTTGAGCTGTGAAAAACCCATGCAATTCTACCTACTTTTAGTAATGCTTCATTTTTATCGAAAGGAAATGCTGTGTGGACAGATCAGTGTTTGTTTACATCGTTTAGCAGTGCTATGCAACTGGTTTATGTGCTCACAGGTTATCAAAACTGAATTTCTCTTCATGTTCCTTGCAATAAAAAAAGTGATCTTGGACACTCCAGAAATGAAGTGCTACCAGCCCCATTGTATTCTCCTGTGCTTTTCAAGGCTGAATGCCTTGCTTCTAATGTGAAGATAAAGAGGACTGTGAATATTAAAATGTAGCATTACCAGCTAGAGTTAAACATTCAGATGAGACATTAAGTTAAACCACATGTGAAATGCAGCTGTTTTTACTGAGGCTTTCATCAGTCTGGGAAGATTGGTGGGTTTTAATATGTGGTCTCAAGCAGAGCCAATAGAAATGTGTGGAAAATGTGTGTGAAGTCAGTGTGTGTCCATGGGGGGTCTGTGGTGTTGCATGTAGCATTTTATTTGTGTTAATATAAATAATAGTGGTAATACCTATCTGATCACAAATGCTTTTATTTCCCAGGCATACATAGAAAGGACTGATCAGATAAATAGATCTGGTGAATCACAGTAACCTTTATCTACATAATAAATCATGTCCTGGTTTGTGTTTTTTTCCAGTTGATCAGAACAGGTAGGAAGAGGAAACCATGAACTAAAAATCCTCTGCAGAAAAATATCAGACACCTGAGACATGCTGGTCACAAACCACAGAAGACTGATGCTTTTGACTCAAACTCTTAATGCCACTTAACATTTAGGTGCTAAGGATGACTGTGGATCAAAGAGGTGCTGAATTCACAGCTGCTAGAAGAGAAATTGCTGTGCCTGTGAGCAGGGATGAGCAGAGAGATGAAAGCTGATCTGTTAACAGGGTATGTTGTATGAATTCATCCACAGGAAAGGTTAAAGGATAGGAAAATCTGCCACTAGCCACAAGGAGAGCCAGATTTTCCTTGGCATGGGAGTTAAAGGTACTGGTGATGTTTAGAGGGTTTTGCTCACATGTTTCTGTCAGGACAGTGGCTGGACACGGTACAGATGTCATGGCCCTAATTAACTCCATGTGCAGCCAGGATTCTGGGCCTTGCAGGCAAAGCCTTCATAAAGGTGTGCTAAAGAAAAGCCTTCCTTCCTCTGCCTGTGCCAGGACGAGATGTGCTAAGCCTTTCCCAGCTGGAAATCACTCCTGTACCTTTGTGTACAACTATCAGCTACCAAATTTGGTAACAATGGTAGAGCAGACCCTGACAGGAAGGGAAGAGATCCAGATTCACTGAAGTTTTGCCCTTGTGCTTAGACATAATAGGATCTGGTAGACATAAAGAACAGATTTAGAGCAGTTTTTCACTTAATACAAAGGCAGCTTGGGTAAGGGAGAGAAATAGGAAACCAAGGGAGGTGGTGAAGCCTTATTAAGTGTGCATTTTTTTAAACCTCTGATAAGTGATGAAAGTGATTCAGACTTTATCAGCTCTCTGTAATTTTCAGAAGTGTGAAAGGAAGTAAAAGTAACAAAGAGGCAAAGGTTGGTTTTGTAATGATAGTCTTAGAGAGACTCATTTTGTTTGAACACACTTATAACCAAAGAGCAAATGGAGAAGAGGTCAGGGAACAAAACTCAGTTGACTCCACAGAGGAAAGGTTGGAGGTGAGAACTAAAAGGTAAACACAGTTATGGCTCCAGCAGGAGAAAGTGTGAATTACTGAAAAAGGCAGGGGAATTGCAGAGTGCATTCTTGGTTTATGCTTATACCTCAGCAAATTTTAGGGGAACAAAATCCTGATGCACCATTGAATAAAAGAGGAGAAGAGAATGTGAAGTGCATCTCAATTTTTAGTGAAGCTCTGTATTATAGTAGCAAATTATTTTTCTGTGTAACAGGAGTACCCACACACATATGTTTGGTAGACCCTGGAAATAATAAAAAACCCAAATAAACAGCAATCCACAAACCTACCCTGCCTCTGTTGGAGGGCAAGTATTCCCCTTTGGGTCCAGATCCTGTAATAGTTGTCATAACAGCAGGACCAAAAGGGGGAAAGATTTAATTGATGATTTTCAAACACAACCTAGAAATGCAATTAGACCAATGTTAGCACAAGCACATGCTATCACTTTGAGGAAGAGCAGTTTCACCTACTGAAGATCCTTAAATGTGCATTTGATATGTGAAACTTGTTCAGCCTGGCATGAAGGCTTGCCTAAGGGGATGTGCTGTAACACAGCAGCCAGAAGCTTGGAACTCATGTGAAATCTTCACATTGGCAACTCTCAAAAGGGGTGCAAACAGACTGATGTCTCCCAACTTCAGAAAATCAGCAGCAACAGTGATGAACAGCATCAAACACAAGCTTTCCATTCCAACAAACATGCTGTGCAAAGACTTAACAAGAACTAAAGAGTTTCCTGCAGGGGGCTTTCTAATTCCCATCAAAGTAATCTCCTGAAGGGTAATGGAAAATGAGGGAAGGTTTATTGCTAACTCTGATTTTTTTTTCCTTCACTCAGTCATGCTTCTGGCAGAAAAATAAGATCAGTTCTAGCAGCTTTCTTTCTGAACCTCACTGCTGGTTATGGCCCTCTTCCCTGATACCTGCAGCATTGGAGCACACAGGCTGTCCCATTTTGTCTTCCTTACTTTATCTTATTTTTTTTTTCTGTGTGGAGTAGTTGTCATTTGTTCATATGGGCCAACAGAAAAAAAGAAAAAAAAAGAAAAAATATGTCCAGTGTGATTACATGCAAACTCCTTTTTGGACAAAATTTCTCACTTCAGTTCAAAACTCTCTATGGAGATAATTAAACTGAACTAGAATTGTAAATGGAACTGGGTAAATAACTTGACAGAATTAATGCATTGGGTTGTTTTTGGCTTTTCACTTCTACAAATTCTTCTGGGAATAGACTGATTGTTTACCTCAGATGTTTAAATGTGTCTGTTCAGAATCTTCAAGGAAATTTAATGCATTCATCATAAATTCAGTGGACAAATTTTCAGGTTTTCATTGTACACTTGAAAACGTTTTGTATTATATTTTTTGAATGAACAAACTTGGTTGCTTCAATTCATGTTTCCACTGTTTCCTGCAAATACAAGCAGGTATAGAGGAGCGGGGGTTGGTCTCCTCCCAGGTGACAAGAGGTAGGACTCAAGTTGTGCCAGGGGAGGTTTACATCGGATATTGGGGAAAATGCCTTCACAGGAAGGGTTGTCAGGCACTGGAAGAAGCTGCCCAGGGCTGTGGTCAAGCTGCCATTCCTGGAGGTGTTTAAAAGATGTGTGGGTGTGGCACTCGTGGTTTAGTGGTGGGCTTGGCAGGGCTGGGGGAATGGTTGGACTCTTAGAGTGATCTTAGAGGTCATTTCCAGCTGAAACCACCCTGTGAAATGCATTCTTCTGGATCACTGAGGCCCTGACACTGTGAAGTGCATGTGAAGTGAAATCCCTTGGCTGCAATTATAAATGAAGTAGCATAGAGCATGGAACAATTCAGGGGACAGTAAGAAGTCTCAAGAAGAGATTTAGGGTCAATTTTGAGACAGTTCTTACTGAAGCTCCCTAATTTTTCATTGTCTGTAAATTAATATAATAATGGTCAATCAAGAGGTATTTTTTATATATATAAATGTTTTGGCTGTTTGAAAATTAAACTTATTCTTCAATTTTTGTATTCCAGTGCCAGCAAGAGATCTGCTGTGGTGCTCCTAAAATGATAAATTGATAAAAATCCTAATAGGAGAAACTCAACAGGAAAAAACCAAAATGAATTAACTTGCCAAGACGTGGCTAACATCATTGAGTTTATATATGTTTCATTAAACTGAGACTTGACAGCTTTATGAGGAAACAGTGGGGTTTGCAGTGTATGAAGAACCTGTAATACTGCCAAGGCTGATCAGGTCCTGTGCCATACAGCCTATTTAATAGACAAATATTTGTACTATGAAAATGTCATTTTAAATGACTGCTTTAATAATTCCTTAAGCTTTTAAATGACCTGCGAAGATTGGAAATTCTACCCTGGTGTTTAAGATCTAGTGGAACATTAGATAGATAATCAAGGGAAATTTTTAAAAACCGGGTTCCTAAATTAGGGCTTTTTTGATGACTTCTGCTGGTCTTTTGTTCACCATGTTTCTACCATGTTTGTTGGGGAACAAAGCTGGAATTGACCTGATGTCTTTTCTCTCTGTTGCTGATCCAGTTTGTTTCCTACATGCACATTCAGTTTGCAACTTGCTAACTCGGATCCGCATTTGTGCTTAGGCTGCGTGTCTGAATATTTTCATGTACAAACTTGACTGACTGAAAAAGAATAATAGCAGTGGGTAAAATCAGGGCTATTTTTCATCTTTTTTTAAATCTATTGCCACCTGAAATGTGAAGAACACTATAAGCTTGTATTTGTGCAGTGCCAAGTTAGTGAGTCCATCAGGATTTGTCTGTGAGTTGACCATCTATTTGTGATGGTCAGAATGATGCAAGGATGATTCTTGCAATGTGTATATCCCACTGCAACCCCTTAACCTGGGTGATTTAGTGTGAAGAACCCTGGCTGTGATTAGCAAATGCATCAGGCTATTCACTTAACAGTTGGGCTTGAGAGTCCTTGTGTGTGCCTTCCAACTCAGAATATTCTGTGATTCTGTGATCTGGCTATAGCAGTTAGAGGAGGTTAATAAGGAAATCTGGTTCAATTTGACTGCATTTTTAAAAGCTGAAATCGGTTTCAGGTTCCCTCTTGTTCTAGCTGCTGTATAAAGCACAACTTAAATTTTCCTTAACAGAACTGGGACTGAGACCTTTCATTCTTCCCCTTTTTCATCTTTACCTCTATGATCCATGACCTTATCCTGCTTTTTTGCCTTTCTTCTCCACAAAAGTCAGTGGCCAGTTTGATCTTGGAAAGAAAGAGAGATCACAACACAAGGCATAGTGCTTATTTGAGAATGCAAATCTGAAAAGGCTGATAGTGAACTGGAGCAATAGAGGAGCAAAGCTAAAACATTCCAAGAAAGAAAAGGTTAAAGACATGACAAACAGGAAAAACACAAACACACACACACACATGCACAAAGATAAATACAGCACATATTTTCCTCTCTCATACATGTATTTAACAGAGAAGTTAAAGCATAACAGGCAATTTAGTAAATATCACAAATATAATGAGCATAAAATGGTTATAGAAATAATAGCCAAGCTACCCAGAATCTGATTAAAAATAGGATATCAGTAGATGTATGTTTCCCTTAGACTGTGTATTAAAAAAACGCTAAATTTAATAAATTCTCAAAACTAAATTTGCATATGACAAAGCAATATTTGGAAGTGTGACCGATTGGATTCCGGGACAGATGCCTTCCATAGCATTTTAACTCTAATTGCAGCACAGCAATGTGTCAAGACTGGGCAAAGAATTTACTGGGGTGAGAAGCAGGAAGGAAAAAAAAGTCCTGAAAATTACATTAATGGAAACAGCAGGCAGGTGGCAATAACCAAATAGCTTTAATTGTCCAAGGAGCTCATGGGAATCAATTTGCTGTGATTATTACCCACATGGTGTAAGGAAGAAATAGCAAATTAAATAGAATGACACAAATGGTAGTAAACTATACCATAGGATTCCCATAGCGAGCTTACAGCAGTTTTGTCCTCAAGGACACGCTGTTTTAGGTCATTTTCTCCTGGAGAAAACAGTGTAGATGCCAGTCAGACAGTGAAACACAGTTATTATTAGTGCACACATGCAGCCTAACTTGGTAAACCAGATGTATTTCGGTTTTGGGTAGACTGCAAAACTTACATACCCACAGGGTACAGGATTGATTTCTCCCTTAGAACTACCTTGACATTATTTAGTAGCTTATGCTGAAAAACAGAGTGTTGCTATTAACTTCACTTCTTGTCTATACAAAGGCACACTGGGAGACCATCCTGAGCACCTATCTCAGACTTAATGTTACAGACCAATACTTTTGGTATGGCAGAAAATTGCTGGCGTTAAAAAGAAATATAAAATTTAACTGAGACCTACTAAGATTTTAGGGGAAGGCTCATTCAGAGCAGCTGGTATTCAGCCAACTCATTTTATTCACAGAGGACTTTGGCAATGCACATTCAAGCTTTTGGCTTGGCCATTTACATGAGAGGGATTTACCTGACTAAGCACAGCCATTGGAGATGCCTTAAACTCTCTCATTTGGGCACAGGCCCATCTTCCAGGCCTGCAGTTCTCCCTGTCATACCTGCAGAAGAGATGGCTCATGCTGAGGTGTTTGAAATGGCCCTGGAGTCCCCTACTCAGGCAGCAGAATGCTGTCTCAGCCTTGTACCTCCATGTGCTGCATGGATGCCCCAGTCAGTGCACTGTTGTTGCCTAGGACAGGCTGGGGATGAATCTCCCAAAGCATTTGCTGGTGTCATTGCTCTGCCTGTGTAAAGAGATGTCCTTTGATAAAGGAGGGGCTGGCTTTCCAGAGCAAAAGTATTTGCTGGGGACATGAGAGACTGTGGGGTTTGAATTCCTGGTCTGATTCAGGCAGGCTGGGTTTGAACCAGGATCTTCCACATCCTCAGGAAGTGCCTTAATCATTAGGCCTTCAGCTAATCACAGGCCCTGAGTTAATTCGTGCCAGACCTTAATTATTTAAAAGCAATCCACTTCTGCAGAGAAGCTTTGATTTTTAAAGAAATGACATTTCTAAAGTAAAAAATCATTTTCAATGAAAGAATCCTAACTAATTAAAACATTGATTGGTATGGGTCTCAGACAGGATATTCCCTCTTCTTTCAAAGGGGAGCATTCAGCAAACAAGGACAGAGTTTTGTCTTTGAAAGAAAAGAATATTGATGACTGGATCTCTGCTTCTCAAGAGGGAAAGTTATTTTAAAATGGTTCAGAATGGTTGGGATGTCCAGCTAGAAATTCCCATGCTGCATGATCAGGCTAATTCCACAGGTGAGCTTTGGGTGTTTAGCTGTGTCAGATGCCAGGCATGCTGATCCCAAACCATCACTTGTTTGCTGCTTTCTCTCCCTGCACTTTCCCACATTTTCCACAGGGTAGTAACTGGATGTATGCTAGTGAAGCATCTGTACAACAACCTTCAGCAGGAGAGCTCAAATGATGATGCAAAATCTGCACAGTCAATTTAAAACTAATCCTGCTTTATATCTGGGAAGCATTAATTGGGATCTGTACAATACACATATTATTTAATTCGTCTGACAAGGTCTAGCAGACAAACTAAAAAGCATACCTTTAACTAAACTCTAATCTTTAGAGTAATGGGATCAATTCATAGATCTGGCTCAGCATATAGATTTTGAAAATCTTCCTTTAGAGCCTGCACTCAGAGCATATTTAGACATTTTAAATGTATAATGCAGTTTTGATTTATGGCACAATTAACTTTAAAAAGTGCACAGCAGCTCAGAAAATAAATTTCATATACTAAATATCTCAGGTAATTAATGTTACTCTCATCCCTCCCACTTTTTTTATAGAAAACCAAAACAAGATGAAACAAACACTTTCCTTCCTTTGTTTCAATACTCTTTAGAATCATTGCAACAAGCTAAACAAGTCCAGTGATGAGTATTCTTTTAGAAAACCTTTACATTAATTTCCTGCACTACATAAACAATTTGTCATTACAGCTGCCACCTCTGGAAATGCTACAGCATTCCTTAATGAGCAATAGTATGGGATTTACAGAATATACAGTAAAGAATTTAGAAGGGAAGTGCTTGAATCATATGTAAATTCCCTTATTGTGTATACCTTAGCAATTGTACAAACTGTGACAGGTTCCTATTTACAAGCAGCAGGTGATATCTTACTGTATGCTAATAATAATTAAGGCACAAATAGCCTTTTCTATGCTTGTGTCTAGAAATACCTTGTGTTGTAATAGCAAAATTACAATTTGGAATTGAATTAAATTCTTTGTGTTTTCACAATTGCTTCTTCTGAAAAGAGTACAGAATTTAGGGGATGATTATTGAAATTTAATGTGAGCAGGTGTGTTTGTGTACATGAGTCTGATATCCAGATTATCACAATATCCTCCAAAAAATCACTTTTCAATTATTAAACTTTCTTGTAAAATCCTTTTAAAATGTTTTAAGCTTAACGTCATGGCTGGTGTGGGAACAACCTCTGAGAAATTGGTTAATTCCTTTAAAATTGCTTATATTTTTAAAAACAAGCTTAAACAGCCTTAAACAAAAGTAAACTGCAGCTGATGCCAGCAATGAGTATTTTGTGCTGTACAGTATTTATTTAAAATCATTGGCAGCACTTTATTTCTAAATCTATATTTGAACGTCATGATTCTGTTCAGGGAAAAGAAAATTTAACTACGTCACAATTAGCAATCAATTATGAAGTATCTCGTGTAATAAATATAGCATGTAATGCTGCTGTTTATGCTGGTAAAACATTTATGCTTTATATATATGTACATAAAATCATAACAATAATCATATGAATATACATCAAAAGTAAAGCAATGCCATGCATGAGGGACAGATGCAATTCAGACAAGAACCTTTTGGCAAGTAGTGTAGAAAACATGATCTGAGCTAATTAGAAATGTGCATTCTTAGGAAATAATAAGGAATACATCCGATATTAACTGAGACTCTCATTGCTGCACACAAACCAGCGAGAATGGATTTGCCTGGTAGTGTTGAAATGGAATTGGTTTATGCAGCTGGGCTGTGTGCAGGTACAGCTCAGTGACAGCTGAGCACAGAAATCAAGCTGTGTGTGTGACATGATGGGATGAATGTCCCACCTCAGCCCTCTGATCCTGACACAACCTGATCCAGGGGTATTTAGTGCCTAATTAAAGAAACCAACTGGCTGCTCTGTGCCATTGGACACAGTGTCAGTCAGTGTGCTGGTGTGAGGGTGCCTGAGAGAATTCAGTCTTGAGAACGTGGATGTTGAGTGTTAAATTAATTCATTATTTTTCACAAATGTATTTTCGTTCATAAATGGTAAGGAGAAAAATAGAAATGCCAAGTCCTGACAAGATTGCAGAAGAAATTTTCATCTTTACATCTTTATTTGCTTCTTTCAGTAAAACAGCTGGAAATGCTTGGAAGAAAATTAGCCATAGTTAACTCTTAATTATTGTGTTTATATACTAACAAAAAGCCTTCTCCTATGATTTGTTCATCACATTCATATCTCAGATGGCTCTTGAAGAATCAAACATTCTCATAAAAAAGTGCTGCTTGTAGCTGGAACTTCAATGTGGACCATCTTTGATTTGAATAAAATCACATTTAGGAATTGTTTGTCTCACTATGACTGGAATGTGGCTATTTATCCTAAGAAGAGGCATGACAGAAGGGAGACGTGTTTGGATTCAGAAATACAGCCCTCTAATGAGATGGAAAGGTGTGCTCTAGTTTATGTGCCTGTTTGCCTGGGGTATGTGTTTCTCCAAACCCACAAGCTAAAAATGTGTCACCTAAAAAATATTACACTCTGCATGCAGGAAGTCTGGCAAGCAGTGCCTGGAGTAAATTGAGACTCCTAATCCTTCCCAGTACATACAGATAACAATAATTTTCATTCTGTAAAAGGCATGGTAGCCTACAGCTCTAGGACCTAAGCCTGGTATCGCTGATATCTGGTGTAACTTTGAAAAGTATTCTACTCAGAAATCCATTCTGGAGGGAAGAATGTAAATGTTTCACACCCATGCTTACATCTTTGGAGGTTTTTTACTAATAAAAATGCTTACAAGCTTTTTATTTCATAGGAAATAACACGTTCCTGTTTATAATTTCAAGAAAGCAAAATAATAATTACCTTTTCCTGTGATCATTTCCACTACAGTTTGCTGAGATAAATAGGGAGCTTTCACAGTGAGCATCTAGAGTGACTCTAGTTTTTATTAAAGTCTGAATCTTCCATAAAAATAGGAGTTCTGTAATTCTTAATTGTTATTTATAATTCATGTTGAAATAAAGAAAGGAAATAAATACAGAAATTATGATGCAAATCTTTTTTTTTTCACAGAAATCTCAGCAGGCTTTTGAAATAATATTGGCACAGACACAGAAATTCACATTCTGTATGTGATACATATACATACATACATACAAATCCTGTACTTGTTCTCCTTTTTGATATGGCTGAATATTCGTCTTCAGGAAATCCTTGACTAATTGGGAAAACTTCCAAAATACCTTGCAAGGTATGTTTGAGTTCTTTGTTGGTTTGTTTTTTTGTGGTTGGTTTTTTTGGGTTTTTATTTTTTTTGCTTTGGTGATTATGAATAGAAAATTAGCTCAGCCTAACAATCTGGGTTGGTTCAGAAAAAAGGAAAAATTCAAGCTTAATATCTAGATCAGACAAATATTGAATTACAATAATAATAATAATAGTGGGTAGAAGCATAAAAAATTGCTTAAATTAAAGAATTTTGAAATGTCATTATATCTTACTTTTATGTTTATATTTTCTCATTTTTGCTGGATGCAGCAGTGAGCAACAGAAATGGATAGGTTGTGCTTACTGCCTGGGCTGATGTTTGTTATATCAGCTCTAAAACATTTCCACAGAGCAACCTGAGATCCAGTATAATTTTAATATAAATGCATTATAGGAATTGAAGGGCACTTACAGATCTCAATTACTTCTGGGAACTGAGGGTAAAACCAGTCCAACTCCAAGTCCTTTGAAGCTGAAGGCAGACAAAAAAGATTTATAGCAAAACATTTTTATTTTATTTGTAGTAATGCATGTTTGAATTCTACTTAGCTGTAGTAGTGGGTTAGAATTTGGAAACCAGTAGCTAGGTAGAGGAAAGAAACACAAATTATTGCCCAGGGGGAAGAGAGCAGAAAGAATTTGTCTATCTAGTATTTACTTTGGCAGCAGTCAAGGACACAACCCTTTAATAAAGAAAATTATTTTTCTATAAGAAACTAAGTTTTATTCTGTTGCACATAGAAAAACTGTGCTGAGCTGAGAGCTGTTTGCTTGTGCTACCAACATTCTGCTGTATACTGAGCATAAAAGATATATATGAGCTGTATACTGAATAAAAATATTTTTCTAATATTTTTCTTTTTTAGTATGTCTTTTAGTAATTGAAAATTTATATGTTTTTCTACTCCTATTATTAAATTCTAAAACTACTTATGAGCAAGACTATTGACAAAGGTACTTCACCTAAAGTGTAAAAGCTTTCCAAAGTTACTAATGGTGAAACGACAACTGAAGATGAAATAAAAAAGGGGAAATGCAGGTTACAGATTTTCAATGTTGTTACTGGCAAAAGAATTTACATTCCATTGCTACATCTAATAGACTATTTGGGAACTAAACTATTTGACAAATACCTTAATATTTTATGGGAACACTTGTGTGTCTGTAAGGCACTGCAAGGAAATCACCAGTGATCTTTTTCAGTGCCAGTACCCATCTCTGCCAGATGAAGGGAACAGGTGACTCGGTTGATGTGTACAACTGATAGTGCAATTAACAGTAACCACTTTATTGTGCTCTAAAAGCCATGTTTATCCTTTCAGGATTTGCTCCCAGAGGTTTAAAAACCTGTTCGTATGAGAAATATGCATTTCCTGTAAGAATAGTTAAAATGTCACTTCTTTTAAATCCTGAAACCTTCAGGGTTGGAAACAAACACACTGAAGCCCATGGGGAAGCTGGCAATTTAATCACTGGAGGGAAAGGCTCCCATTTCTAGCTCTGCAGAGTGACATAATATTGATTTTTAAACCCAGCACTCAATCTTTCGGGTTCAGCATTTGGGGCCAATGCAGCTTGGGGAGAGAAAGCCTGTAACAGAGATGTTGGTGAGGAGGAGGAAACCTGTTAGAGTGGCAAAATAAATGTAAGCATCTTGCAGCTCTTGGATGTTTGACATGTTCAAAATACTTCTAGCAGAAATGGATCATTAGGTAGAATGCAAAGCCAGAAATGTCAGTTAAGTCCAATTCGATGTCTGCCTCTGATTTTTATTGCAGGGGTAGAATTTCCATGTAGTTCTTTCCAGAGGGCTGTGATTGTGCAGGGAGCTGTCTGCACTATCACCTGAGAGTGTTTCAGCTGGACTGTGGGGACAGGGCAGTGTCCTGTCCTGCCCTGGGGCTGGATGTCCTGCCAGCACCCCTGTAAGGGGTAAGGTGTGAGTCCCTGAGAGGTGATGTGGCTGCTTTGTGCTGCGTTACTGTGGTGCTGCCCAGAGAGGGAGGGGAGGAAGAATGGCCTCAAACTCCAGCATGAAACCAGTTCTGTGTTTCTGACTTTGTGCATCAATGTCCTTTTCTGCTTCTACACCTGTGCTTATTTCTCCTTCCATGATTGGGCCAGGGTTCAGATGTCCTTTGATACTCACACTGCTGTGCTTTCAAAGCTTTGCTTCATTTCTCATTATCTCCTATGTAGACCAAGTCATTGAAATAGAATGTTGGATTAAAATCTAGTTTTTTTGAAAATTAAATGATAAATATGGTGCCAAATAAAACAATGTATTTAATGTCCAATCAAACAAAATATTTCCTTCAGTATTACTTTTGTTATTCACTGTGGTGAAAATATGCCCCAAAGAAAAACCCAAATAATATTGGCAACACAATATTTTAAATTTTTTTTAATTGTTTTTGGCTTATCCAACAAGCCTCAAAGTACTAATTATCCAGCACCAGCTTTCTGTTTACTATCTGATGCCAGGGTTTAGTCCCTTTTTTAAAAGCTTAATTAAAAAAAAAATGCAACAAAGAACAAATAGATTGTCTCATACATGAAGGGTGGTTATGATTCTTTGACTTGCTTGGAGAAAAAAAAGACAAATCTTTGCCACTTGCTCTGGCCTTGCAGCCTTTGTGAGTTATGGATCTTTCATAACAAGGGAAGGAGCTTAGCACTCACCCTTCACGGGTGAAACAGCCTATTCATATTCAGGAACAGGTCACAAACAATTATAAATGGATTTAAAGAGATGCCAAGATTATAGTCTGGAAATATCAATTATTATAAGCTGGTTTAATTCTTTCCTCCCCCTCTGCTTGTATTTCATATACAGGATCTAGCAGTGACAACTGGATACTTAATACTGACTAGAGTGCTGGAATCATTAACAGAAATAGCATTGCCTTTAAAATAAAGTTTAAAAGAAATAGAACTTCCTAAATTCTTCCCTAAGATGAAGCAGACAATAGTTACTATAGTGCATTTCAGCTCTGAATATGACCACATTTTGCAGGGCTAGTCTGTGCAAGGTGCCTTGGAGCAGGCTGTGGCTGAGAGGGAAATAAGATGTTTTATGGTATTTGAATTGCCCTGGGCCTTACTGGCACTGCAGCTTGTGCTTCTCTGTATTCCCTGCTCTGTTACCATATTTGTGGTAACTTGAGGACGGTGAGACAAAGATGTCACTCTACAGCTGACCATAAAAATGTGACATGCCATCTGTCATGCCCTGTTGTGCCTCTGACAGCAGCAGTGTCCTCTTCAAGCTCCATTTTCCCCAAGAATTCCTTCTGAGGGGACAATTCTTCCTGAGCAGGATTCTACCTGTGCAAATGAGAAGCAGAAAATACAGCTTGGGCTCTCCTGAGTCAGCTTCAGCCCCTTAACTGAGCCCTGCTCACAGTCTCTGGAGAGAGATAAATACTCTGCTCTTTTTGCTGATTGGGATCCTAACTTAGATGTCTCAATTAGCTGTCTGCAGTCACTAGGAATGAATCTCCTCATACGAAATTTGTCACCTTAAATTCAAATATAAAGAAGGATGGCCTGAAAGTGGAATTTTTAGCTGGGGATAATTAAAATTCAAATGGCACCTGCATGGAGTAGATTAGAGTCAACCTGTCATCTTTCTCAAGTGCTCACATAAGAGAACATCATTACTAGGGCACCAAATAAAGTAGCCTGAGGCTTCTTTAGGATACATTTTGCAGAAGTGCTGTGTAAGAATGAGACCAGATGGAAGTGAGTGGATGTGAGCTGTGTGAGGCACCAGTAACAATCTAACTGCTGCCTCCAGAGAAGGGGAAGCAAAGGACAACAGTCTGGGAATGGAAAGAAAGGTTGCCAGGAGCTAAAATGATGGCAAAGTTTTCCTGTCGGGATGTGAAAAGGCATACCTGGGATAGTACTATCCCATTTTTGCTAATTTACAGGTAGTACATTCTGCTAATGACATTCTGCTATACATTAGTAGTAAAAAAATACTTTTTCCTGCTCCACTTCCTCTTCCTCACTATGGGATTAAAAATGCTAAGAGGAGGATCAGAAGAAGAAAGATGAGGAGCTGTTACTTGACTCCTTAACCCTGTCTGAAAACCCCACGGTGCATATGACTATTCTTGCAGAAAACCACAAATTGGTTTCTGGCAGCACAGGGTGGATGACAACCCTGCAAAAGTGAGTTCTCCCTAAATATCCAGTTGTACTAGCAGGGAAGTAAATCTATTTGTTTCAGTGGTGCAACACTTCCACTACAGAGGAGCATTTTGACTACTGAAGCTTTCTAGACCTGAGGTTTGTCTGATTCTCAGCAGGGAAGGAAGCCTAAAGGGCCTCTTTCAGCAATTGTTCACTTGAAGTTTTGAAAGAGCAGCTGGCAGGTCCATGAGCTTCTTGATGACTGTTTTGCTTGATATTTCAAGGAGTAACTTTTGTGTACTAGAAAGCTTTTGGTTTTCTTTATAATTTAGCCTTTTATATGCTGTTGAAACAATAGTATACATCTCCTCTGTGTCTTGTGTTTGCATGTGTATACATAATTTGTATTTATACGAACCCATATGGGTACATTTGCAAGTATCCATAAATATATATATATATACACACATGTATCTGCATATGTTTTTATGTGCCATATTTATCCTATCTATAGGTACATCTATATCAACCTATTTAATTTTTCTTTTCAATTCCCTTTCTTCTCTGTTTTCTGCATCCTGGAGCAGACCACCTACATGTGTGTTTGAAATGGCTCTCAGTCAGTCACCACTACAGCACAAGGTGGTAGAAGTGCACTCTTATTAATGGGTTCAAACCACTGTCTTTGTTATGCTCCTGGGCCTAATTCTTGGCAACAGCAAACTGCTGAAACTCTGCTAAAATTGTTCCATTGACTTTCCTGGAGCATTTTATGTGCTCTGAGGGTTGGCCCTGTGAGAGTCAGCACAGACTGGCAGCTGGGACAGCTCCAAGCCCACGGCTAAAACACAGACAGTGAAGTATTCCTGTCACCTCGCTGAGTGGGGGATCCCAGAGCAGCACCCAGGCAGGGGACAGGGAGAGTGACACAACAAGGACCCAGAGGTGCCATTTCACTTGGCCATGCTGGAGGTCACTGCTCTTCACACTGATTTAGCAAGAGTCACTCCCAGCTGCAAGGGCACAGAGTGTATTTATAATCCTCATCTCCAATCTTCTGCTTTTAGCACATCCCTCCCAACAGGCTAAAAGCCTTGTGGCTGTAAGGATGGACTAGAACACACAAAAATCCACAGGGCATGTCTGGTCACTGAAACAGCAGAAGGGTTTTTTGATCCTTTCTTCTCCTTTTTCAGACATTACTGAGTGAAGCTCTCAAAGCAGGTTCCATACATATGACTTTTTCCCATGCTACATGGAAATGCTGTCACAAAAATCAGGTGAGCCCCTTCCAGCCAACACTTCTGGGGGCACTGCAGAAATAGCATGGGAATAGAAGATACTGTTCAGTCACTATAGCAGAACAATTCAGTGTTTGATTTTCTCCTGCAAAAAGATAAGGCATCCAGGAGAACTGTCTTCCTGCAAATGACACAAAGCAAATGAAACTTCATTCTCTCCTGGGAATGACTGTAAGCTTGTTCGTACTTGGTGAGCTTCAACCAAAGGTGGCACTAGGGGATCACAAGTAAGTCTTTAAATACACCACTGTGCTTTTCATTCTCTTCCTGTCATTGTGTTATCAACTGCTTCCCCTCCAGATTTTTCAGGTGATATTTTCTAGAAGTGGACAAGTCTTCTCACTGACACTGGCTGGAGATACAGAGGTAGAAATGGTGAGGAGGATGAAAAGCTGATGGTAATCTCTCTTCTTTTAATACTGAAGGAAAATCTACTTATTATCTGTGTATCTATGCAGAATGGTATTAATTCTGTAAAGAAATGTGGATTGAATACCAGTTTTAAAAATCCATCAGGAATTAGATCTTTTCAGATACATTGATTTCTCCTTCTCTACCTCATATCTGCCACACTCTAAATCCCCCAAGTCCTCTTGTGCTCCAACTCCACGTGTATTGTTGAGACTTCGGAAAACTTCATTTTCACTGGTGGCCTTTGACAGCTGACCATGCCTGCATCTTAGGGAAGCTCCTTCAGATCCTTTATGTTATCTGTCTTTCACCTGGGACAGGACTCTGGAAACAAGGTACAGGCTGCTGCTGCTGCAGACACTTGTGGGAGCTGCTAAACTTCTAATCTTGCTGTAAAATTAACCTGGCAATGGAATGTGATGCTGCAGTCTGCTTAAATAGAGTATGTTTCCTGTGGGGTTGTAAGGAAGTCACTCCTGTTTCTGCTCCAGTTCCCTGTCTGAGCAATAACTCTTCCTCCTCCATGAGCTGCTGGGGCAGTAAATCAATTCTCTTACATGCTGCAGGTCTGGGTGACATATACGTTTCTAGATATTCCTTTGAGTCTGCCCCAAATCCTTGTAGGGCTGTCATCTTCTGCTGTTAGGCAGCGCCTTTTGCTGCCTGCCCAGTGGAGGTTTTAAAGGAAAAAGGGGCTGAGCAAAAGACCCAAACTGTTTCAGACCTTGTGTTTCTCTAGGCACACCTGGTCTTCTCAGGTCCCTAGGTTTTAATCCTGTTCCTGACAGAGATCTGAATGAAGCCATCACCTTTAAATTTTACAACAGTTTAATACTTCAGGATAACACATCTGATATTTCAAAATGACCACTGAAATCGATGGGTCTTGGACACTGTGGGACTATTGGGGAGCTCAATTAAGCTCATTGTGTCTTTTGATGAGTAAAGTTGATGCAGAATAACTTTGCCTGAAAGCAAAAGAGAGGGAATTTTATTTACCTGTCTATAAGAAAGCTGTGGCTAAAGCTGTGACTAAGGTGAAGTTTAATCCAAACTAATATGGATGTGTGTTGCAGACTAGCACTATATTAAAAAACTGACAAATTAGATTGAATCAAGAATCATGTCTTGTCTGATTAAACGATATAAAATCACCTTCATGTATGTCAGCCTTTACTGTCCCTCTCCTTTTGGTTTCTCTTCTGTCCTTGAATGTAAGGTCACAGCTAAGGTGAGTGCTGCTTGCATCAGAGCACAGCAGCCTCCCTTGTACCACGTACCAGCAGAGAGGTGAGGGCACAGATTTATTAATGGCTTAGTGTGTCATCTTGAGCTTTGACAAATACTTCTCTTGAGCTGCACATTTCATTGTGCAACTACACCAAAATGCACCATTAAATTTTTAAAAAGGGAAAGGTATTCTCCTGCCTAATGTGGTGTCTGTGCTTCCAGCCTCTACCCAGGACTCTGCTCACTACAGTACCTGTTCTGTGAAGAATTCATAGGCGCAAAGTGTGAATATGTTACAAGTGAAATGGTGACTGCATCTATTAGGAAATACATCACATTATGTTTCTCTGTCCACAGTAGGGTTCTAGAGCTGCTTGTGCATTGCCAAAACCTTCCTGACACGTGGGCAGCGTGACACCTCAGTGTGCGCAGCGTGAGCAGAGTTTCTGACTGGTATCACATCGTGGGAGAAAAAAACCAGCCCTCCAAACCAGAGAGGGAGAGCATGGAAAATTTGGGTCCCCTCCCGGGAAAATTTGGGTCCCTGCACAACTCTTTATTTGTTTAAAGAATTTGTGTGCTATGTGTGAACTATCCAAGTGAAGCCCTGCCCCCTGCCATGTGCTAATGACACAGTTTAAATCACTCCCATATGCTGTGTTCTCTGCTCTGTTTACCCGAGCACAGTAAATACATGCTGGTAGCGCCAAGGGCCTGAAAGAGGCTCAGAAAAGCAAAGAGTGTATTAAAACCTGAACTTGAATCTTAGTCCTGGGTGTAACACAGATAATTCTGTCTTTGTTGTTGCAGAGACGGCAGAGAGAATGCTGAAGTCAGAGAGAATGTCAGAAGTGCTTCTTGGTGAGTATGGGTAAAGTTTCAGATGATTGTGGATTTTTCTGAGGGACATGGTGTTCAGAGAGAGCTGAAGAGATAATTTTCTGGTCTAAATGGCCAGAGGCAGGGCCTTCTTGTGGGTTGAGTGCATCGCTGTGACCTCCCTGTTGCCAGGAGAAGGCTTCTGGCAGATAAACTGTAAAAATCTCTGAGAGTGGGGTCAGGACAGTTATCACTGTCCTCTGTATCCCATTTGGGTGGATATTGGAGATAGAAATCCCAATTAATCTCATTTTCTTCAAAAATTAATGAAACAGGGTAACATTTTCTGAGGGTACACACTGAAGGTCTGCAGTTGACAGGGAGATAAAACTAAATGGCATTGTGCTTGTCACTGTAAACTTTTCTGAAAGTATGTGTTATCCATCCCTCACATGTTTTTTAGTCCATCAGATATTTAAAGAGCACCTACGTACCTCTGGAATACCTTTCTCCCCTTTTTGTCCTATTCTGTTCTTTTTTATTTTATATGATGGTATTAGACAGACTTCTCAGTTTCCTTTCAAGAGCTGTTGTTGATGCCAGGATCTTCTGATCCAAAACCCTCTGAAGTCACTCAGCTGAAACTTCTGAGAGCTCAGTGGTCTTTGGGTAAGGCCCCAAGTTAGCAAAGGACAGAGCTTGAGAATGTAAGTGCTTGGGTTTCAAGATGAAGTTGTCCTTACAAACCATTCTTAACACGTGCCTCTTCAGGAGTAAACCCTCTCTGACATGAGACAGGTTCAGTGTTGGTAATAATACAGAGATAATGTCATCCCTTTCACATCCTGAGTTTTCTGGAACTCTTCCACTTCATAGTGCAAAGGCAAAGGCAGAAAGGAGGAAGTTCTCCACCGGGTGAGCTTCTGAAGTTACTAATGTTTTTCACCATGTATCTTCAGGATTTTTGGGTACAGCTGACTTCACAAAGTTGGCACTTTGAATTTCAGGAATGTGGTCAGCTACCAGGGTAAAATGATGGAGTTTCTGCCCTGATACCGAGGACTTTAAAGGACTTAGACTAAGGGGGAAGTGAGGGAACAGTGCACAATGGGACCTAACTGGGGGAGGGAAAATGTTGAACTCAGCAGTGTGGATCTCATATCTTAATAATTTTTTAATTTTTGACTCAGAAAGATTCTTTGGCTGTTTACCAGTTTTGTGTTATTGTGTTCCCACCACATAATTGTATGTGCAGTATTATAATGAAATGTTTCCAGGCTTGCTCTCTAGAGCAAATGCATGGACTGTGTGAACAAAACAGCTCATGCCTGAAAACTCAGTCAAGACTACAAAAATTCCTCCCTAAACACTGGCTATTGCATAACTCCTAAAAAGGTGAAGAAAAGGATTACAGAAATTACTCATATTAAATAGGTTTCAAGAACATAAATGAATGTAGGGGTGTTTTAGCATTTCTGTTAAAAAAAAAAGTAATAAATAAATACAAAGATATACCCAAACCCAAAACCAACAACAACAAACCCCCAGACTTGCAAGTTTTCATGAGGACATGTTTGGTTGGAGGAAATATTCTAAACAAAAAGTTTTCAATATCCAAAAGAAGAGAGAAGTATCTAGTAAAAAACAATAAGGCCACTCTAGAATATCTGGTAAATCAAGATATTCTTCCAAGGGGTTTTGTGAAATATGTTTCTCCAAATTTTCATTTTTAATGTGGAAAAAATTTACCTTTGACCTTTACATGTCAGGTGAGTCCCTTGGCCAACACACTATGGGGGAAGAGCTGTTTCTTGTGGAGCTTTTTGGGTTACTATAAATTATTTAATTGTGAATGGGACAGACCCAGGCTCCTTCTATAACCAGTTAGTTGTGGACCTTCTTAGATAGGTAAGTATACAAATGAGGATCTCTTCTTTGCTCTCAGGAATCATTTGCTATTCAGGAAAGCATTCCTGAGAATATCTTGGAATAATTTCATTTTTTATGCCAAAGTAGGATGATAAATATTTTTAAAATATCAGCATTATTGCTAGTGTGAAACCTTTGCTCGATCAGCCCTACTTTCCAAGGAATTCCAGTTTTTTACACCTTGACTCAGTACCAGATGAGAATTTAAAAAACACCTACCCATAGAAAACTGTACTAAGCCAGGATAAAATTGCTATACATCATCCAACACTTGAGACCAATAAGTAAATAGACCTTAGGCAGCTCCCACAGCCTTTGAGAATGGGCCTTCTGAGGCACATGAGGCTGGGACAAGAGATAAATTCTCTCTTGTTACAATTTGATGGGGTTTTGTCCATACACAGAATGGTAAATGCAGAATATTGCCAGCCCCTGACTTCTCACAATCCACAAGACTCTGTCTTTCCTAACTTCAGGTCACCTTCAAGCTCTAGTTGCTAAAGAGAAGCCCAAGTCACTGCCTGGCATTTGTAGGATGGTGATACAGCTAAATCATGGCTCAGTTTCGTAGTCTTTGGGGTAAAACTTGTGGCTTTGTGTGGTGTCAGGCAATGGTTACTGTCTCATTACTGTTCATTCTAGACAAAATGCCAGCTGATTTTCCTGAGACAGAGACTACAGTCAAACCTGTGAATAATCTTACATTCTTACAGGCCCAGCTTATCATGCTATCAGAGCACCCACACTTTTGAGGGAGTTAAACCCCAATGGATAAGTAAATATTTTTATCATTTTGCAGATGAGCAAATGAAGGAGTTGTTTGAAGGCTTATATCCTCAAAATGTGTTAGGTGACAAGTTAGGAATGACTGAAGGTAGTACCTTTAAAATTTTGGCTTAAAATTCTTTTTTGTGCCCTATACCCACACTTGTGCATCAAGGTTTTGTGAATTTCCTGGGATCATACCTTAAATTTCTCCTCTGAATGTTTTATATTTTATCATGAGAAAAATGGAATGAACATGATCCAGATTCCAACTGCTACCCAAAATAAAACCTAATTTGGGACTTTGAGCATGCTGATTAATACCCACACTGTGTTGGTTGTGGTAGAAGCAGAGTAACAGTCCATTCTTCTTGTCCAGCACCTTTCTCCCCTGTTAATATTTACTTCTTAATGGATATCATGATAGGTACTGCTTGCTTGCTTTTGGTGAGCATATCATAATATATTTTCTAGAATTAATTAATTTATCCTCAGAATTTGAAAGTTGAAGTGAGATAGACATGAACTCTATGGAAATCATCAAAGACATTAAAATTATGATTTAATTAGGAAACAAATATAGTTTTACACAAATAAAGTCTCCTGGATGCCAGTTACTAAATACAATAATCCTCTGAGCTCTGTCCCACTTCACTGTGTGCTGTTGTCTTTGAATGAAGGAAGCATGGGAAATAGTATTTTTAAAATACAGTATTTCTGACTAAAGTTAAAAGTAATTTTTCCCTCCCACCTTTTGACTACAATTCATTGTTTATTTATGTTTTGTTAGGGCTGAGGCAGGAATAGGACAGATATTAGCATTACTTAAGCTTGGATTAGAAGGAAGGCAAACCCTCAAATTTCATAGTTGTTTACAATGATGATTTTTGTTTGTTTGTTTGCCTTCTGATTATGGCTCTAAGAAGCATGCATTCCAGTAGGTACTGAGATGAATGTAAATGTTAATTGTTATTGATATTTCAAGGCAATGTTTTGACCTGAAAGTTCAGCTATTTGTATTTTCTTCTTTATAGAAATTACATCTGAATGGCCATGATAAATTATTCTAGTTTATATTCACCTTAGTCTACTTTAGTGCCTCTTTCTGAAGTAAGTAAGAATAAGCACATTTTTTTCTGGTGTTTATAAAATATACAGCTTGCTGTCTTTTTCAGTAAACTGAGAATCACATTTCTTAAAACTATTTAATTATTTGAAATGCCCTACAGCGCAGTCTGGTAAAATGCTGATTGTCCTCAGGGTCAGTGACATTCTTTAGAGTGACCAAGTCCCCAGCAATCACACTCTATCTACAGGGCCAGGGTTAAAAAATTGCTTAGTTGCCCAATTCAATACATGTCAACCTACCATCCTAATAAAATGTGGAAGTGGGGAAATACCCATCCACCTGTCACCTCCTCCTAGAAGGTTCAGTCCCCATGACAAAACTGGGAACCCAGACTGATCTTGAGCATTTCCTTTCCAAGAGAGCAACAGGCAGAGTCATTGTGGAGATGTTTGCAAAAGGTGACTCAAATGTGAAGCTGCAGGTCTCTCAATTAGGCAAGAAGTGTCTGGACATTTTTATTTAAAGGATATTATGGATCCATTAATCTGATTGAAACGCTCTAGTGTTGCCTATGCAGATACTGTCACTTTCCTTTCACAAGCAGAACCTGAGGTCTTGTGGATCTGCTGATGTTACAAGGTGAAGGGTGAGGCACATTAGCTCCTTTGTGAGCAAGAACAAGCTTTGGAACTGTAGCATGAAAAAAATGTAGTTTAGGTATGGCAAAGACGTTTTCATTTGAAAGCCAGTCGCAGTTCAGGAAAAAAAACTCATGCTGAACTTGAAATTTTGCCTGCTTTATGTGACGCTCCATAAAGTTTATGTGAGCATGAAGGCTGAGCCTGTCTAAAATGATTTATTAAATGGAAGTTGAGAGCACTGAAGAAGATTAGAAAGAGCAGAATTCATGAGAATAATCAAACCTAGTGCTATTGAGTTTGGCTGTTTTGCCTAGGAACAATACAGTGCTAATCTCAGGAATCCCTAAAATGCATGCAGGAGCAGAATTACTATGCTAGCTTCTACTTGCTGTTGCTTACACCTGGATGCTAATATTAAGTATGTTATTAAAAAGTTAAACAAGGCTTAAGCCAAGCCCTGATCTGGCAAGGTATACTATTGTGATGTATGTATCAGTCATAGTTATTGTGTAAGGAAGAGAACATGCTTTAAAGGCCAAAGGGCACTTTCTCCTTTTTTTTTTTTTTT
>VXAX01000811.1:286680-511566 GCA_013399835.1 Leptocoma aspasia
TTTTGTTTAAAGAAGAAAACATGCTTTAAAGGCCAAAGGGCCCTTTCTCCTTTTTTTTTTTTTTTTTTCCTTTTCACTTCTTTCTTAAAGGCAGGGCTGGGGAGCGAGGATTACTGGGTGTTAAATACATCTGCTCTGTTTTGCTGCATGCTACAGTGTGTTAAATGCAAGTTTGCCATCCTTTCCTTCTGTCTTGGAAAGCTAATAGGAGAATCCAGAGTAACCAGCTGCATATCTTGTCCAGGTCCTGGTCTAATTATTCTGCAACCCTGTGAGAGTTTATTAATTCCCCATTATGATTTGGGTTTCCTTTCTGAACAGGTTGGTTCTGCAACACCCCCAGTCTCCTGGTGCAGATGTGGTTTATAATATTTCTGCACTGTGAGTGCTGTAACAGCAACACTGCTAGAAATAGCCCATTCTCAATGTGCTGTGGCCTTAGCATGGATAAATGGACTCAGGTGGAGATGAAAAATTTGAGAAAAGAGGGAAAGTATTGATCCTTTCCCAAAGGACATTTGTGTGTTTTCAGTATTCTAGGTTAAGGAAGACAGTAAACAGAAAGTATCTGAGCAGGACTCAGTGAGAGGCTGTAAAGCAGATATATTCTCTAAGATGAGATACAAAGTCCCTGAGGATAAAATGACATCTTCCTCCTGATGGATGGAATAGCCATTAAATTTTTGCAGTATCCAAAATGCAAGATATGCAAGGCATAAAGTCATACTTGGATTAGATTATCCCACCCTGAGCCCAGTTCAAATGGATTTGTAGAAAAGGACATGTAAGAGAAGGGTTGAGTGATCCATCTCCCTTTTCTAGGAGCAGCCAGCATGGACACTGTGGAAGGGCACTGAAGTGCAGTGCATCAATTACTGTCTGTCTTATGTCATTTTAGTTTGGAGAGTAATCTGTACCACAGGCTGCAAAGCTAAAATTGGGGTTACATAAATGTTTCTCATTTACCTAGAATTGTGTGCTATTCCTCAGAATCCTTTGGAAGCAGGTGGCTGCTGTATCCCCAGGACAGGGCTGGCAGACTTGGAACCAACAAGCAACAGGCAACAGCTCCCAGTTTCTTATAAAGGCCACCTTGGCTGCTGTCAGTATTGCTTCAGCTGGGACTTTCTGGAGCCTGCTTCTATAAATAGACAACAATTCAGTTGTGTAATTGCCATTACCAATGGGAATTCAATTTGTCTATATTTTTATACCATACCATTAGGTCTTAGAATCCTGAACTGGTATAGACTCTTGTAATAAATACTCATCTTTCCAGATCTTGAGAGGCAGAAATGAAGTCATCAGAAGCAGATGGGACATGGAATAAAGTGAAAAACAGAAGTAATTTTTAGTAAGCTTGTTTTCCTTTTAATCCAGTGTTGTTTATGCTGAATAATTTCCTCTAATCACCTGATCCACAAAAATCAAATTAGAGTTCTGATTCCAAGATCTTTTGATTCAGATTATTTTTATTTGTTGAAAGTATCAGAGTGTTTTAACTGAAAAAAGACTGCCATTTGGGTAGGAATAGGATCTGAAAGAAAAATGTACCCCTGAAATGCAAGAATCACTGAAAAAATTGGAAAGGGAGCCTAATCTTGCTCAATCCTTCTCTCAGCAAGAGAATCTGGTTAGGAAGTTATGGTGCAGAAGGATTTTGTGGTGGTCACTTGCAGTGAGATGGACACTGCTGCCTTATTTTGGTGAGCAGTGATTGGAATTCCAATATCAAAGCATTTAAAGCACAGGCTTTGAAGCTTCCCATTCACTTGATGCAAGGTGTTCTGCAGAGTACCTTGGGCCACAGGGCTGCCTGTCATTAATAGTTGTTAGTAGCTTTTATAAGGCATCTCTTACATTTCCTTTAATTCATACAGAGTTGTTGTTGCCTGTCCTGTTGACAGCTTTGCATGTGTGCTTCCTTGGCAGGGACAGCACAGGAAATACTGTTCTTGCACTTAACTATGCACAAAGGAATAACTCCATGGCACATCTTCAAAAGTGTGCACAAAGAGAGGATCTGTAAGAAAAAAGGCAGTGTGCATCTGCACAGTGTTGTATTCCATGGACTCTGCTGCAGGCAATTTCCCTGTGAAAGACATTCCCTGGTACAAATGCATGTGAGGAAGGGGAACAGAGGGGAGTGCAAGGCTCAGACCTGTTATTATGTGTGAGTTGTTCAGAGTAATCAGTGAGGGATATTCTGGACTCCAGGCCTTGCAGCACATCAGCTCTGCAGGTGTCTTGGGCACTCTGTGAGGAAAGGAGACTTCCCCTCTGTATTTCTTATCACCACCTCGCCAGGCTGCTTGGATGCTTCAGCATTAGCCTGTGAGTAAGCTCTTCTGCAGACAAAAGTACCTGAAATAATAGAGAATTCTACCCTAGAGTTCTGTACAAGTCTCACTCCTCTTCTGATGGATTTGTGTGGCAGCCTGACCTAGTTTTGTAAGTACAAATCCAGACTTGCATTCAGTACAGTTAATCCCCATTTCTTCTTTTCAGATGGACTTTGCAAAGTTTATAACTATCCTCAGATCTGTGCAGGATCATGTCCTTAGTTACTGCTCCATGTTGATACTGGCATTGTTTCAAATATAATGAATACCTGAATAAACAACCCTGAAAAATATATGTGTAGATATATATATATTCAAGATTAGATTTATTAGTTTGGCCTTTGGCCAATTGCCTAAGTACAACTGCTGTCTTAAAAAAAAAGATCAATCTCTGATAGTCAGGAGCTTTAGGCAAAATTTTTCCTTTTAGATCTTGGACCAGCCATGGCTCTTTGGGTCATCATATTCATTTGATTGAATAACTACTGATTTTAGTAGGACTGATGGTAAGAGGAAGGCTTTTTAGAATCAGGATATTAAATAGACTTAAGTGGCACATTTTGTGCACTGGAAAAATTCTTCAGACTGAGAGGGTAGAAAGGTAATTCACCCCAAACTGAAGCCTCAGGATTGAGAACAAGTTAAAAGCAATACCTTCCATTAGCTAGGAATTGATTACTTTTCTTTCCCACAGCCTCTTCCACAATAGTGAGCCAGATCTCCTGGTTTTGGCTTTGGTTCTTCAGTGTCCTGAGGCTTTGCATGGTTTCCAGCTGAGTGCTGCAGCAGTGCTCAGCAGAAGTGTGACCCCGTGTGAAACTGTGGTGTTTTACTGCACTTTGTGGTGCACTGAGAGCGCATCAGAATGCTTTCTTTCCCTAATTGTCCTTAGATGGGGAAGGAAATAATGTGATGCTGCCTTCTCTGTCCTTTTCAGAACCTGAGAAAGATGCTTCCATGCATCATTATCCCACAGTGCTGCTTCCAGCACCCCTCAGATGTAGCACGTTATGTTTTTTGGAGCTGATGTTGATCACCATGATCTGTGCAGCTCAGCCTCATTGCAGCTATAATTAAGCCTTTCTGTTATAAACCAAATAGTCTGAAAATCATTTTCTTAGTTTACTGCACCTGCCAAGGGAGAGCTCCTGCAACCTTTAATGATGCAGGTAATCCTATTACTGCCAACACAAATACTCCATTACTGAAAGGCTGCAGACCCACAATTAGAACTTGCTGAAGCATTTCCCAGGAAGCTTTTGTCCCCACCCCTCCACATAAAAATCTGAATGTTTTGTAGGAAAACGTTGTGCTTTAGGGCCAAGTTTAGACAGTCTCTGGAGCAGGAGGGTGATTAGTGCTCAGAATGGCCAGTAGCACAGGTTGAGACATTCTCACAGAGATGTGAAGATGCAGCTTCAGGTGTTTACTTCAGGAAAAGAAACCCTATCTAGGCCAAATGTTATAAGTACTGGGATATTTCCAATTCTGTGAAAGTCTGTTCACCTTTCCACTCCCCAAACCCCAACATTTTGCTTTCATTTTACCATAGAGCAAAGTATCAAGGTCCTTTTATAGAAGGAATCCTGGTTTCCAGTAAGATCAAACTATACCTTTGTTCTGATCTCGGTACAGTCTTTCCCAGGTGACAAGATGTTGGCAGGTGCTTAAAATGCCACAGTGATGGGGACTTCTTTTTGCAAAACTGAAAAAAAATCACATCAGATTTGTTATACACTCACAAAGTCTGAATCCTGGTCATGGTGGAAAAGTAAATGGAGACTCTGATTTTCATTCCTACACTTTAATTCTATGTTCATTTGTATCCATTAGGACTGCTCCTACTGGAGCTGATTTGAATTCTAAACAGCGTTAGATATTTATTTTTGTAAAGCTGTGCCATTCATCTTTAATATAATCATCTAATTTACTCTATTAATGCCAGCTGCTCCATTTGGCACAGGTCACCTGGAGTGTTTGGAACACTCTACTAATTTTTCCTTGAACTAATTCTAAAAATCCATAGAAGTCAGAGCACTCCACCACCGCAAGGGAATGTTTATTTTTGTCCATGTTCCTAAATACCTTCTTAGTTTGGCAGAAGAAAATATCCTCTGAGAGGCAGACTTCCATTTTGCTGGGAATTATTTATTTATTTATTTGGTTGGTTTTTTTCCAGAATTGTCCTTGGCATTCCCAGGTGACCCCAGGGAGTGGCCACTTGTATTTTTCAGGGCAAACAGCTGCTGCCTTGAAGAGGATGCTATTCAACTATTTGGTGCCTACCACTTCTCCTCTCTTGTATTTGCAACCTTCTAGGATGGGTAAGGGTGTGAAATGTTTTGTGTTTCCATTCTCTGGCAGACTTGGCTTAACACCACTTCACCCCACCCCTGGTCTCACAGAAAGCAAGTGCAAGATTTGGAATTGCATAGAGGTTTGTACAAGTTAGGGCTAGTCCAGTCTGAGACAGTAGAAAAAACAAAATGAACAAGAGTGATGGCCTCAGCAAACAGAACAGCTGAGACATGATGTGGAACTACCGTGATTTTTCTTGAGCTGTGGTTTTATATGTTTGTCAAGCCACAGATAACAGCATAGGTCCTGTCCCCTCCAACCCAACCTTCAATTACACTTCTTAATCCACAGGAGAATGCATTGTTTTATCTGCCTTCCAAAACATTCAACTTGAAAACTAAGATAAAAGGTGACATTTTAAAGTGTAAATTTTAATAGGCAACTGTACTTTAAATAATGAAAAAGCTTTTCCCTAGCTGAGGAATTTCCAGGAGGTAGATTAGGGGCAGGCTTCCGGCACCCCTATTCTGACTGATTTCCATTCTGCTGTAAAGCAGAGATCCTGATCACAGAAAAAAATCTATTTTCCTACTGTATAACTGTAATGAGTTTATTAAAAACACAAAATAGTGTAAGACAGTTTTGACTAGGCACATTACCAAAGGTGATAACATAATTAAGCCATGGCTTGTCAGAGGTTGAGACAGTAGCTAAAGGGAAAATAGTTTCATTTCTCCATCTGGATCATAGAGTGAATTCGAAATCCTGCTGCTGCTTCTGCTGAATGGAAATGACTCTTCTCCTGGGGAATCCAAAGCTCTGTAGGTGTGCTCCTAATGTGTAAGTGCTTAGCAGTGCTCCAGCAGGATGGGCTGAGGTGTCTCACGAGAGCTCTCCCAAGTAACACAGTTCTGGCTCACAGCATATCTTATTGAACATTTTCTAAATGATCAAACTTCCACGAAAGGTTGAACAGGGAGTTCATGGTCTGTAAAGATCCCCTTTGATCAGCAGTCATTCATGAGTTCAGGTCCAATCCCCACAGAGATTAACTTGAAATCATTTTGTAGTTCTAGGAAAATTTAGCAGATCTTCTTGTACTCTAAATTAGTAATCAACTTATGTTGCTGCTTTGAATGTAGTATTTCATTTCTTAATAGATTAAAAATCTCTGCTATTCAGTTGTGGACATTACCAGCTGTCTTATCTC
The DNA here is from genome assembly GCA_013399835.1 of Leptocoma aspasia. Lineage (NCBI taxonomy): Eukaryota > Metazoa > Chordata > Aves > Passeriformes > Nectariniidae > Leptocoma > Leptocoma aspasia. The sequence continues at coordinate 292,531 of VXAX01000811.1, forward strand.
TAGTGCTCTTCTGTGAGCAGATCCCTAGCCAGAGGTTCATGCTAATTAGAAAAGGGTATTGTGTGTATATGTATTAGTTTCAACTTCGTATTTAACCTCTCCAGATTTCTTAATGTTTTCCAAAAAAGGCTTTCTTTTAGCCTAACCTCTTGAAACTACTTATCCTAATATTTATCCTTGTGTTGTATTGCAGACAATCCCATTCTGTTACCAAGTAATTAATGTGAGGCTGTGTCACCAAACCCTGAGGCCCGTCACTGTTGCAACTGAGTGTTAATTTAAAGCATGTTATACTCCTCAAATTATCTCTTTTGAAGAGTCTCTCTGCCACAGTTTTGTACTGCTTTGTTTTCAAAGTAATCATCTACAGTCCAGATTTCCTTTGGGAGGGCAAAACAAACAAACAAAAATGAAAAGCCAAAATAAAGAGTTGGAGCCAAACCCTTTCAAATTAATGAGTTAAAGACTTCAGACTTTTGTATTGTTACCCGATGTTGAAGCATTAAGCTGCCTCCCATAGTTTCCTTTCCTCCTTTGTTAGTTAAAGCCCCTTTTTTCTTTTTTATGATCAGTTTTTACAAGTCTGATTTTTTCATCTTCATCAGAAATTGTATGTTAAAGTTATTAAGCCAGCAAGGGCTGAATAAATTTTTGGGGCTTTTTTCACCTCCCAGCCCTGTATCAAAAAAAGGCACTGAGTGTGAGATCATGGCCTTTTTAGGCAAGCATAATCTTTTTTCCAGTTCTAACAAATTTCAGACACATTTGAACAGAAAAGATCACGTTTCTGTGCTGTAGGTAGATGGCTCCAGCATTATTCATATGATTCTTTGTATATGTCTGTAGCAGCCCTTTAACAAGAGCAGTGAGCCAGCTCTGAAATACAATAGCACTCAGGGCCACCCTTTTATGTTTGTTTACTCACTTTTATGAGCCTTCCTCAGTTATTTGATTCACAGGGCTGAAGCATGCCAGAAGACAGCTCAAGAAATTCATTGGCCTCTTTTTCGGGGAGGCCTGCTCTGCTGACCTCTCTGTACCAGGATACCAGAGCTTTCTTATGGAACTTGAAATCTGTATTTTTTACCACATGGCTGGCTAACAACAGATCTGATCTGCTGTCTATAGCAGTCTATCTCTTGATTTTAATACACCTCCACTGGCATGGAGTCTCCCATGCTGAAGGTCTGTTCCAGAGAAAGATAAATCTGTAAACAACAGCTAGATGGAAGAAATTTAATTTATCACTTAAAGATTTTGCCAGTGAAGGTCACATGGGGGCCAGTGGGTATCAAACCTAATTCTGCTGCTCATAGAAAAAAGATTTAACAGGAGATAAGTTAACCATTGGACCATTTTCTCTGTTACTTCATTTCATCATGGTCATTTTGAAGAGTTAAATATAAATAAAGGTTGTAAACTGTACTAACAGCTGAATCTTATTGCAACAATTACCTATATAAAGTTTTCTTACTTTCATTATGGAAAATACGTCCAACCTGGTCTAACTGAAATAACCCTAGATTTGAGCCCACTTGTACAGAGCTTTAGTTAGAAATTGATGTACAAATCACTCTCCTCTGTGACCATGTCCCCAGTAAACTGAGGGTTGGCTCAGTCTTTTGAGTATTTAAAAACTAAGCCAAAAGGTCTAGACTTTGGTCTAGAACCTTCCTTTTCTTTATGCGTGTATATTTGCTTGAATAAAGGGATTGAATCATCCAGGTGCTACTGTATCAGAAGTAATTAATACTTAGAGGGTAAGTATGGTTTTTCCTCCCATAAATTGATTTAATTTTCATATCCTCTTTGCCTGGAGCAGCTCACTTCAGCAATGTTGCAGAATTTCCTATGTTTTTGATTTATCGTACAGCATCCTTCTGCACTTTTAATCCTTACAGCTTTCACACATATGGAATTGGTTACAGATTTAATGCCCCATTGATATCAGTGCAAATATTTAACTTCTGACATCTTTAAAAGAAAGGAGATCAGAGTTTCAGGTATTTTCCCACTGCTAATTCTCATTTAGATATATTTTCTACTGCAAAGGTAAATCTTTTGAGCTTGAAATATGACTGATACCTGAAATGTAACTGATGATAAGTATGCATATTGTAAACATAGTGAATGTCTCTACAAGTCAGGGATAAAAGTTTTACACTTGTTTGCAGGCCCTAAAATGTAGAAAATGTCCTGTGCATCGAATGATGAGTTACTGCTAACATTTTTTTCTTATTTTCTTATTTTGTTCAAATATGGCAATGAGCAGGCCATATTTTCCTAGCATATCCAGTCCTACTCTATTCATGACCTAATAATTTACCTGCTAATTATGGTGGCATCTTCTAGGCTATATCTGTAGGAGATACACTTTTTATGATTTCGCATATACATACATATTTACAAGTATATGAAATACTTTTAAAGGAAAGAGATGACAGGTTTGGAAAGCCAGTTCCTGTGGAGTTTTATATCTAATGATTTCTGAGGGGCTGAATAGAGGGAGATGCTTTCCTTATTAGGAAGGAGCCATGTAAAAAATTACAGTTTTTATTCATCATATTGAACAAGTCAAAGATTTAGATTTTTGTTCTATATGTGTATGCCTTCTGGGGCTTTTTGTAAAGAACTTACTTGGTAGTTCCTGTCAATTTTTTACTTGAAAAATCCTTTTTACTAAGGAGACCAGATTGTGTGTATCTCGTCTGATATTTTCTTCTAGAATTCAGACTAAATCAAATGCTGAATCTACATACCTCTGAAACTTCATAGATTTAGAGCTGAATCAGGCTGTGAACTTTGCATCTGGTCCATATCAGTATAAGAAACCAAGCAAAAAGAAAGAAAAATCAAAGCAGTTTTAGAAGTAATGTGTCTATTAAACCTCATTTCATTCATACTCTTTGAAGGTTATGCATTCCTCCCTATTCCAAGAGCCTAAGACTGTGCAGCCTGCTCTCTGAGAAGCTGCTGTGAGCACTCCCAAGCTGCAGCCTTTTGGGGCAGGTAGTTCGGCCTTAACAAGGACAGGCAAATGTCTGTGGATCGTATGCTTCAAGGGGCTGTCCTGATGGAATGCTTTTGAGGACCTCTGTAGGATGTGCTGGGTTTGCATTCTTTTGGCACCTTGCTGGTGCTGTGTCGGTGTCTGTGTCCTGCAGCCCAGGCCCCTGGCAGTAAAGCAGCAGCAGAGTCTGTCAGTGTTTCCTAAACCCACTCATGATTAAGGTGAGCTGGATTTCCATAGGCTGAACGTGATCCTGCTTTACTCTGCCTTTGCTTAGTGCACACCAAGCACAGCAGAACACAGCTGGGGGAATGTTGCTGGGGGAATGAACATATTATAAGTTTCTCTGTGTGTAAGCCTTCTGATTAGTTTCTCATGGGAGAACATTTTTTTACTGTTCTTTTACTCTGTATAAGCTTTCTGTAAACAAATATCTGCAGTGTTCTTCAAGGACATTTTAGAATTCCTCGGCTCTCCTCCTTGAGAGTGGGAGAAGGAGCTGAAAGACTGTAATCTTTCTGATATTGTAAGCATTTGGGACATTGCTTGGACAAAGCAGCAGCAGGAGCATGGAGAATGCTCTCTGCTGAGCAGATATAGAAAAATACTAGAATTATGGAGTCATTTTAATAAATCATATTAACCTTCTAATATTATTGTCAGAGTCCTTTCTTCAATGTATGGACCACGACGATAGGGGAAAATGTAGGCTGTAAGAAGGATGGGAGGGGGGAGACAGGCTATAATAAACCCCTTACTAGCATTTCTACAAGTCCTTGCTTGCAGATGCAGTAAAATTGAAGAGCTCATCCATATATGAGCAATTAGAAGCAAAACCAGCATAAACACCCTTGCACAGCTAATCAATAAACTCATATGTCTTCATTATCAAGGTAGCGTTTTGTGTTATTGATATTAAAGATCTGCTTTCTGTGTTGGGTCTCACTGCAATTGTTATTGATGAATAAAACCCCCGTGGGCTGAAATTGTTGTCTTTTAAAAACTAGAATCTTGATTGGATGGCTTTATTTTCCTTGAGTTGCTTCTCACCACATCTCCTATTAAGCCAAAAGTGTTGAGAATGTATGATTTCACAAGTTCTCAGTTATGACTCACACTGGACACTGTGTGGATGAGGCAGTAGCAGGATGCTGAAGCTGTATTGGTGTGTGTGTATCACTTAGGGCTATTTTAAGAATGGGTTTTGATTTGTGTCATTCCTACTTTAAGTATGACTTGTTCAATAACACGTTCAGTAGTAATTAGATAATTTAATGCCTACTGACAGGTCCTTTTGTGACTGAGACCCAATTTTAGCTCTGCATACCAAGGAGTTTGCCAAGGAAAAGTAACCCTTTTACTTAGTAAGGAAGGATAATGGGTAACTTCTGGAATTAAGTGAAAAATTGAATCCAGCTTCCTGTGTGCACTTTAGGTCCCACACTGGGATTACAGAACTAGCTCTGAACTGCTTGGCTGCTGGCAATAAAGATTTTATGTGTGTCATGTTGAATTTTCAAAAAAAGATCTCGAATCAAAAAGGTCCATTTTACATCGAGTCCGGCTGCTTGTTTAGGAATGTAAGTGCTTTGCAGTGGCTTGTCTTCTCTATAGCACTCAAGTTTAAGTAGTTTTTTTGGAGAAAAAAATGGTAAGATTCCAGTCTAAGGAAAGGGGAGAAAGAAAATAAAGTCATATGCAAACAGAATTTAAAAGTGTTAGCCTAGTTTCCATGATTAAGAATTTATCCACTGAAGAGCGCTTATTGGCCAAGTGCTTGCTTACCAATGATTTCACTATAGGAGGAATTTTATAAACACAGGAATACAATTTCATTGTATTACTATGTATTATTTTCTATTCATATATCTATGTATATTTGAGTAATGCAGAGTCAGTATCTTTAGCAATGAAGGTGCTTCTGCCCTTGGAATGAGACAGCAAATAAAAATAAATATGCTTTTTCTTGTATTCAACATTTTAAATATTTATAGGCTGTCTTCTGTGGTACATAACCTATTGCATTATAGGACATCTTTTTCTGTGGAGTGTTTCATTCTGAGAACTGCCTGACTGTGCCATGTAATCACTGGGAGCAGACACGTGAGACCCCTGCAAAAAGGAAATGCCATCATTTCTAATCTGTGCATATAAATGGATCATGCAAGTCTTAAGACCTGTGTGAATATCCACTCCAAAAAGTTTTAAAAATCTGTATTAAAAGCTTCTTCATTTTAACACGGCATTCTCCCACAGAGATTTTCTGCAATGGTTCATTTATCAAGAAAAGCTTCATTAATCAAGATATACTCTAAATTTTTGAAAACATATTTAAATTAAATATTCAGTCCTGACAGAGTGTATTTTCTAAGGTATTTAGACAGAACTGCGTGAAACTCTCAGTCAAGAAATCAGCTGATCTTCATTCAGCTTTCCAACAGGATGTCTTTAACTTTGATTTTTAGGTTGCTTTTAGCATGAGACAGATTTACAAGCTTTCTGTTTGTAAATGATTTTTTTACATATAAAACTCCCGTGTATGCTGATTGGAGAATATTTTTCTTTGAAATTCTGCTGTCTGAATTCCACAAGAAAATAACCAGGAAGCCCTGTGATGTGATATTGTAACCAGACTCTCACTTAACTACTCATTTGTCTTTTAACTTGGTTGTGGGAACAGTAATTTACTAACCTAATTCAATGCATTTGTTGCCTTTAGAGATCAATGCTGCTCCAAGCAAAGTCAATAACAAAACTTTATTGATTTTCCAGGGACCAGATCAGCCCCTTTACACAAGTGCAACCTTATAGCATCATAATTTTTCTGTGCAATTTCTGAAATATGTTTTTGTCCTTGCACAGATCCTGATGCACTGTGTAAAAGGGATTTAGAAGGCAGCTGACCTCTCCAAAGAGCTGTGGCAGATGAAACATACAGCCAAGATTTCCAGTCCACTGAACCACAGAACATAGGAGGGCTCCACTCTGAACATGTGGCATGAAGAGGTGGTTTAGCAATATGCTATTAATATACCTGATAATTATTCCTTTCCACTTCTTAAATGACTATTTTTTTCTTTCCCAGGCATAGATAAGGGCTCAAGTTTTTCAAAGAAATCAAATATCTTATAAACCAAGTATTTTTGGGAGGCAGTGTCATTTAATATGAGAAGCATCACCCTTTTTGCCAAGAAGTAGGAATTAATGCACTGTTTGTATTGTTGGATGCACTGTACATGCAGAATCTTGTTGGACTCAATGTGATAAAGAAATGAGGGTTTGTTTAAGGTGTCAGTGCCATGACCTTCTGATATTCAGCTCTAGATCAGTGGTAGGATTTGACAATAGCAAGGATTGTTCTAAACCCCATCAGTTATGTCTGTAAAAGCATTTGAGAGCTCTTAATCTTCAAGCTTTAGACAGAAGGTCATAGGCAGAGATGCAGAGGAGTCAGTAAGGAAACTGCTGGGGGATGCTAGCAGAAATTCAAAAAGATGAAGGTATATGGTAGAGAGCTTAACGGAAGATACCTAAACTGTTATCCCAACATACAGCACCAAAGAAGAAAAGGACTACCAGTAGAACATATTTTTTAAGATGGTCTCTCCCCACTGAGATTGCTGTGAGAGGAAAACCTGAATGTGGTAATTAAAAACTTTAAACAAAGAATATGCAAAAGACAGAGAAATATAAGTTTGGGAACTGAGTCAATAGGAATGTAGACAGAATGAGATTTGTCTGCAGCCTGGCAGCTTTTCTCTGAACTGTTTGGGTGACTGGGAAATGATTCCTAAGCCATTCTGAGGCTTCAGATCAGGGTCTTAGAGAATGAACAGCAAAACACAACCTCTGCATCTGCAAACAACCCTAGGTTTGGTAAGCTATAATCACTGTAGCCCCCAAAGGTCTCCTATGTTGTTTCAGTTTAATTAGGCTATTAAAAGAAAACAAACCTGTTCTTGACATTTACAAATATGCAGTATTCTGTGTCTTTTGTGTGGAGCAAGTTCATATCTTCACCCCGTCTCCGTATTTTTTGGTGTGTGTGCAGGTAAACTGTTTCAAATTATCCTTTGTTTTATAGAAATTAGTTGAGCCCAGTAAAATATTTCTCCTAAATACCATTCTAAATACAAAGGCCTTGCTGATGTACAGCTGAATATTTAGAGAACTAATTTATTAAGAACAGAATCAGTATTTTTTTTTTTTTACTGGAGGATCCTACAGCTTTATCACATTGTTCTATGTTAAAGTAATGATGCATCAAGCTCCCTATTAGTTAGTGAGGAAGAAGCCCTCAGGGCAATTGGAATGAAACAACTTAACTTGCAGAGTACCTGGCAAAAGGATTACAAGGCTAGACAAGAAGAATGTGGCGATGCTGGAGGTCTGAAACCGCAGCCTCCGGGAGCCTGGAGCCCTGGCCGTACCACAGCAGCTCTTATGGACACCTCTTCCTTGGGAAGAAGAGATTTGTGAGTTGATATTTGAAAATGTCTCTGCAAGACAGCTTTGTCAATGTATTTCAGCGTGGGATATTGAAAAAAAATCATGAAACTCTCAATTAGCCCTTGATGTGCAAACTCCATGTTTCATAATAATTAAATAAAGAAGTTGTTTAATAAGCAGGTTGGTGGGGAAAAAAAATTTAAAATGTCAGGCGATATTCTGGAAAGATTTCTGTGCATTGAAACTTTCAGATTAAAAAAAAAAAAATTAACAGGAGATACCTAAACTGTTATCCCAACATACAGCACCAAAGAGGAAAAGGACTACCAGTAAAATATATTTTAAGATGGTCTCTGGATATCTAAGTGTGTTAGATATCTAAGTGTGTTAGATATATAATCTGGATATCTAAGTGTGTTAGATATGTGTTAAAAGGTCTTTTTTGTAAAGACCTTTAATAGGTATTTCTGTTGGTTTCTATTTGCTCCCCTAAGAAATGGAGGCAAGTCTTCACAAGCCAGATTTTGACTATAAGGATTAATTTTTTTTGTTTTTGATGTTGTAAATAGATTGTTTTATGTGTGAATCAGAGAACAAGTTACAATGGAATGATATAATTTCTGTTTCTCAGGTTTTGTGCCTAAATCATAATTAGCAAATGTGCCTGCTAATTATGCATTACAATAAATGGAATATTACTGCAAATTACTTGTAAAATTTCAAATATGTTGGATTTTTAAAGAGAAAATTTGTGCTGCTAATTGATTATATGAGTGATTTTACTTGTGTCAGTGGGCAAGGGAGAGAAATAGTACATGCTATGAAGAAAGAAAACACAAGAATACAGATATTTTCTACACTGAAATCATAGAGCAACACATAGAAAATATATAAAAAGAATAAAAGAAAAGTAAGTTTGAATACCCTGATGCTATACATCGTATAGAGGTCAAGACTAGGCTCAGGTCTTTTCTGTGGGGTTCCTAAATATGATACTTTGTATGAGGTGGCATTGCTGGTAATTTATCTTTTCATGAACATACAGATACCTAGCAGGGTGTGTTATTGGTGTCCCACACACCCTGCTGGGTATCTCTGTGTTGTCCTTCATTGCAATTAAAGTTATATTTGTACAGCTTGTATTTCTAGAAAAGTATATATATTATTTATACATATATATAAATTATATATATATATATACAGTACAGAACAACTCTATATGTAGAACTAGTAGATATGCAGAAAACCTGCAGGTTCAATTATTTTTGCTTGCCTTATTGCTTTACCTTCTGAAGACAGAGAAGCTGACTGACTATTTCAAATTACTTAGGAGTGGTAGATTGAAGTGGCAATTAATCTTACACCCTTGACTGGAGCTCTCTCTTCTCCTCCTTTACAGCAACTACTGTGTTTCCTTCGGTGTTGATTCACAGCATGAATATTCTCATCAAGAGATGTTCCACTGCAGTTTTGGAAACGCAATATTTCTGTGCTGATACATCAGTTATTTTAATGTTCCCTATTTAATTAAATTATTATTATCAATATTGCTTTCTTATGCTTCTGTCTGAGGCAACATTAGTGAGTCTGTTAATGTACACATTAATATTTGTGCCTGAAATATGCTGTCAGATGTTGCCTAAAGTTATTTACTTCTCAAATAAGAAGTTCAGGCTTGAAGTTCAGGCAATTGTTTTGTCTTAGCAGCAAGTTACAAGCTTTTGTCAATAGTAGTAGAACTTACCTAGGATGATATCCTGCTTCATGGGCTCTGGGGTTTAAATTAAATATACCACCAAAGTCAGGAGGAGCAACAATGTGTAGGTTACAGTGTGTTTCAATTCTGCTGCTCTCTCAATGAAACTCTTTAATGCCAGTAATGAATTATATGGAGAAAAGTAGGGATCAGAATGTCTCTAAATTTAGGTATTTATATGATTGCTTTTATTTCACCAGGATCTGTGGTTTAAATACCAGAACAGTAGCAGATGTCTCAGCATCTCTAAATTTTATAGCTTTGTTTACAATTTCTCTGTTAAAGTTTTAATACTTTGAAATGCATTGTACAAGTGCACGTGGCATAACTACTGCTAGAATCACTTCAAGGGGATTTGAGGAATTCTATTCTTAGCAATTTCCTACAGGCAGCTTTTCAAATTCACTTTATTGACTCCAAACTGTTTCAATTTCTACTTGTATAATTTTACAAGAAATATGACAAATGTAACTGTTTTCCCTATGTTTTATGTCCCTAATGAGGAGCAAAAGGTCAAGGACTTTGGGATGGAGGGGAAAGCCAATTACTCTTGCTACTGTGCTTTGGAATACTGCTTGCAACTCACACTCATTTTCTACCAGCAGGATTACAGGACAGTTAATTTCCTTAGAAAGTTTATGAGGCTCAAAGGATTGGAATTTGTATTTTTTTTCAGTGTTTTCTATTCTTGCTTGAAAGAGACTGAGAAATATTCCTTCAGTATATATGCATGCCATACATCATGAAAAACAAAAGCTTTTTAGAATATCTAGAACTTGAAGATTAGATTGTTTTTAAGGTCATTAGGTACTTTAAGCTGCAGATAGATGTCTGACTGATTTTCAAAAGCATTTATATGCCTACATCATCAGTAGAGCTGATATGCCTAGCCTATGAGGTATTTGTTAAAATCCTAATTGACTATCTGCTTCTTAGGCACATTAATTAAAAATCTGGTTCTAAATGTCATTAAGAGCTATGAAGGAGGGCAGTCACCGGAAAATAAAGAGAAGGTCAGAAGGAAAACCAGGTCAGTGTCATTAGCAAACTCGATAAATTCTTCTGATGTCTGATTTTGCACAGCTGACTTGAAGCCTGGATGCTGAGGGAATCACAGACTGGCTTGGGTTGGAAGGGAACTTTCAACATCCTCCAGTCCACTCCCCTGCTGTGGGCAGAGACACCTTTCACTGGACCAGGCTGCTCAAAGGCCTGTGATGAAAGAAAAAAGGTGGGTACGAGCTTTCTTTCCCCATAAAATAATGGACTGGATTTTCCCAGTGCAAGGAGAAAGGTCAGAGTGCAGGGACCTGCTTTTGGAAATATCAGGCCTGGCTCCTGTTTAGGTGAATCTTGTCCGCTCTCACTGTGGCATCAGGCAGGGTGGGAAGGTCACTCGAGCTATTTCAGCTTGTGGTCAGGGGATGTGAGGCCAGATAATTAATATTTGTGCCCAAACAGTCACATTGTTAAATATCCTAATTGCAGGAAATCCTCAGACACATCCTGTCGTGCTCCAAAGGGGGACACAGGGACAGGAGTGCCCAGGACACAGCTGCTCCATGGGTCCCAGTGCACAGCACAGCATAGCACAGGCATCAGTGGGGCTCTCATCCCACAGGGAGGGTTTAGGATCTCCTGCTCCTCCCCTGGTGTGCCATCCAGGTGGAAGTCATTGTTCCAGTGACCATCCCCTGCTCCTCCCCTGGTGTGCCATCCAGGTGGAAGTCATTGTTCCAGTGACCATCCCCTGCTCCTCCCCTGGTGTGCCATTCAGGTGGAAGTCATTGTTCCAGTGACCATCCTCTGCTCCTCCCCTGGTGTGCCATCCAGGTGGAAGTCATGCTCCAGTCACCAGTGAACTGCATCCATGGGTTTCTGTAGAGTGCTTTGAACGTGCCCTGATGGCCTCAGAGCCTGAGACTAACTCAGAGAGTTTTAAAGATCATTTAGGGTAAAATGAAGTGAAGGATTTTAGCCAGTAGTGAGCAGGCCTTTTACGAAATCTACCCTTCAGCTGGGGTCTGCTCCATGGGTCATGGTGGAGGAGAGGAGAGAGATTTGAGACACTTCAACCTTTCATCCCCCAATGGCTAAATACTGCAGAGAGCGGTTTGAGGTCCTCAGCCCTGTAACATGTACAGCCTGAAAAGGGATATGCCTGATATGCCAGGTGGCCTTTAAAAACACACAGCTCCATCAGACTGGAACAGAGCTGCTTAATGCACTGCTAATTCTTCTCTTCCATTGCTGAGTTCTCTCCTTCTATCACATGTCATCCAAAGTCCATGGCTTATCTGAAAACTGATACACTTAAATGTCAAAACCATCTGAGGATTTACATAGTCCCTCTGCCCTTTGGTTGTTCCTTTCTTATTTTTCTTCCTCTCACTTAGATGTCTCTGTGCCTAACTCTGTGCCTAACTCACAGTCCTAAGAATAGAAATTGGTGGTCCAGACTCTAATATGCCTATTGCTTTACATGCTCCCAATTTGAATATGTGATTGATATGAGTGTATTCTGAATCTTACGTGTTCTGTACTCACCTAAACTTTTTCTAACTTTGACAGAACCAAAAATAATTTAAAGCATTTGAAAACAAGCATTTAGAGAAATCACTAGGTGAATGTGGCTATTTAAGTACCACACCAACCAATTCAGGCAAATAAGAGTGGTTTCTTTCTGAAATAGCCTAGTACTTTGAGTAGAAATTTTGTCTGCAGGGGAGACCATTGCATGAGATACATGCTGTGGTAGAATTAAGCAAACTTTAAGCCATGATTCACTGGCAGAACAGAAAATTGTATCATAGAAGATCTAGAATTTATACACAAAGAAAGAGCTAAGCTCTCTCTGATTAAACACTGCACAGGTATCCCTCTGTGATGTGACTAAGCTCAGTCCAATGAACTCAATTTCTATGACCCAAAACCTTGGCTGGTTTACTCTGGTGTAAATGAGCAGAAATTCCAGAGGAAGCCTGGTTGTATTTCAGTGTAATGGTGAGCACAAACCTCTGTAATGGGAGCACAATAAGGCAGGGTTTTGACTGCCACTTGACTTCAAATGCTGTTTTACTTGACCTTCAAACAGCACAGCCCCTGCCAGACCGTGTTTGCATTGCTGCTCGCGAGGTGCATTATTTTAGTTTCTTATTTGATTGCAGAGACCAGGAGATAACTGAACCAATAAAGGGTAGCTGATTACTTGAGTGGAGTTTAACTAGCAGAGTCTAAGTAATGCAGTGGAGTTACAGGAATGTTTTGGTCGGGTGTTTTTTTTTTTGTTTTATTGCCAGCATGACAGATCAAAGTTTTCCTCTGAATGGGGGTGGGGAGAGAGATGGATGGATTTTGGTTCTTTGTTTGGTCTTGATTTAATTGAATGGCTTAGGAGGATGCATTGTCTATTAAGCACAGACCACCATCAAACCAACAAATAAAGACAAAATTCCTGGCAGTTGTTTCTGAACATTTTGGGTTTCTGGTTTTGATTTTTTGGGGGTTTTCTTTAATATCTCTAAGAACATAAGAACATAATTCTGGTTTTGGTTTCTGTAGCCAAAGATTTGGAGTAGAGTTGCAGTGGGTTTTGTGTATATAGGATAAATTCTAGCTTTTCTTTGCAAAATGTGCTTAATAAGACCCTGAGAGGCAATGCTGTGAGAAGAGATTGATCCCCTTTTAGCCACAGCTCCAGTCTCCAGACTACTCCACAGCAGCAATTGTGTACTTCAGACCCACACAAGAAAGCCTTATTTTGCCCTCACTTTCCCTCTCTGTGCACTGGCAAAGGAGTCTCCTCCATTAACACTGTATATGGTTTGTCCTCACCTGAGGATATCAAGGAATTTGTGCCTTTCTGGTATGGAAATCTATATTTATATGTATGCATGCATCTGTATATAAACATACACATCCATAAATATTGTATTTTCAAAAGGTCTCACAAATACAGTGTTAAGTGATGACCATCATGTGTTTGGCCTTTTCTTGCTCTGTGGTTTGCACAGCCCGTGGCACAAAGGTGCTCCCAGGAAGGAACTGGGGCTGGGCAAGGTCTGTTTGCCCTCTGATTAGAATGGCCAACTACTTTTTTTCTCTTTCCCAGCTGAAGCAGACTGTAAGAACATGCTGAAAGTGCCTGCAAATTAACTTATAAAATATGAAGGAGTTCACTGTAATACTATCTTTCACAGCCTGCACTTGGCATTATGCTTTGGGTGTCTCATCCTAGTGACAGAGACACTAAAGAGAGCAGACAATGGAGTACAACACTCTCTAAATCTGTTGTGTGACATAATGAAAATGGGAAGTGTTGCCATATAAACTTGAGTTATTCTGAGTAGTCTTTGGATTGAGATTCCTCAATAGGATGACCCAGTGTTCTCCTTTGCTTTAATTTGAACTGGCCACAGACGAGCAGTGTGTGAGAATTCCCTGGGTAGCATCAGTACATGATGGATTCCCAGGACCCCTGTCACATATTTTCAAGGGATTGGGTTTAATGATGAATGTCTTTGTTACCAAAATCCAGCCTTGTTTTGTGAAAAGAAAAAGAGAAAAGGCTATCTCTGGAAATGCTGTTCATCTCTGCTGTCATATGAGAAAAAAGACATCTTGCCAGAGTGATATGTACAGGCAAGGAATCAAATATTTATTATTTTTTAACCCCTCTCTTTGCAGATAAGAATATAACTGATTTTTCAATCAAGTGAGAGTGAATTAAGACATGAAAGGAGTGACATTGGCTTGATCTAATGTCCACTGGAGACCCTCTTTATTTGGATGTTTAGTTTTAGGTTTTCTGACACTCTGTTCTTCCAGCTCTTTGCTGGTGCAGAAACAGCAATCCCATTCAAATATTTTCTCATTTAAGTGTGTAAGCAGCACATGTACTACCTCCTATAATTCTAAAGCTACTGCTTGCATTTGTGTCTGTTAGAAAATGAGTATGTGAAGCTTAGGAATCAGATAAGTTCCCAAATGGCTTCTCTTTATGTTCCCCCTATTAAATAGCTTTTCTCCATTTCTTAAATTAAGTGTTTCATATTTGGACAGTAGATCAAGCTGGCCTTGCTGCTGTAATTGTCATCTTAAAAGAACAGGTTTTTTATGAGGGCTCATACTGCTAATAGCAAACTGAATATGCATGCAGAACTGCCCAGTGTTTCATCACCATTTTCACTTGCCTTTCCTAGACGTATTATGCCAAAATTTTTCTTGTCTTTTGTGATTTTGCCTTGTAGATATCTTAACAGCTCCAATGCTGTAAATTACAAGTTTAGCAGGTTAGTTGGGGGGGAAGTAGAATCAGTTGAGTAGAAAAGATGGGCATGGAAATGAAGAAAACCAATTTGAGTGGACACAGTGGGTGGCAAAACCTCAACAGGTGCAGGATGTGTTACCCCAGGGCACAGCTTTATGTTACAAGCAGTGCCATATAATGCATGTCTTTCTGCTCTGACAATCCCTGCCTTCAGCCTGATGCTTAATAAAGCACCTAAACCTATAGTCTACTCCCTGGTGTGTCTTGCTGCTTAATTATACAGTATCCATTTGATAGTTGATCATATTTTTCTGCAGGAACAGTTTTTAAAATAATTACTCAACATGAGCATGGAATTATTTTAGGGTAGTTTACAGTCACAATTTCCTGAGTGACATCTCTGCAGAGGTAGTGTCACAGTGAATTGTCAATTCATTTAATAAGTTCAGTGAGAGGATGGAAGAATGCTTTCCAAGTGCAAATTTGAGCTTTTCTCTTTAAAAAAGAAGAAGAAAGAAATTTCAGGGGGAAAAAAGAGAGAGTTACAGAGTCAGGATCCTTTTCTGACCCATTATTGTTAGACATGAAGAGTGCTAAAAAACAAAGCCGGGAGGTCTGAGAAACAGGATATCTGACATTTGTATTCCCTTTTTCTCGGTGCTGTCACAAGGTCCAGAGAAGGCTGAGAGTGTTGTGTGTCGTGTGGTAGAAAAGGATGTTCTCTGCAGATGGAAGAACCCCAAGGCCCATTTTTAGGGCAGGGGTGCTGAGGTCTATGCGCTTTCCCCAGAGCTAGCACCCATTTTGGCTGCTGCAGCTGTATTGTTTTCATTTCCTTCAATCCCTATTTGCCAGAGTTGAAGCTGAATTTTAAACACTGCTGCTGGATTATAATGCCTCTGCTTTTTTTTTCAGGTTTGTGTTGTTGGGTTTTTCTTTGAAGTTGGGCAATGGTACAAGGAGAGTGATGGTGTCAGCACCAAGGCCTGTGCAAGTGAGTCAAGCTGCAGCACTTATTTCTCACAAAAACACCACAAGGAAATAATAGCAAAAAACCCAATTAGAACAAAGAGTCCTTTTGCCTCTAAAAGCACCCGTAGCTAATATGGATGTTTCAATTTTAATTTCTGTCCTCAGCAATATGACAGACACCAAAAACGTTTTCCCTCCAATTTTGAGGGCTTTTTGCTTTTGAAATAGATGAGTAGGATTTCCCAATGAATATATTTCTTGGGATTTTGTGAATGTAAGTTTTTAAGCATGTTTTGCCTTACTGCAGCATTCAGTAATGAAAATATTGATCTTATTAACTGTGCTAATTAGAGCTGAACAAAATACCTCCAGCAACAGCTAGTGAATATGCAATGAAATAACAATTCTGAAATTGCTTTGCCAGTGTTTACAGGAGATGAATATTGTCAGGGATAAGTCTGCTGTTTGGAACATTGTGAGAGGAGACAGGGTAAATATTTGCACACTCTGTTTTAAATTCATATTTTGGTATTAAAAAATTTGCCTTGCAAAATCAAAATTTTTTTCAACTAATCTGCTTAATAGGAGAAACACAATTAAGCAGGTTTTGCTATGCAAGTGTGCAAGTTCAAATGAGAGTAATCCCCTGTTGTAATTGGCTGTGAGTGGTGTATTTACAAACTGTCTGGAGAAGGAGGGAAGCCTCGGATAGTTTGGAAATGCGTAGTGTTGATATTTGTGAAGAAATTACTTGCTTACTTCTGACAATGACTCTTTGCAAAACACCTGATATTAAATGTTAAGCATGTATGGGGCTTACAGGAAATATGCTTTAATACATATTAAAAAATGGGTTTAGTACGCAGGAAAAGATGAGTCTATAAAATATGTGATGAATGGACTGAAGAAGATTCATTCTGTTAACAGTGAAAGATTCAAAGTGAACTTTGGAGTAATAAGTCACGTTTGCTTTTTTGTACCAATCTCCCAATACATTTGTCTTGTAGCAGGTGGCAGAAATGCCAATGCAGAGAGATTCTGGGCCCGTTGCTTTTAGACACGGCCAGCAATGTAAGAGCTGAGGTTTCACTCTGAGCTGTTAAATATTGTTCTGCTCTCTTCTTTTACACTACAGCTCTTATTCTGGCACATGGTCCTGCAACAGAGCAAACAGTTACCTCTGTTGGAATGAGCCATTTCATTACTAAAGTGCTGCAACCATTTTAAACAGCATACACAGTATTAATATTAATAATTCATTAGTGTATCAATTACTTATATTTAGTTCTAATTATTTAGTTAATGTTTCAAAGAGTTTTTCAAATGTAAGTATGTCCTAGGGGGTTTCATTGGTAGTATGAATTGCTGAAGTTTTTTGTTTTGTCTGTGTGGAAAAGAAAGGAGTTGTTGAGTTTAGACACATCCTAACATATGGGCGCAGAATGAAAGATGTAGCAAATTTATGGTGTTGTGGTGGCCAAAAGCAGGCAGAGCTAAATCCAAGGTCTGGCATGTGCTCTTTAAAATGAGGCATTTTGCCATGTTTTTGTTGGAGAAGCACTGACTGTTGGGTAACAAGAATGAAACTTCTTAATTAATAACATCAACTCTTGTGAGTTGGGTTTTTTTTTTTTCAGAGTCAGGAATTAGCTAATCTCTTTTTTTTTTTTTTTTTAACGTTTACTTCCTTGGCCCATGTTATACTGTGGATTTATGTTTCAGTATCTCAGTTCTCAGGGTTTCCAACCCTGGTTCTGCAACTCAGAAATGGATTTCATTCATTATGGTTTCATTTTTGGGCATCAATCCCACAAAGTCTCTGGCATATGGGGATGTTGATGGGATGACTCACATGCATAAAATTAAGCTTGTGCTTAACTAATGGTAGGATCAGAGCTTAAGTCACCAGTAGAAATGTATATTTGATTTCCTCCTGGACTTGGCATAACATATAGAGAAAGCTATATTCCCAGTTGGAGACATGGAGAGAGGGTGGTGATCAAGGAACAAGTCCCTGCCCCTCGTGTGTTTGTTTGAACTGACAATCTTTCTTACAAAATGAGAGGCTTGATCTTCAGGAAGTTTCTTTTCTTAGTATTATTCTAAAAAGGAAAGCACAGAAAATCACAATAAGGTAGAATGGCTGGCTAAGATAGATCAAAAGCTTGCATTCCCCAGGTAATTGTCTCTCCCTTACGAGATTCCTCTGAATGTTTAGTGCTAATGAAAACAAAAGACTCTACGAGACTCAGCTGTAGCAAGCTTCTGGTTTGGCATTGGAAACAGTAACAGTCCAAATAACTCTCAATACTGACCTCTGGACGCTCCAAATTCTGTATACTTGGATTTTTATGTTCATGCATGCTGTTTTCATTATTATAATGCTCCTAAGAGTATTTGCTGTATATGTTTGTTATGTGTGTAAAGCCCTGCCCTATATCTGAATATATATAGTAGCACCATGCCATGCTTAGATCAATGTTTAGCTGCTCCATAGCTGTCCTGCATTCCTTCCCTGCTCTCATGCAATGGTCAGGTGTGGCCTTGTGTAAAACAGAGTGAATTGCTGCAGTGTTCTTCTGCCATTCCTCAGCAGAACTTCTTATCTGCTTAATATCCTGTGTCCTCTGTGGTTGTCTTAGCTGGGTGCTGAGTTTGGATATTAACCAGCACAAATCAGAAACTTCCCAGACTCTGTATTTGCCCCTTCTGATTACATTTTGCCAGTAAATTAGAAGAGTTTTATTCCATCTACTTTATATTTGTGTATTTTTTATGATCCTTCCCAAAGATTGCATTGACCTTTCTTTCAAGAACGAGCCCATCATCTGTCCATGAGGGTTTGGGGCTTGAAAGAGCTAGCAGAGGTGGGTGGCAGAAAAGGCAGCTCTTTCCAAGCTTCCAACCTTCTCTTGGAGAGAGCTTCAGGGAACATCTGATAACTGCATCGGCTGGGAACGCCTGGCTCCCTGCTGATGGTGAGCTTTAGCTTCCAGAGGCTTTTGCTTCTGTCAGCTCTAACAGAGAGCTTCTGCTGGCTGTCTTTGGTTAGGAACTGCTGCCGCCCTTGTCTCCAGCTGACAGCTGTGCAGGGGAAGTCATGCACTGCTCCACAGGCTGTGGAAGAGCCCAGCTCCAGCCTGTAGCTAGCACAGAGGTACTGCTTATAGCAGCACTTGGCAGGGTGGCTGTAGAATGGCCCAGAAATTCTGCTTAAAACTGTCCAGTGGTAGTGTCAGTGTGCCAGGGGCCATGACCCAGCACGAGCTGAGGGGACTTGGCACATTAGAGGACTCAGCCCTGATGGGACTTCATTGAGAGGGTGCTGCCACCCACATCTTGAGCTACAGGGGATGTCTGGTGCCTCTCCATGGCTGAGCAACACAAGTTGTAATGAGGCTCCTGCTTGATGTAAGGAAAAGGATTTTTTGCCATGAAGGTTATGAAACTTTGTAGCCAGAGGGTGGAGATATTCAAGATATTCAAGCCCTGGCTCAAGAAAGCCCTGCATAAACTGGCCTGGGCAGCAGTGCTTTGAGTGGTGGGTTGGACTACAAAGGTCCTTCCTAACCTAAGCTATTCTGTTGTACTTAGTGGGCAAGAGGCACAGAGCCTGCGAATTTTGGGATTGACTCAAATGAAAACCTAAAGAATGAGGCCTATGTGGAACAAAAAGGAGCTTCAATTACTGATTTCATTAATTCAAAGTGATGCTTCATCCTTTCTTCTCCCACCACTTAAAGAGGCTTTTGAATTTCTCAGTTTAACACAGAAAATAAAGGTGACTCTCTAATCACTTTTCATGAAATGACCCTGTCATGTTTGAAGTGATATTGATTTAAAGTTGTAGATGGATGGAGAAGATTGCAATCCATCTGATGTGGCAGCCTCAATAGACGCAGAAGGATATGATTATAATTATCATTGCCATTAAACACTAATTAGTAGTGTTAATTAGTTAAACACTAGACGAAGCCTGTCTTGTTCTGCTGTTGTGTTCTTTATTTATTTATTTAGGGGAACAAGGGAAGGTAAATTAATCAGGAAAATTTGATTTGGTCCCTCTCACAAGAAGAGTGGCTCTTGATCCTCTTACTGCTTTTCTCTCTGTATTTTATGAAACCCTAGATGGTATCTCGTAGGTTCAGCTATGCACAGCTGTCCTCCCAAGGAAGATCCTCACTCTGCTGCCCCAGCTCTGCTCTATAACATAATAGTGGCTCTGTGCCTCTGCAAGCCAGTGGAGAGTTTGCCTTTGACTTCAGTGGCAGCAGAAACAGCCCCAGATGTCACAAATGTACTCACCTGTCTCAGAAACAACTAGTGACAGGTCTGGAATCTGATTAAATTCTCTGATTGCTCTGCAGTGATTATTATGGGGATTTTTTCAGTGTGCCATGTCAAGAAGCACACTCAGCGACACACACAGTCCTCCTGGCTCTTGAAGCAGGAGTTTATAGAAATATTTAATTTCCCCTTATGGAGATTTGTGCTTCGAAACAGTAGTTGGCAAGAGAGTGTAGGGAGTGACTCATGGTGCCCTGCTCTGCCAGAATTGGGGAAAACTGAAGTGGGTAACGTTGCTCTGTAGCTGTGAGAAAGAGCTAGGAGCTGATTCTTTTGCTTTCAGAGCTACAGTTTGGAGCCCAGAATTTTAGAATCTCAGGCACAATTCAGATATTCCAGAATTGGTGTGGGAACCACTCCAAGTAATACCAGGATGGCATGAGGATGAAAACATGGAAAATTTTTCCTGTGGAAACATGATGTTAGACTAAAGACAAGGTTACCTGAGGGAGGTAGGGGTTTACAGACATGCATGAAGTCCATGCTTGAAAGAGTTATCCACAACAGGCAGGGGAAGGTCTGTAATGCCCCTACGAAATAAAGTCCTGTAGCTTTGGCTGTGAGGACCATTACTCACCGACCTGTCTTTTTTCTTCTGGAAAGAGAGTGTCTGCTGGGTTAAGGGTTTAGAGTGCTGCCTCTCTGAACCAGGAATATCTCCTGTCTTTGGCAGATATTTCATCTCAAATACAGGCCACTGCCATGCAAACACTGCTGACCAGAAGTGGAAAAGGCAATGATCATATCTGAGATACAGCAGCAGCTGGGTGACTGTAGAAGAGGAAAAAATGCACTAATAAAGGAAAAATTGTGTCTGTGTATAAAGTGTCCAGTATGACTTAGTATAAAATTTCAAAAATTTCTCTTTTAAAATCTATTTTGAGGTTCCTTTTCCATTTTTAATTACATTTGTTGTTAAACTTTATTTTTTTCTCATTTGTTCTCCAAGTAAACACTTTTTATGCATTCAAAGTTTTCTCTGTCTCTTTACAGGTCACTTGATCCTGAAAAATGTACAGAATCCATCTTCGTCCTGTTTTTAATTAAGTTTTCCATTTGTTCATGTGAGTTTGCTTTTGGCTTTTTTTTTTTAATTGATACATATTTTACTGAGTTTCCAGGCATGTAGGCACAACTTTTAAGTATATCAACTTTTTATTTCACTTTAAAAAATAGAAGCTGTCTTTTTTTGCTGTATTGCAATCAGCTCTAATAACAAGTATCCAAGTATCTGGCAATATATAATAAAGGTTTTGTATAGCACTGAGTAATTACTTAACAGAATGGGTACATGATGAATCATTTAACTCTACCTGGACAACTCTGTACAATAATAAGCTCTAAGCATCTTGTTTTTCAGTGAGGTGGAGAGACCCCCATGAGATCTATTAAAATTTCTATCTCTTTTCCAGAGTACAGGTGGGATCTTGTCCAAACATTCGAGAGCTGAAATCTTGACTACAAGCTTCCACTTCTTGTCCTAGACTCGACTGAAGCCTTTCTGAGGGACAATTCCCTTTGTGCAAAAGAAATCTCTGAACACCAACCTCACTCTTTTTACAGGAACAATAAAACACACTTTCTTTGACTTTTGCAATTGGCGTAAAGGCACGTGACAGCAGTGTCACAAAATAAACAATAAGTAGAAATTAAATATAAAATATGCACCAGCAGGTTTACCCCGTTGAGAAAGCTTGACCTGCCTGTGACAGACCCTGCTCAGGGTGGGCTGTACATCACTGGCACCCTTGTTATGGGTGTGGTGTAAGAGGCAAAACACAATGGAATGTGTGAGCACCATTTGGGCTGTAATGCTGAAGGAGGAGGTGGTGAGATGAGGGTGGAGGATAAGCTCTATATTGAATGGTCCAGCTTTGATTGCTTTGTGTCATCGTCATTCTAGAATTCATAACCACCCCAGTTTTGGGGGTGAGTAGTGTTAATGTATTTTACAGCGTGATTGATTTAACAGCATGTCCTGCAACACAATCTGGCTTGCAACAGCAGAAACTGAAACTGGAGAAGGGCATTTCATTTCCGGCAGACAAAAGTGGTGATTTCCAAGATTTCCTGAGTTCCTGTGCCTTGATGCTGTAACATTTTGTTGATTTGACTGTTATGATTTGCAATAGCAAAATAGGTAAGTCTTGTAATGGCAAAATCATTAAGGGATAATTTTGGTTCCCACTGAAGCCTTTGACAAATGCCCTCTCAATGCTAGCGGGAACAGTAGCGAGGTGTAGACCTCCAATTTGAAGCATTTAAATGATGAACAAAGGCCCAGAGTATTCTCTGAAGTAAAGTACTTTCAACAATGAGCACTCAGTTCTGGTTGTGCCCCCGCTGCCATCAGCTGCGGTGGTGGGAGGGGATTACCTGTCCCCAGGAGCCAAGGCCAGGCTCCAGCACCTTTCCCTTGTCCTGGCAGAGCTCGGGGTTCTGCACTCAGGGAAGGGCTCCCTGCTGCCTCCTCTGCACAGCTGCAAGGGAGCACTTAGGAGGAAAGCAGGTGTGATTTTTTTTTTTTTTTTATTTCTGAGGAAAGAACAGGGACTTTTCCAGAAGAGGAGGCTTCTGCAAATGTTGGCTGGTGGAGTCAGAAATCTGGCTATCTGCTCAGGCTTGCTGATCTACCTATTCCTTGTTTTCACTCCTGTGATATTCAATGAATCAATGAGTTCAGAGGAGAGCTGTAACCTCCATAAATAAAAATAGCACTTCTACCCTCATTTTTATACCTGTACATAAAATAGCCTCACCTTTCTTTGTTCTCTTTCTCCATATTTTTATTTCTTTCCTGTAATCCAGTTTCCTTATTCATTGTGTCATGCATCCTGCTCATAGAAAACTC
Organism: Leptocoma aspasia; assembly: GCA_013399835.1. NCBI lineage: Eukaryota > Metazoa > Chordata > Aves > Passeriformes > Nectariniidae > Leptocoma > Leptocoma aspasia. The sequence continues at coordinate 315,185 of VXAX01000811.1, forward strand.
ATCAGGCTTACTAGATATGAAAATGATAATATCTTTAGGATTTCTGTAATCTCTTCTGCTGTAATGGATGGCCACATGCAAAACAATGAGAAACATAAGGATATTGAAATCACCCCTCTGTAATGATCAAATAAATCATGAAGCTGGGAGTTTCTAGGGAGCTTAAAGGGCTCCTTCATAAATCAGGAGATTACTTCCTAACATAAACTGGCTGGTCCAAAAAAACCCCAAAACCAAACCTCAAAAAAGCAGTAAATCGAAATTGGCCTTAACTGGGGGAGACCTTGGAAGACCTCATACTCATTTCTCAGTTTGTTTTTTCTGTCTTAAACATCCTGTCAGTGCTTCCTGTTCTGATTTTTAGCATGTTTGGTAACATCCTTATCTCAGAAGTTTTGCAGCAGCACCACAATTCAGAAATGACTGCATGGCAGGATTGCTCCAGCACGAGGCTCCACTCAAACCATGGCTAAGGTACATGTTGACTTGACCTAGCTCAAGAAAAATGTTCATGGCTGTTATGGTGGAGAATGTGAATAATTTTTTACGTAAGGGCCTAGCAAGTCCAGTACTTACCCCCAAAAATTAAAAATAAACAGTAAGAGAGAGCAGCTCTGGCCCTTTTGTCCTCTTTCTCCTTTAAACCTTTTCAAAAATTCAAGATGTAATCCCTGACTGTAAAAAGAGATTGAAATATTTTTGTTGTCTTTTTATTTGGACAGTAAGAATAAAATCCCTGGCTGAAAGAGTTAACAGCATTGCTCAGATGTAAATGAAAATATCACTAGCACCAAAATCAAATAAATTCTTTAATATATCATCAATACATTGAATTGAACTGCTAAAAACTTTCTGCTCTGGCTGGCAACCTGAATGAAATGTGAGACAACATAGAAACTTCTGCAGAAAACAGTTTGTTTGAGGATTGTCACTTTGCTCTGAGAGAAATGTCTCCTTGTTTCTTTTTGGCTGTGGTAACAAACCTTAAGGCTCCACAGAGAACTGTGTGATGATGAGCTGTGGCACCTGGGAGCCAAGTGTTTGTGCCCTCTTGATCTGTCTTATGAGAAATGAGACTTCAGCTCTTGAGGAGGAAGGAAAGAGTGTAAAAGGCCAGTCTCTCAGGGAATACTGTCAGACCATTAGAGCAAACAATGCTTGTATCCTTTCATGGATGACACAAACTGGTTCATGCACATGTAGAAGGATGGGGAAGAGGAAAACAGAGCTTATGGCTTATGTACCTTTATTGAACAAAACCTGTATTCTGGGCCTTGTGGCTGTTTGAATGATTCAGTCAGAATTATGGAGTCCTCAATAAATTAATTTTACTTATTCCTTTTATTAAACAAACAGTTTATAGTTTGGGGCAGCTTGGGACCCCAAATTGTCCCTTTAAGTGTGAGAGAAGAAAGAGGAGTGTGAAGGCGAGTTGGTTAGGGGATTCTGCATGCCATGGCTGAGACAAGGAAGATGAAGTGTAATTCTCATTTTACGTTGGCTCAGTGCTGGCACTTGTGTTCCAGGTGAACTGGAATGAGATTTTCACAGAACTCATTCCTCTGTACAGACTGGCAGACATTTAGTTCTGAATAGAGTTATGCCTGGGCTGGGATACCCTGGCCACCTCCATGCCCATTTTGCCCCATGCAGAGTGCCTTGGCCAAGGCTCTTCCATTCTTCTTGTTCCTGGCCTTGCTGAGCTGGCAGCCAGGCAGAAGGAGGGGGTCATCTTTTGTTAGATGTTTTTCTCTAGAACATCTCTTAACAATCTACATTTATTTAAAAGTAAAAGCTAGGTAGCTGTAGCCAATTTAAGACCACATCTCTGTGAAAAAGGCAGCTTTAGGGAAGAAAACTAGATAGCCATGTTCCTTCCTCTCTCTGAAAAGAAGAATCTGTCTGGTGTGAAAGCCATTTGGAATAAGAATTTCCATTACTCAGAGACAATCACATTGTAAATTGAAGTAGAGAGGGTGCTAGTTATTTGCCTCAGGACTTACTAAGTGGGCTAGAAGCATAGGCACAGACTGGCTGTAAAGGGTTTAGTCATGTGAGCTAAGTACTGGCAGTTCTAAAACAAGTCACCATCTTTATTGTTTAAATTCAGACAATATAAAATCAGAGAAAATATGAGAAGTTTTGAGATTTTCCTGAGATGATGCCAGCTATTTAATCTCTTGCAAATACTTCTTAAGTAATTTTCAAGACTTAAGATGAAAGAGACATAGCAACTTCCTTGGAAATTTATTCCAGTATCTAACTTTTTATATAGACAAGAATTTCCTTATTTCTTGCAGCAATTCAAACCCATTTTTGCTCACCCTATCTACCACAGATCAACAGCATCCCCTTTACAATAACTTATGTGTTGAAGAATATGGTTGTGTCTTCTGGGCTTCTTGTCTGCAGCTTAAACAACCTCAATTCCTTTTTGATAGAACCTGTTTTTTAAGACCATTAGTTATGTTATTTTGCCTTCTGGGAATGTCTTTAGCTGGTCCATCTGACTTGCCAAAGCCTGACCCACTACTCCCAGTTATGAATAACAAATGTCCCATTATAAAGATTTTTTTCAGGTGTCAAAAACAATGTCAAATCGTCTGTAGAAGTCACTAGTTTTGTAATAGAATGATTTGTCTTTACATGGTTCTTATTCTGGTGTTCAACAGTTGGAGAACTTGTTTATTGCTTAAGTGTGAACTGTTATTAATAACTGTCATTAATTATTACTCAACGTATTTGGTGATGCCTTGTGAATGCTTTTGGAAATATACTTTTAATGTTTAGCTTCTGATATTGGTGACCTCTGTAACATGATGTGTAATGAAAAAGAAAGCTTATTAACCAAGTTCCTCACCTTTTTATTTTCACTTAAAGCTATTCTATAATGATGAAGGCAATGCAGCCATTCCCCAGAAAGCTTGTCTATACCATACTTTACCTTTCTGTACTTCTTTTAGGCCTTGCTGAGTCCTCTCGTGTCCAAAGAAATCACTCCTGTTCTTATCAATCTCTCATATTTGAAGCATTATCTTTGATTATTTTCATTTTTCTTCTTGAGCCCACTAGTTTGGCGATGAACTTTAAATCTAGGCTTACCACCACTCTGAAAGTGCCTCCAGATGGAACCAAAGCATAGATTAGTACTAGAATGCATCCTGTGTCTGGTAATGGGGTGAAGAAGGTTTTATGTTCATCCTTGCAGATTGTGACACGTACTGAAATTCTGGTGTTAGCTGCAAACACAGTCATTATACTTCAAATAGGGGGTTTGTTGTTATTTTAATTTATTTATATTCAATTCTCTCCTGTCTCTTTTCCAGCATTCTCCCTTGAAATGAATAGGTGATCATGATGAGTTTCTAAATTTTTAATTAGTCCTTTTAGACTAGGTAAGTGTGTTTTTCAATTATTAAAAACCCGACGTTTTTTCTTGATTTCTGGAACAAAAGCTGCACAGGAGGTGTTACCCAGACCAGGTACTTCCAGCTTTCAGTCCCCTCCCTAGTGCAGGCTGGGCTGTGCCAGTCTGTAGTTGGAGCTGTATGGATGGTAAAGGGGCTGGTCACTGCTGTGAACCAAAACTTCCCTTTGAAATCCTGCAGATCAAGATAGGAATACTCAAGGGGAGATGGCTGTGACTAAGCTAGAGTTGGGCATGATCCCCCACTAAGCAGTGTCCTGTTATTTATTCCATCTGAAATTTTTGAATTTAAATTTATGGGGGTTTTTCTTTCCACTTGCAGGGCAGACGTTCTGTTTCCCAAACACATCCACTTTTTACAAAACAGGCAGATCATCTTACTTCTGTGGCTGAATTTGTACCCAGGTAGCTTTTGTTGGAGATGTTGTTTATATTTCTCCTGGGGTGTAGAGCTTCACCAGAAGTTTGACTGGCTCCTGTGTTTATTTGTGTTTGTTACAGGGGAACGCATACAGAGCTTTCTGGAAGCTTCTGTTTGGTAAGAGAATCACAGGGAGGGAGCAGCCAACTTGTTTCCTCTTCAAGATGTGCTGAAACAACAGAAGTACCTGTTGGACTGCTCCTCTTCTTTTTCCTGGTCAAACTGGATGAGTCAAGGCAAGTCAAATGACATGCTAAGTCCCTTACATACCACAATGCAGATCTCCCCTTATTTTGGGGTTTGAGTCACATATTGTGAGCTGGATGGTGATTTTTATTAAGTGCTCAGACATGTATTACTGACTTCCTCTGATTTCCTCTGACAGCTCTGTGACTATAAGCTCCACTGGTCTCCTTATTCAGACACATACATTTACCTGTCATTGGGACACAGCTTACCAGGATTGCAAATTTTGACTTATTAAAGTTCATGTTGCCACAGAAACACTTTTATTTTCAAAATTATTTATAATTCCTTTGGGGCAGCTGACTTTTCTGTATTTTTCATCCTGTCTCTTATTTCATTTTTAAATGAATTTCATGGCTAGGTGCAGTACCCTACTGCGCACAATTATTGCACCAATATAAAATCTAAGCATCACAAAATCATTTCCAAAATCGAGGCAGTTGTTGGAACCATTGCAAGAGAATCAACAGAAAAGTCCTCTTTTTTTTGCCTTAAACTGAGTCATTTACCTGACATTTAAAATATTGTCTTTAATATTTCTTTCTACCTCATTAGAGAGTTAAATAATCCATGAGATAGTGTGTATTAAAAATCTATTCAAAATATTACAGTATTGCTTTTAAAAAAAGCCTCACAAATCTACCTTGTACACTAAGCCTATACCTCATATGTTGGTTAACAGCCAAATGGAGCTATGTCTTACAGTCTAATTAAAGGTAAAAATCAGGACAACCAGAGATGTCTTTTGTAAATTAAAAGTCCTCTTTTATGTGCTGTGGAGGTGTTAGCACTATTATAAGGACTAATCAGACATTTTACAACGTTCTGGTACCAGGGAGGAAGTGGCATTGTGTGTAGTTTAAAGATTATTAAGTTTCTTTAGCACACTGGGGTTAGATTTTAAGGATGCCTTCAGCACTTACCTGCTGTTACAAGGGGAAGTACTTTATTGTCTCATAAGAAGGAACTAGGCTTTTTGAAGAATTAAATGCTTGTGTGTAATGGCAAGCTTCCACTTCTGAAAGCCACTGAAAAGAACAAGAAAATTGTTGTAAATGTAGTGGGCTTCATGTCTACTCATAAATCCCAGCCAGAGTATATGTCTATAAAACCAAACTCACCTGCTGGTTGGATGTGGCATTTCATATCAGTTTCTTCTGTAAAATACATAGCTCTGTCACTTGTCTCCCTTCCCCCAGCAAATATCCAGATAACTCTGCTTTCCTAAACAAATGTAATTAGTAGAAAGCCTGAGCCAATGGTGTGTGCCTTTTCACACACATCTAATAAAATTAGATGATCCCTTTCATGCATAGACAATTCTTTTAACATCTCATGATTTGTAAACCAGACTTATGCTTATATCGGGCAATAGGAAAGGTGGGGACCAACTTGTTTCCATACTTTCTTTTTTAATGTTTGCATTGTTGTCACTCAGAACTTGGTTATAATCATAACCTTGCCTGTTCCTTCAATTTTTCCTCCTTTTTCTACCTGGCTTTATATGTATTCACATCTTGAGTGTGAGATTCCTTTATTTTTGTAAGTGCTTTACATGCCTGTCTAGAAGAAGGAAAAAACCAAAACCAAGACAAATATGCACACATTCATTTTGTCTTTATCCTAATGATAGAAAAAAAATGTGAAAAAAATTATGTGTGATGTTGTCCCTACTGTCCTTGTAAACAAGTGAGCAATGCCCTTTGTGAACAAAATTTGTAGTTATATCACAGATTTATCTGAAGATTCTAGTATTTATGAGTAGATCTTTAGAAGAGGCGTTCTGAAGATGTTAATCAATGTCAGCTCTAAAGAGTAATTTTAAAATTTTCATTTAGTATGTGAACTTCCTGAGAAAATATATCTTCTGATTAACTGTCTGAACCGAAATGAAAAGTTTTGTCTGCCTAATGTGAGAGCAATCAGTGTTTAACAGACTAACAACTGTTTCAAAAAAATTCAACACCCAAACGTAATGGGCGCTTTTGAAAGTAAATTTTCCACGTGGTGTTTAGGGATTTAAGCATGCAGTGCACATTAGTGTTAATGGGAAATTGTCTGGACAAATCTCTGCACATTACACTGCAAGTGCACTCCTTGGTGTTTAAAGCTGGCCTGTTAACACCCATTATGGAACTGCACTCAGGAAAGGACAGGAAGAAATATGGTACCTAAACATCCATCACACAGCACTACAGTACCCCTTTCAGCCCCACTTCTCCCCTCTCCCCCAGTTTTGGGCTGGGGTGTTTATTTTATTTGCTCTTCTTTTGGAATTTTTTTTTTTTTAACATAAATTCTGCAAGAAGACTGTATGGGGATATTCTTTCCTATGGAAAGGCATTTTCCCAGATTGAAAAATAGCTGTTTTTCCTGGGGGCCCAGGAAGCTGGCATGGAACCTGTGGAGGGGTAATAAATGTAAGGTTTTCTGCTTTTCTTTTCCTCTTTCATTTCTTTTTAACTAGCCTGCATGTCAATCCCAGCTATTCTTATGCTGATTCTGGACCTGATTCAGCTCCAGCAGAACTTAGAGGTGAGTGAGGGTAGTGTAATGGAGAAAGCCTCACATAAATTTGCCAATAGCTTTTTTTAATTTTCCAATGCTGACCTGGTAAAATTGGACTTGTGTTGAGAACACCTAAGTTTAGTTAAAATTTTTGCTACCCACTGCTCAATTTTTCAGTCATTAATCTTCCACAGATTGCATATCTAGCTTCAAGGTCTGGTTTCTCCACATTTGCTTATGGAAGTAGGAAATTTTGGAAGCTGGTCATCTCAACACAGTTATTGTCATCCTGGCAATAAAGACAATGAATCTGGAACATGGGCAAATGGGAAACTGAAGCTGTTCTGCCACACCTATACTGGATGTCCCAGCCATCAAGCTGTGTGGAGAAAGGACTTCATATCATCTGTGAAAAACAGGAAATGTCTTTGTTTTGTTCCAGGTGACTGCCAACATTTTTGAAATACCAAATTTGCTCCTTACAATGAGAATGGGGGGAGCCAAGAACTGGGTAGGGAAAATGAAGAATAAGGATGTGACAGAGTTTTGCCAGAAAAGCATAATCACAGAAGAGCTGCATTTCCATCTGAGATTTGTAGTTTTGTTCAAGGTCTTGTGCTTTACTTTGGTTTGATGTTCTGAATCTTGCCTCTTTAGGTAAGAAAATGAAATGAGGTTGAGTAGAATATCTTTGCTTTGGGGTGACTCAGCAGAAAAACATAATTGCAACTATTCCTTCTTTTCTGGTCATTGAAATGAATGAAATTTATAACTATGACCCAAATCCATTTGGGTAATATCTCTCCCTTGGAGTGCTATGGACCTTGGAATGCAACACCTGATGGCTCCTATCACTTTTCTGAGAACTTTTGCAAGGAAACTGAACTCACGTTTAACCCCTGTTCTTTGGGGAACTGACACAGGATTTTTTATCTTCAATGATAATAGACTCACATGGCAAAAATTATTTTTTATTTTTCCAGTTCACCATGTGCATTTTATTTTTACTGGTGCAGAATGTGTGCTCTAGAGTAAATACTGCCTTGTAATTTTTCACAACTGAAATCTCTCAGAATTGGCAGACAGATTAATAACACATGCTCAAGGTGCCCATTAGTTTTTCCCACAATTAGTGGAAAAGTGCCACAGCTTATTCTAAGGAGTTATTAGGGGCATTTCTGTAGGAATGCAATCAATTCTTTGCTCTGTATAGTTAGCCAAAGCCAGCAGATCTAACTTAAGAAGTCCTTTTAAGCATCCTTTAGAGACAAGTGAAACTGGATTTGAATGACTTACCATAAAAACACTGTTGAGCCACTAATGCGACTGAGGCTCTGGCACATGGTATTTAACTTTTCCTCTTTACAATACTTCTTCAGAGGAATATGGAAGTGATGTTTTTGAGTTTCCCTTAAGTTGCTGAAGTGGCTCATGACAATTTTTATTCTTTCCGCCTTCTTTCTCTGTGATGTATGCAATAGCAACCTATTCCTGATGTACATTTATTTAATGCTGTTCTCTGTGCCTGTTCTTATTAATCACTAGAACATCACTCCCCCAGAACTATGATTACTCTCCGGCTCCACTTCCTTTCAGGTTCTGTCATTTCCTTGCTTTGTCCCATGCTGGTCTCCTTTCCAGCTCCAGCACACAGTGCTGCCCTCAGTGCTGCTCAGCCAGGGGTCTGCTCGCCTGCAGCCCAGCCAGCCTGTGCTCAGTGTAGGCACCTGCTGGGACAGCTTTCCAGAGGGTTTCTTACAGCTCCATCACTGGCAGCAGTGGCTCAGTGTCACATGTCACACAGTCTTTGCTTTATTTGTCACCCATCAGCTCTGCTCCGCTCACCTGTCAGGCCTCATTGTAGGATTCTGGTGGCCACCAATCCCACTTTGATATTGGATCCTTTGCTTTTCTAATGCCTTCTCCAGATCCTGCTTCACCTAACTTCCTGCTGTCTTCTGCAAAAACTTTGTTGTGTTTTCCTGCCTAAATTAGGATCCCCTACTCTGCTTCTCTGGAGTGCTGCTGTCTCCAAGGTCCCTTGGCTGAGGGACAGAGTTCAGACTGGGATCTTCTTGGGGCTGCAGTGAGGGTCATGGAATGCTGAACTACCAAAAGGGGAGGGTTGGATGAAAGACACTGGAGGCCTTCAGTCCTTCAGTAGGGCAGCTGTGTGATGCCCCACTGCCAAGGAAGGATCCCTTTGTTAGAAAAGTGTCTTATGAAATGATAGATATGAGCCTTGGCACTCCCCAGTCTCTTTCTTCCCAGGAGCCGCACATCCCACCATTGTGCCACTGTCACCAGCACTGCAGTGAGCTGCAGGAAGGAGGAGGCCTGAACACCTGAAGCTGGAGGCAGGGTGACAGCCTCAGCACAGCTCAGGCAGTTCTAGGTGGCCAGAATATGTCTAAAGCTGCTTAAAGCTGCTAAGGTGGTATAAACACTAAAGTGATGAGGCAGCCACAACTGCTCTGATCTCTGATTAAGAGAACCCAAACCTCTAAGCAGGGAGGCTTGTTGAAGTAAGATAAGCTTGGTAGTTAAGTCACTGCTTATTCCACATGATCTTGCTGTATCAGCTCTTTGTTAAACCACATGCAGTTTGGGAGAAGTACTTTTCCATCTGTGCTCTGTTACTGTAAATTTTAAATGTGATTTTGAATCCTCTTGAACTGGCATGGCAGTTTCAGCCTCATCCTCTCCTAAAGGTCCAATAGATTTTGGTAGCGGGTTTGTTTGATCCTTTTACTGAACACTCAGAATTCTGCCAGTACACCAGAGAGTAAGTGTATTCAGAGGAGTGGAATGCTCTGCATTTACCCCAGTGCAGGGGAATGGGTCTGTGGTGTGTCTGTCTGTACTGCTGCTGCTCCAGCAGAGTGGCACTGCTCTGATTAAACAGATGGATAATTAAAATAACTGCTCTGGGAAACTCCTACCCCTGCCCCATGTAGGCATTCAGTTTCTTTGTTTAAATAATGCATATTTAACATTTCAGTGGTAGAAAACAGACCTTTGAAAGTGCTATATTTTGTCCAAATTTGTGTTCTTATCTGCTGGTAGGTTCCAACTGTCCATGCAATAGCACAACTTCTTATTACCCTCACAGCTCTGAATTATGGGGTTTTTCACTATTAATTTGACAGCCCATTGGAATACTATTTGAAAATATCCAGACATTTTTAATAAAAATATTTTTGGTCATAAATGCTACGGGGAAATTTGGCACAATATATCCTACTTTCAGAAGACAAATCTGCATTTTTACAGGAGCAGCTAGAATGACAGAATAATTTAGGTGCAGCAGAAATTTGGGTGAAATCCAATTGCAACAGTGAAGGTACCATTAGTAATGTGCTTAAATCAATACCATTTATCTTTAACTTTCTAAGCACAACTAATTTACAGACCCTGGGAAGAAACAGTGGTAATTGGCAGCAGTGTGAATTCTGCTGTTTTCTCTTTTTGTCTGTCATTCTTTTTAGCTCCAGCTTCATAATACTGCACATTAATTTCTTGTTCACTAAGAGACTAACAGATCTCTCTGCGTTGTTAGCTTTCCAATTTGTCGCATAACACTTCTTTATCTCCCCCTCTTCCACAAGACTTTCAGTGTAACATCCCGGGTGTTCTTGTTTCACCCTTAGAATTCTTTTTTCTGCTTAAATTGTCACTCAGCCTGCCCAGCACTTTAGCAGACCCATACTGTGGAAGGAACTGTTCCCTAATCATAGGTCAGGTTTTGGTAGGGAGGATGACTTGGAAATCAAGATTTGGCAAGTGATTGCAGGGATCAAAAGAAGGGTAAGTTAAAACCATGACACTGCTGCCTTTACCATCCACTGTCACTGGAGCCTGTTGTAGAACTTCCTAAAATGCTTTCTGCAGAGGGAATGAAGAAATGTTGTGTTCCACTCTCCAAAGCACATGCATTGTTTTCCTCAAAATCTGATTTCAAAGCCTGATCTTATCATAATATGCCTGCACAATTAGGAACTAGGATTATATGCTGATAAAAATGTTACCTCCTTTCAATGGTAGCTAGCAAATATTGCCATTTTTAGTCTACTTTAATGCCATTTACTTCACTGGGGATACTTTGTGCTTCTGGTGGCATTATAGCCCAGTAACACTCATTTTAGATTTCCATAGAATTAACAGCATTCTGTGAAACTCAAAATCTGTACTCTATTTTCAGATATATGGGCCAGACAGACTTCTAGGAGCATTTCTATTTGGGCATCATTTATCTACTCTTTTCTGTATCACTTTTGCTTACCTGTACCCTGCAAGGTCTTTTTTACCTATTGTAGCTATTCCAGTAGCACCAAGAGCCTCTGACTGATCTTGTCTGTGGTTATTCCATCACAAAGTGCAGGAATTGGTGGCCCAAAGCAGGACAGTATAAACTGACAAGACAGCAAACAGGGCAGTGTAAAGCTACCCAGCTCAGAGGTGTGCAGCGGGTCAGGGGTGTAGCTCGGAGAGAACTGCAGTTATCTCACTGCCTCTGAGGTGCTGTACTTTGGGAACCTCATTCTCTTCTCAATTCAACAAATCTTCACTCTGCACATAAGTTGTGTAGGGATCTCCAGTCTGCCTCTGTGCTCTTGCCAAACCCAACAGTGGAAAAGCATGGTGAAGTAAATTTAATGAAGGTCATTCATTTCAGCAGTGAAACACAAGTTTAATATTTTGGTTAGCCTAAAATTTATATGGAAGGAGTGAAAGTCATTTACAGAGCTGGCCAGAATCTTCCAGGTTTTAGGTTTTTTTTAGAGCCAGAAAAATACTTATATTACTAAGACAAAACATTCTGCCCTATGTAGTGCTGTTATTTAGAATCTGTAATGTATGAGGTTTATTTTCTCCCTTCAAGGCAAGTGGAACACATAGAAAAACAACTTTTCCCCCCGAACTCACCAGCCAGATACCTTTCCTGTATTGCTGTCAAGTGGGAGTGCACAGTATTCATCACTACACACCCATGCCTCTATTCTACCACACTGCCCTTTGTAGACCTCTTTTCAATTTTAAATGAAAAAGTGGGTTGAATCGTCTGGCTTTTGTAGATGATGTTCCTTGTTCAGCTTGTAGTAGAAGATTCCAGCCTAAGTAGTGTTGGCAGATGTGCCACAAGAGCAGCAAACTCAGGAACTGAACAGGGAGCTGGCAGCAGAGCACTGAAGCAGCTGTCTGAGTAGCTGCTCTGTCTCCTCAATCACCTGCCATGCTGGGACAATATTTAAAGTTTGTATTAGGTGATGATTCACCAACACATAAACTTGGAGAGCAGTGATTCCCCTTAGCAGACAATATACCTCACTCTGATAGGATTCAGGAAGTTCTCCTCGTCTTTGACATCCAGAATAATATTTACTGTGTTGTTTAAAGCAAGTGTCTTTCCTTTATTAAAGAGTGGCCACTGGGGATGAGATATTTATGCTGCAGGGAAGCTGCTGAAACTGCAGTGTAAAAGGAAGATGCTCCTGAGCAGATTGGCTGGACTAGAGCTGCCTGCAAATGGCAGAGCACAGTGACACTGAAGGCTTGTCTGGGTCATTCATGAAGTCCAAGTTAACAGAAACTTCCTTTGCTACCAGCTTTAAGGAAATCTCTAAGAAGCAAGAATTCAGAGGATTATAGGTGCAATTAGTCTTTTTGTAAGTGCTGTAAACAGAGAACCGTGTGTAAGGAGTATCTGAGGAGAGCTTCAGTCATGGCCAAGCTGCATAGCTGGTGACGAGAAGAAACACCTAATTGTCTAGGTGGGATAGATCAGCTCCCACAGTGCCATGAAACATTCAGTGCCAAGGCTGGACATGAGAGGTTCCCATTAACAGCCATATCACAGCATGTTCCAAAAGCTTTGTTGGCATCCTCTCTTTCAGTCAAAATCCCCGTGCATTGTGTGCAGTGTTTTCTCCTTCTGGAAAGCCAACACCCTTTCAAGGCAGCAGCTGGTGCAGTCACTTTGTGCACTGAGAAACTCACTGAGCCTTATCTTTAGGGGGTAATGAAACAATGACATCTCTCCATTTCCTATTTTGTACATTGAACTTGCCATAATCTTGGATCATGCAAACCCCTGGGGATCTGGAAAATTGTGAAGTACATCACTGTAAGCATTTTGATTTCTTGCAAATGCAGGGAGGGATATGGGAAAAATATCTGTTGTAGATTTTTAACAAATGTAGGAGGACTCTTGACATAATCTTCAAAATATTCATGTGCCCATGTAGTCACCAGAAACATTCTGGCTGTGCTTTTTCCTCCTCCATGCTTACTATTGGTTATTCTCTCCTTCTTGATGCCTTTTGCTATTTACTTTTTCTCTTGTTAGCTGCTAATTTTGCCTCCTTACGTGACAGGACTTTGTGGTGTTGCCTCCTCTCTGACATGTCACAGCTTCTTAAGTCAATGCTCCATTGCCACCACCGCCCACAGACAGAGCTGGTGGTGTCACATGGTTTGTGTTAGTGCATGAGGGGCTGCGTCAGAGCTTTTAAAGGATTCACTCCTGGAAAACTTCAGTCTTAACAAATATAGTGTGGAAAGGAATAAGATGCCTGACAGACTGAGACTGATACTGTACAGTCTTACTTCTTTAGGAATCATGCTGAAGGTAACGCTGTCTCTTAAGCTTTTGACCTCCACAGATCAAAGTTGGTTTAATTTTGGTTTATTTCCCAGGCCTGTCTGAAATGCCCAGTTCAGTCTGCATTGTCCTTAAACACACCAGGGTTCCAGGTAATGTGTTGGGCACTTTGTGTGCACAGCCCCTCAGTCCTGGTGTCTCTTCCCCATCGTCTCGTCCCACTGTGCATCTGTTTAACACTTGCACTGCTTTAGAGTTCAGTGGAAAAGAGCAGTTGAAGAAGGTGAGCTGATCCAGTTTCAGAGACAATAGCTGGTCTGTTCTGACAGTGAAGATGTGCTTTCTGCAATTATTATTTGCAGACCTCTTTTGTGGAGGAAATAGGAATTGATTTGGAAGAATCCCTGGCATTGTAATGCTCTCAAAGTGAAATTGCTTATTATCAATTTGCCATTTATTCTGAAAGTCTTTAAGCCAATTAGAATTATTTTACTTCAACACAACTATTGCTTCCACATTATGAACATGTAATCTTGTTCCTATAACTCATCAGTGTTTCTCTTAATTTTCATATAGAATTTTAGATAAAAAGTCCTTTTCTCAAGGCAATTTAATATTCACTAAAAGTATTAGAAGCTAAAATATTGATTACCTCTGTAGAATAAATAAAAGTTTACTTGAAATACCCTATCCGTGTCCTTCAAATTTCGTGAAAAGGAACATCTCTGAGATGAAGTGTTGACTTTCCATTCACTCAAGACTTCTGATATTGCCAGTTGCAGTGTGTCCACCAAACAGAACAGCTCTCCTCTAGGAAATGAATGAAATGAAACCAGTTGAGTCAATGCACACAAGTCATTGAGTTGTGATGTAATGGAACAGCCTTGTCATCTTCTTTTGTTCAGCATGTAGCTCAAAAGTGCTTTTCTTTTTCTTTATTAATGCTGTATTTCTCTGACCTTAGCTTAGTGAACAATATTTTTTCCTCCTTTTCCCCCTCTTTTCTTGCCATGCTAAAGATGGATTTATAAGCCTCATTGCATTGGAAATGAGGTAGGAAAGCTTCCACCTTTTGCATTCAGTCCAGATTTGACTTTAAGTAAAAATATTTTCATTTTTAGGTGGGAGGGTTGGTATTCTCAGCTTTGCATTTGACTCTTGTGGACCCCACCCAATTTGCCACACCTGAGGAAAAATGGAATGGGAGACTGAGATGGAATTGTTTCTTGGGGATAAATTCAAACCAGTATTCTCTCTTAACTCTATGTGCTAGTGGGTATTCATTTATGATTTTGTAATTTGTTTTGTGAGCTGATGATAGAGAGAAGTTCCCCTCTCACTTCCATGATCATAGTACTTGCCAGCAGATTATGTGATTTGGTACCTTTTGTTGTGATTACTGCTGGTTGTGTCATTGTCGCTCATTCTGTGATTGAGCAAAGCAATCTAGCCTTGATCTCAGATACAGTTGATATATTTAGTGCAGGCAGAGAATGCTCCAGTAACGTCCAAAGGCCAAATAAACCTGTAGGTAGTAAACCCTGCCTCTCTTTCCAAGATTTGAAGTAGATCTTTATAGCTCCAGATGCTGTCTTTTGCTCAGTCTCAGCTGCCTGTGGATGCTCTCCAGAACAGTACATCTCTAGTGACAAAGCCTAAATCCCATGAAAGAGGTGTCTAATGTACCAGAATGCAGCCCAACAGGTCTCTGTTTCAGAAACCTGCAGATTGGCTTTGAACAAGTTACATCTTTGGACGGGGAGAACTTTCTAGGGTCATGTGCTGTGTCCTCATGACGTCAAAAACCCTACAAGTTTTCAGATTTCTGTGCAATGTCTGCATTTATAAAATACTTTTAACTGTTGCTGATTAAATAACCTGTCTTAATTAAAAGCAGATTTTAAACATATGAATGTGTGATTGTAACAAAATTGCTGCTTTTCAAAATTTTAATTAAAAATACTTCTGAAAAAAATCAAACCCATGAGGTTATGTCTGTGTGCCACCCTCTCCTTTTTCACTTTCTTCAGAGCAATGACTGTGGATACTTATTTGGAAGAATATAAGGCTGGATGGCAAATCCAGCTAATTCAGGAGCCTTCTCAGCTCTCAGCCCCTGTTCTCTTCTTCTTTTCCCCCCTTCCATCTTTTACTGTTCTCGGTGTCTTTCTTTTTTCAGGGTTAATTTGTACCCTTAGAACCTAATGAAATAAGCTGCTGGCTGCAACAGCTTGTGTTAAGCAGCAAAGATGGTGTGGGAACAATTAATGAGAGCTAGCTTGGAAGTAGCTTTCCCAGTTTTGTGATGGCTGTCATTGGGGCAGTTTATTGGAGGCTCATTCCAGTTTTCTGCAGTCTGTTCTACAGCCACTCAGCAAGTGAAATTGAGATGGCATCACTTAAAATGCACAATAACCAAAACCTGAGAAAGCATTGCTTTCTATTCACAATATTGCCAGAATTCTAGCATGGGAGTTCATTGTCTTCCTCCCCTCTTCGCTCTGGTGCCATTTAAACTTTGTTGTTTTGTACTGTTCTGCACCAAAAAGTGAAATCACACTAATCTAATCTGATCTGGTCTAAAAAAGGTGAAAAGGGATTAGGGATGGAGATTTATTCTCAGTCTCTTTTAAATTTCCTATGCTGTTTACGTGAATTTCCCTCTCTCTCTTTGTTTTCTAACAAGTTTCTGTTCCTCTTTCCCCGCTCTGGGTGAGGGATGCAGAGGAGGGTCTTGCTGCACACGAGCTCTGCTGGAACCCTGTGGAGCTGGTTGCTGCCAGGGGCAGGAAATGGAACACATGCCTTCCACCCAGGCACATTTCTGCCTCTAATCAGATCTGCAGTCGTGCAGGGAGAAGTGGCACTGACAAAACGTCAAGAAATCAATCCTCACATGCACATGGGCTCCAACTGGAGCTATGGATGGATTTCTGACAGAGAGGAAATGGCCACGGCCAAAACTGTGTTGTACACCGTGATTACAGCTGTAAGGAACACTTCATTTAACCCAAATAGTAGCGAGCCTTTAGCATGTGAGTAACTGATCCAAGCTTCCTAATGGAAAGTTAAAGTGAACTTGAGCTTAGCAGCTTCAGCTTGTTGTGTTTCTTGCTGTGCTGTACCACTGCCCTCAGGAATATCTGTTTTGCAAAGCTCTGCCTCACAGGCTGCTAAGATCTAAATAAATCAGCAGTACTCATTTATAAGCTTTCACATTATTACTTTATAGCTGAATATACATACATATATATATTGGCCAAGGCTGAAGTAATAGTTTCTCTCTTTCTTTAACTGTAACTTGCATCCTGGGCCTTAGCAATAGGGTGCACTGTTCATACACTCTAGTGCAAGGAGAAAAGCAGAGATGCCCTTGGAGCTGTCTTTGGTATGCAGTGCATGCAGCTCTGGTGCTTCCCTGCTGCAGCACTGGAGCCGTTTTTTTCTTTGCTCAGAAAATAGAGAACCCTATTTCCTGGATTCCACAGTTTATATATTTTACATGGGAGATGAAAGCCCTGGATTTGTCCTAGATTGGCTCCCTGGAACGAAAAGGACTGGGAATTTCTTTCTGTCCTTTCAGGCCATAAAAATTCTGGGATAAGAATTTCCACAATGTCATAATTCTGTGGGCCCTTGATGGACAGTATATTAAAAAGCACAAAACCATTTAAAAAACAATTAATAAGTTACTTCACAGAGAAATGTTATTAGCATTAGCTTCGATTACAATTTAGCATTTAACTGCTATTAGAAAAATACTAATATTTCCATCACACAAAAACAAGTTACAAGAGAGTTTTCTGAGGCAGGAAATATGTGCTAAAAATATAACTTTGAAGCTTAGGAGTAAATAGTGCTGAAAGATATGACGACTTATGAAGTCTCCACCATACAGAGATGGAAGAGAATGATTAATTCTGATAAACACGAATTATATGAATTGGATTATTTATCTATTTATCTATGTGGAAGTGTGAAGTGAATATTACTGAGATAGCTTCTGGTTTTCTTTATTGTATTTAAAATGTAAAATGAAGCATGCTCTCTTAATTAACTTGTGAGCCTCACTGCTGCTAGATATTGTTCAAGGCAGAACACAGTAACAGTTTGTAGAAGGCCAGATCATTTTATCAGTGAACTGAGATGTGGTAGGTGAGACCAAGGCTGGGGATCTGCCTGTGACAAAGCATATGCTGATTATGATTGAATTTGTTGTTTGGCAGACTATTTTCCAATTGTTATCTGTGTCACCGTGCTGCTGCTGTCAGAGTGAGGAGCACCATGTCACTGGGTTGTAAGGAAGTTTCACAAATAGCTTCTTTTCCTGAGGTATGTAATGTGTGTGTGTATCAGGTGAAAACAGCTACTTGTGCTGAGATTTCAGAACGTTTTTGGAGGTTTCTAACATTGTCAAGTACAACTTCAGGAATTTTCTTTCAGAAACAAAACTTTTTCTCCTAAACTCCAAAACTAATTTTTTAAGACTTTAAATATCACCATTTAACATTTTGCTATTTGATACTTATAATCCTAATAGCTGCTAGTAAATATGGGCATGGATTCAAGAACAAAATGTTACATTTCTCTAGTGACTAAGCACAATCTTAATTAAATCTACGAAAGCATGGAAATTCTGGGTGAAATTTGAGGGTCCTCTGCAGTGCATCCTAGTGCTTCAGGCACAATGGAAGGCTGCTGGAATAACTAGTTGTATACTTGACAGAAGGCATCCTATCCATGGGCTCTAATAATTGGAGATCAATTTGATAGCTAATTACTTCCAGCACAAGCAAAGGCTAACTCTGAATCTCGTGTAGTTTGCTGATTATATCAGTGTGGTAGTCACCGAGAATGCCTCACAGAGACAGCACATATTATTACCTTTTTTCATGATAATTAACTGTCTGCCTCCTAATAGCTCTGTTCTGCATTACTGTGGAGAGTGAACTCCCTGTTGAGGAAGCAGGGGCACCGAACCAGTCACGCAGTGGTGTGTTCTGACCTGTTAAAATATTCCGTGTACAGCATGCACAGTTGTATTGCCCTGCTGATGATGAAAGCAGTGTATTAAAGGGCACTGCTACAGTACTTTCAATCCTGACTACCTCCTCCGTCCTCAGAGTGGCTTCAAGAACTGCTGAATTGGTGGCCCGGAGGAGAATCCTGATGGAGGCTCTTTTTCAGATGTAGGACCTTTAACACCGACCTACCTGTTATGTCTCTTAGTTTACTGCTGTGAAGATTTTGATGTCTGGCACCTGAAAATATGTGTTATCTAATATGTTTCTTTTAATACATAGTCAAACCACATACCTGATATCTGATGGCTTGGTGTCTGCCTATTAGTTTTGGAACAAGTTATTTTTATTACTTGCTTTCCTTCCTCAATCTCCAGGCAGAATAAATCTAAATTCAAATGTTAAAGTGCAGTGGGAGAGGGCAAACAAGAGAAAGAGAGGCCAGCAGTCAGCTCAGCATGCCAAGGTTCATCCCAAAGCAATTTTTACAGCTGCATTTTAAACTAATTAAAAGAAAAAAAAAGAGAGTTTATAATAGAGATTTGAACCGTGTCTTAACAATAGAAGAGCAGCTGGGTGCTGCTAGAATATCAGAGGTTGCTGAGCATTGCAGTTTGAATGAAACTGTTTGTCCAACTTTAAAAGAAGATGTCAAGTGTAGACCCTCACTCACTGAAAAAGAAAAAAAGCCTTATTGATCCATTTAGTGGGTAACAGATAGGAATCAACCCAAAATATATGTTCTCTAGCATTCAAGTTAGATAAATGTCAAGAGCTGCAATTGATCTGGAGCTCACTGCAAAACTTCATGGCCATACAGAGCTATAGACTGGTGAATTCTGCAGGAAGTGATGGATTCTATAGAGAGATTCTTGTCATGTTATCCACAAGAAAATATGGTTATATTTGTACAGCAACCTGCTTGAAGGGTGATATGGCACATGACACTGTAAGAGTCAGCAGAACTGGGCAGAATTCCCTAGGTTTTTGAGAAGGCATGAAAGAATTGTATTTGCTCTGGTGTAGGATTTGGTCTTTTGGATTTGCTAGGTTTTTCTGTACTTTTCTACAAAGAACTAGTTATCCTCAATTATGACTGTGCTGGCACATTTAGCAATTTTTTGAGACAGGTGCCTTAGTCTCAGCACTGCAGAGACTAAGTTTTAAGCTTGGACTTTACCAGTGAGGAACCATCACAAAACTGTCTCTGAACCACACTTTTATTCAATATAAAACAATTCAGGTTTCACAAAAAAAAAAAAAAAAAGTTAGAACTAGTCTAACACACAAATACAGGTCAGTTTTCATACACTCTGCATTACTCAAAATTAATTGCTTCCAAAAGTGTATTTTATGCAATAATATCAGAAAAAAATTGACTATATTTACATTCAAAGAATCCAAAAAACATGAACGTAGTGTGTTTTTGATGTGATATTGCATTTGCATAAAATTAATTTTTCTTGTAATAAAAACGGGTCAAGAATGATATGTGTCCAAGACAAGCATTTGTAGAAAAGCTCAAAAAAATATTCTGGACTTCTGTGCTCCTCTGGTTTGGCCAAATTTATCCAAGCAATGTCACAGCAGAAGAGGGGGAATTTTGTGGCCAGGGCTACAGGACAGGAGGGAAAAAAAGGCAAGGGATAGCACAGAGCCATGCTATTTTTTGTTGTTCAACCTGGATATCAACATGAGAAAAACTTGAGATAACTATTATGTAAAGAGACCATAAACTGACATTGGGTTATCTCAGAATCTTTTATGGAAACTGTGATTATAGACCAGTATGAAACAGATTTGTCACAGTAGCCTCAAAGCCAGGGTTTTAAATGTTCATGTTTTAAATTGGATTTTGAAGACAGTTCTAAACCAGGAGTAGGAAAGGAAAAAGCCTGAAGTATTCTCTGCATTGTACCATTTGTGAATTTTGCTTCTTCCTTTGGTGGTTTTCTAGACAATGCAGTCCTGTATCTGACAAAATCCTGATAGGAATATAGAATGAATATAATTAATATTTTAATGAAGTAACAGTGGAGAAAGGTGGTAGATTGAATGAACAGGTGTCCAGCTAAGAATTGCTCAGTGTCTTTGTTCCCAATGTAAAACACTTCAAGTTGAGCTGAGCACAAGAGAGCAGTGTCCCTGAGCCTGGGCTCTGTCCCCAGTGTGCCATCGTGTCCGAGCCATGGGGGCAGCTGTTGGTGGCACTGGGGACCCTTTTCCCTCCTCCAGCTGCTTGTGGGGTGATGGCACTGGAGGACAATGCCAGCGTGTGCTGGGCTCTGCCCACTCCCACCCCTTTGGCTTCCTGCTGGAAAAGTGCTGTGAAACCATTTTGCTGCCTGAGGAAAAGGCTGTATTTAGTGATACAAGAAATTACATTAGGGTTTTTTTATGAGATGAATACACAGCAAATACTTATGAATTCTCGTGCTGAGGAAACTGCATTGGTCTGAAGTAAATCATAGTAATGGAATCACTTAGGTTGGAAAAGACCCTTAAGGTTATGGAGTCTGACCATAAACCCAGCACTGCCAAGCCCACCACTGCTATTCAAAATGTTCATTAGTACATATATATTTGTCTTTGTGATGGACACATGCAAAACCAGTTAATGCCAATGCATGTAGTGAAGGGGAAACAAAATATCTCATGTGGACAAAGAGAAGCAGAGGGGTTTCTTCAAAGTATTTCAAATATTCTAAAATATCTCCACAATGACTCATTTCCTCTTTCATTGTTCTTTGAGTCCTTCCCTCCTCAGAAGATGTTTTTGGGGAAGTAAACAAATCAGATAATTAATAAGAACTGTGAGAATTAAACACTTGGATACCCCAAAGTGAGAGGAGCTTTCTCATTCTGTCTAATCTTTTGAGGGTAGAAAAATTCAAGCGAAGTGAGTCCCTCTGAGTGCATTCAAATCTTACTGGGAGCTGAACACACACTGCTGACCTACATACAGGTATTTGTTCTCAACTTCAGAGTCTTCTTACTAAGATTCCTCCTTTCAGTTAAATGCACAACAAATCTATCTGCAGATTTTTTTAATTTTATTTTTTAAAAATTAATTATCGTTTAAGGCACAGCAACAGCTCCAGTTGAATAGGAGCTATAAATAACTGTTGCTGTTTTCAGGGGCTCTAATCCATAGAGTCGTCATGGAAGGTGACTGAAAAATTGAGTTATAACATTTACTATAATTGTGTAACTGCTCTGGCTGTATGGTATGTGGATATGTTTAATGTAATGATTATAATCAAGTGGATGACGCTGGGCTATCAGATCACTGTCTAAATAAAAGAATAATTTTTTTCTCGACTTGTATAACAGCTTGTGTGGCAAAAGTAATGTATTTTATTCTTTCTTTTTTTCCCCCAAAATGTTCAGAATGAATATTTGATATATAGCCATTTTCCCACTCTGCATTTCTGTTGCACTTCATTTCCTAATTGGTAAAGGAAGACAACATTTCCTTAGGCTCAAGTAGGAACACTAATCTTTATATTACATTGCACTTGATGAATGGTTCTCCAAAAACTTGCAAGCTTTTTATGAGGATCCAGAGGCACCTTTGCAGCAAGAACAGCTTGACATCTGCTTGTGCCTCCAGAACCACTGGAAGAGAACTCCTGGCACTTCTTTCCCCCTTCTACATAGGTCTCCTAGTGAGTTCATTTCCACACCCAAGATTAAGACCAAGCAATGAAAGAAAAACGTACCAAGAATTGTGTGAGAGAGAACAAAAGCCCCTACATTAAAGTCTCAGAAAATGAGCTTTTTTTTGGTGAAAACTTGATATTATAATGAATAGCAGAGCACTTCTTTGCCAGCTGAATGGCTGCTAAATATAGCACTTCCATCAGAATTTTCTTAGATAGTGGATCTCTAGGTAAATGAACATCCTGCTTCTGAAGACGTCTTTATCTTTAAAATTCCAGTCTTTAAAATATTCTTTTTATTCTTTAAAATAACTACATAGCTCACTGACAGGCCAGGCCAGGCCTGAAAGTGCCCTCCAAGATGGGTCTCACAGCTTAGACTGCTCTTTGCAGCAGATTGCTCCAGCCAGGCTGCTTTCATCCCCTCACACGTGAATTGCTGTAGAACTGGAAAGAGGGGGCTTAGGACTTGGCATTGGAAATGTTTGCTCCCTGCCCCCCTTCCCAAAGTCACTGAGTCCAGCATTAAAGATCAGAGAAAGCTCTTGTAGTGATTCATGAGACACCACTACCCTCCCTCGCTCTAGAGGGCCTGATTCTTTATACACATCAATGTGGTCTTTTATTGCTGCTTAATAATAAATGGTATTTTGTTTGCCTATCTGACACTTTTATTAACTTCAGTCATGTGTGCATGTGCACATGTTTCTCCAGGCATGATTTCTCCCCAACACCCCTCAAATTAGAGGGGGGATGGGGAGAAAAAAGCACAGCTTTATTTGAAGAGAATTTGTCCCTAATCTGTTGCAGCTGTAGGGGACCATTCGGCCAATTAAACAGAGCAGGCTTTGGCTCCTTCCCAAATGAGGGGAGCACATGTTACACTTGGATCGGTCACCTCAGGGGAATGGTGGGTCACAGGGGCACCTGGTTGTCATTTCCTCTCTGGTCAGCATGAGGGAAGCAAGGAGGGGGAAAAAAAATGTACGTTTTATTTATCTCATCTCTTGTGCTGCAGCATCAAAAGGTCCAACAGCACCCAGTCAGAGCAGGAGAGGCTTGCATGACGTGATGAAGTCCAGGATTTGGGAATGAGGACTGGGTGATTGATTTGCTTAGCTTTGAGGTGTCATTAACCTATTTCTGTTTCTCTGCTGCAATAGCATAAATGTGAAGGCTATGTTAATGTCAAAGATGTATGGAAGGTTGGTGGAGCTTTGACTGAGTTGAGAGTTGCTCTCCTAGGTAAGAAATGTGCCCCTTCTGTAAGGGAACAGTCCCTCTGCTAGAGACAAGTGAAAAGCTCCTGAGCTGGGAGAGAATTGGGGTTTGATAGAAATGTAAGAAGACATTGTGATCTCCAGTGTCTCAAATGACTGACATGATCTCCTGCTCAGCAAATAGTGTAGATCAGGAATTATGAACAATTTAATAGCTGATCTGTAGCTTAATTGACTCCCAAACTGCACATACACCCAGGGTTGGAGGGTAACACAGGCTTCAGAGCCATCACAGTGAGGTTGTCTTCACAAAATCAGGAACATCTGGTTTCAACTAAACCTAGGCACTAATAAGCTAATACTCATAATGAAGGGGGAAATGCTTCAATGAACTAGTCAGGTCAGTGAACTCCTTTTCCTCTGAAGGTGCCTGGCCCACAGTTTCCAAGCTGTTATGGTTAACACAGAATGATTATTTGGCTTTGCTAATGAAGTAGTGTCAATGATGAAAAGGTTTTCTTGATCTGAAACTTTCATCTTTTTAGTGCAATGAATTTAGAGCTGTAATACTTCCATTCCAGGAAGTACTGAGCATCACAGTAGCTAGGGAATAATGAATAAGTCTGTGCAAGGCAGAGGAATTGATAAATGTGGTTTCTTAGGTGAGGTGAGTGTGGAAGTTGGTGTTGAAAAAGAGCTGTGAGATCCACTCAGATTTGTTTGAGAGAAGGAGTGCACATGGAGCAGCTATTGAACCATGGCAGCCCCCTTGTAAGGATCAGCCTTGATCAGAGGCTGGGGAGGAGGGAATGGCTTGTTCTCCACATGGCAGAGCACAGCAGATCATATCCTGGCCTAAAGCCTTGGACCTGTGTCACACTGACCAGGCTTTGTGGGGGAACCGCTCCGACTGAGGGACGAGCAAAGTTATGGCTGTGTGCAATTCAGAGCAGAGACTTCCTCTTTAATTTCTTTGTAGAGGACAAAGAATGAACAAGTTTAATTTCTAAGTTGTTTTGTTAACTCATTTCTTGCCTTTTCCCAACCAAGAGGTTTGTTTTATTTTTCTAGAAGCTGTCCTGGTCTGAAGCCTAAGACCCAGCCTTCCACCTCCATCATCAGTCCATACATCCCACTCCATTATGGGTAGCTTAGGAGACTTGCAAGATAAGGCTGGCAACTTTTGAAGCTGGCCAGTAGTCATTGCACCAGCTGCATATAATCTTGAATCTTGGATAAAGAGCATTTTGCTCCATTTAAAACCAGTCAGGATAACTGCTGTATTTTTTGAGTCAAGTGTGACACGTGGTAAAAATTCAAGAGGATGCCCTCAACTACACTGTGTTGCAATCACCAGAGCTGGGAGGTCAAAACACTTGCCATGCCCTTGATGTCCTTTTAGGGCCTGAAGCTGTCTATCTTTGGCACTGATAATAGGGTCTTGCAAAATGAAATTATTCTCTGACAGATGTTAATTCTCCAATTATTACTGTTAGCAAAGTTAGAGTCCATTTTTTAATTTCGTGTGGTGGTTTTGGTTTGTTAATTTTAGATTAAAATGGTTAAAAATACTTTTGTTTTCTTCCAGCTGGGAAGCTGAGGCAAACTAGGAGAACTCAGTAAGTAGGTGCCATCCTTTTTGACACCTGAAAAAACCTGTCTTAATATAGGGCTCTTGAAAATGTAAAGGGCTTTCATGGGGATCTGATGGTTTAATTAACAGTGTGTGATAAAAGATGGTAATTGTGCCAATGTACTCTGGTATAGTTTCGTCTTTAACATATCTCTGAGTCTTCTAAAGTTGATAGCTAGGCTGAGGAGCTTATAAGCAGTCCCTAGTCAGTTTGATAGTGAGATCTTGATTAAAACCATGGTGGGATTTTACATAGAACTCTGTAAAAGGAGTTAATAAATCCTATTTAGTTTCATAAGAAAAAAGGAGAGAGAAAAAAAATCAAACACACAAAACCAATCTAAAGCTTCCTAAATCTAAACTATCAGAAGAAATGGCAAACTCAACACAAGCATTTTATTTATTTTCTTTCTCCCTGCACTTGCTTTTGATCTGGAGAGGGGACAGAAGTTATCCCCCAGTATTTCTAAAACATAGTAATTTGTCAATGCACTATTTGTCTAAAATGGATACTATAATAAAAAAGTGACAAAATAGCGGTTCTTTGTAGACCAGATTCAGATTTTTCTTGCATAACCTACAATTTTTCTCCTGTATTTTGTGGTCAGCAATGCCAGTTTCAATGAATTTTCAAATTATAAAATGAAAGAGCTAAAACTAAACTCCTCCTGAGTTCAGGTATGGATTTCTGAATTTTTAACTTTTAGAGTAATTTAATCCATTTGCAGTTTAACAATATTGTCAAAATAAATGGCAGATTAAAAATAATTGTTGGGCATGTGTTTTAATTATCCAAATATTGCAATGGTTTTATCTCAAATACTGTCCCCAAAGTCCAGATAGCTGCTTTTCAATCCTTTACTGGCTAATATCAGAACTGAAGATAAACAAGCTATGCCCTTTTAACCTGTAGAGTTTGATTGGCATCATGTTAAACTAACATTCCTCTACCCTAAGAAAACATGAGCCCAGCTTTTTCCAGGGCAGAAGGAAAACCGCAGGGCTTTTTGGATAAGGTCATGTTCATCCCCCTTTCCTTCCTTACTTGTAACATCTTCCAGAAGCACAAAGATATGGCAATTTTGTTTTATGTCACTAAAGAATGGCATAGTTTGACTCAGATTGAACATAAACACAACTAAATATGAGTAGCAGAAGCAGCAACTTGCTGCTTGAAGCTCCCAGAGTGAAGGTAAAGAAGGGAGGACGTGTGGCTTTATCTGCATAGAATAATCATATCATATTCAAAGAGTTGAATCATTTTCTCTCTTTTTTATTGCCTGTGAGCAGATGAGTTATATGTCACAATTGAAGAATTTGTTATCTGTCTTTAAATGCACAGGTAAGGCCTAATTCTGAAATTTATCACAAAAATTGTCAAAGGCTTTTAGGCAAATAGACTTGAAATGTTAAAAATAATTTTTCTCTTAAATTTCTCTTG
The DNA here is from genome assembly GCA_013399835.1 of Leptocoma aspasia. Classification (NCBI taxonomy): domain Eukaryota; kingdom Metazoa; phylum Chordata; class Aves; order Passeriformes; family Nectariniidae; genus Leptocoma; species Leptocoma aspasia. The sequence goes on from VXAX01000811.1 coordinate 341,365, forward strand.
AAAGCAGCACTGTAGGGGCAAAGTCCCTGCTGAAATCAGCATCTGGCAGGGTTAGTCCTTCAGGTCCATATCCCACCCTCATTTGTATGCATGAATTTAACGTTTTGCTGGTGAAGGCTTTTACTGAAAATTGGTTTTAAAATTGCCACAGATATGTTTATAGGATGTTAGACTCTTGTGCATAAGAAAATATTACAATTTGACCATATGGAAAATTTATCAGAATAAAATAAAAATATTATGAAAAGGTTCTAATGCCTCTATAGTCACTGTGAACAATTCTGTGACGTATATGAGGGAATTAAGTGCCTCTAAGAGGTTTCTACAACTTACATGTATGTAAAGGAACCAATATTTTTGCTGTAGTATTGTGATTTTAGGAATATTTCTGCATCTATCAATATGCAGTTAAATACAGTTCTTGGTCCAATTGATCACATCACTCTAAATTAAAATCCCTGATCCAATGCCTCAGAGGGTATTTATGAGCTAATTCTGAATTTCCAGTCCACTAACTGGCTCTTTGGTTAACCAAACTGGGGCCCGAGTACTGGCTAGCACAGAGGAGAGCTTGTGTCATCTGGGTCTGCTCAGGTTCAGCTGCACAAGCCCAAAGGCAGAAAAGCAAATATTGTGCGTCCTGTTCCTTTTTTCAGGTCCTGAGTACATGGAAACAAGAAAAAAATAATCACAAAAACTGAAACAAAGGCTGTGTTGGCAGAATTGTTGTGTAGCTCAGGGAAGCAAAATTGATGTAGTGATCCACAATGCTTTTGTCCTCTTCTAGAAGTAAAATAAATTCTATCTTGTATTAATGTTATTGATTCAGTAAGTACTGTTGTGATATTTTATCCCATTAAACTACAGACCGTGGTGGGAGTTTGCAGCATGGCTGAAAGCTGATTCAGCTCAAGTATCATGAGCTTGGTTAAGGAGATGAGCAAATGAGAAATCTGTATCAGGGGTGTAATATTAACAGTTTGTGTGCCCAGGAGCCCCGGTGAGCATGCACTGTTTGTTTGGACAAGTGCTACTGGATTTCAGAACTGGCCCCCAGGTCAGTGTCAACACTTCCCAGCCATGGGTGGAAAAGATTTCAGGATTTTTCTGTCCAAGGCTGAGATCAGGTTTTCTCGTATTTTCCTGAGAGTTGATAGATGTAGCTCAGTAAAACAAAGATGTCCCTGTTGTTCTTCAAACATGTTCTTCATGTTTTGTACTTGAAATATAATGGCAATGACATCCCAACATCTCTGTTACTGATTCTGCAATATCAGAATCTGCTTTCCCTACAATCCATATGAAAATGAGGAAGTATCCTTAAAATCACAAGTTAGCAGGCTTAGCAGCAAAGTCTCACAGTTTTTTAACATAGTTTTCTCTATCCATGTTTTCTCTAAGTGGTTTTGACAAGGGATAGAAAAGGAACACAAATATTAAAGATATGTCTAGCAAGTTGTGCATGGAAGTAAAAGGTTTTTCTGTTTTAGTTTTATGTGTTTTAGAAACTGAGATGAAAAGGAACTCTTAGGAACCTTTAAATGAGGTCAGTTGTATGCCAATGCTTTTCTTGGATTCAGACCTATGAATTTTCTTTTTCAATATCCATATTCTTAATGGTTAAGACAAGCTAACAGTAATCATGGGGTAAAGAATCATTTAGCTAGGAGACCCATGAACAATATTGAGAATAATTCAGAAAGTTTAAGTATGAGTAATTACCGGATTTTAAAATCTGGAAATTACCCATAAAGATACCTGAAGTAAGTTTAGAGAATGGTATTTGAGATGATAGCATAGGGAATAAACCAGAAGGAAAAAGGGATTTAGGCTTGCTGATCTCAGTGGATGGTTTCCAGTCCTGCTTGGCTTTTAGGTGCAGAAATTGCCCTTTGGATTATTTCAGCAAGAAGTGGATATGCCCACCTGTGAGGAATGATAAAGTTATTTAACTTGGACTAGAATGGGGGGAAACATCTCAAGTTTTGATTTCACCACCAACTTTTTTTCTGGTCGTGATCAAGGTATTCAGAGCAGAATTCTGGAAATATATGAACATAATGGGCAACTCCTTTAAACAATCCATGAAATTTCTTTGTTTTTTTACCTGTCTTTCACCACTCTTTCCATGTAAAAGTTGTGGGTTTTTTCTTTGTTTGTTTTTTTTTTTTTTCTGAAGATGAATCTTTATTTTTTGTATCTGAAGCCCTCTGCTCTGTGTACTCTGAGACAGACTGTTCCCATCTCTTTTCACCAGGCTGTCACACACTTGATGACTTACATGCACTGTCATTCTTCTTAGGCAAAACAAGCCTGTTTGCTCAAGCTGTACTCCAGGGTTGTTTTTCTTTTTTTTGGGGGGGGGTGTTGTATAACTCTGCTTGCTGTTATTGCACCCACTGAACTTGTTTATGACTCATGTGCTTTCTTTACAGGGATTTAGGTACAAGAAACATCTTTGCAAAACTGCCAAGTGTTTAAATGATGAGCAGAATTCTTCATTCAATCACATCAATTATGGGTTTTACTGGGGCAAATGGAATGTCCTTGGGATGCTGTGTTGTACAGATCTATTACAAACCGGTTAACAAGGACATCTCATGTAATCTAATTTTCATTTACATAACCTTTTACAATTGGATTATTAAGGCCTAGGCATTGTAATGCATGTGTGGAAGAGGGTGCACCCCTGCCTAAAGTGCCAGAGACACTCGGCTGCTCAGGAGAGTGCAGCATTTCATCTCACGCTTGGGGAATTCCTGTGGATTTGTGTTCTTTCATTTGGAAACACAACCTGGCTGTAACAAACTGAAAACTGTCTCAGGAAAGTGTTAATTTCCATGTAGAAATTGGTTTCCCAACTCCACACTAGGAAGGATTAAGTAAGAATTTGCTAATTGCAGGAGGTGGGAGGGCCGTGGATTTGTAGGCAGTGCAGGTGATAATGTAACTGGTGGAGATTACAAACTAATTATGTGAACCAGCAATTGCCTGCCAGGTGCTGGAGATGCCCAGCAGGGTGGAGGAAAGGGGAAGGTGCTGGTTGGCTTGGGCGTGAGAGGAAAGGACAAACGAGTTGGGAAAGAAGGTGATTGTGTTTTTTCAGACTTGTTTTTGGGCATGACTCTTGAGCTTCAATGCTACATTTGACCACTGCCTGGTGGTGTGTGGGCCTGTTACTACTCAGCAGCCACCTGTAGGCTGGTAGGAATGAGCAAGAATTTTGCTTAGTGGTATTAATGAAATATGGCTGATAAAACCATGACAGTTGTTCTCTGCAGTGGGAAGGCCAGGTTTCACTCAATTTTAGGTTGCCTTTTGAACAAATCCTTGGTATTACCTATTTATATAGTATGGAGATCGGTGGGAACACTTTGCTATTCTCAAGCACAGGCACTGAAGAGTAATTTAGTCATTACATATTTTAATACAAATTGCAGCTTCCTGAGTAGCAACTATAAATAAGCTCTGCTGCCATGTGTGGAACAGGCAGATGAGCTTTGTGCTCTCAAAGAGCAGCCCCATAATTGAGAAGCAAATGCTCCTAAGCTCCAGCCCTGTTTCTGGTCTTCATGTGCATGCTTGAGTGATTGCCTGCATCAGTGAGTTGTAAGTAATTAGTGCCTGGGAATGTGCAGAAGGTGTAAAACCACTACTGGAGGTATTTGAAGAGGTGTTTTGTTGCTCCACTTCCTTCCCATCAGAAGTGGTTGGTGTGACCTGTTGAGAAGCACCTAGGTAAATATGCTTCACAAAGAAGGGGTGTTAATATTTATTCCATTTTCTTATTAAGTGAACTATGAAAGTGAATTGTTAAAGCTTTCTCTATTAGACTGTAATGAAATTCAATCTTTTATCTATTTGATAGGCAGTTAATGGTGATGTGTTTAAAGTCCCAGCCATCAGCTGGTGCTTTATGTTGATCTCAGCTATTATTGTGGATGGTGATTTTTTTCATCACTGTAATTTTTATTAATAACATGAAAGGCTATCATCTATAGGCAATGATGGTATTGTAATAGCATAATGAAAATATAGTGTTTTCATAGTGGCCCAGAGATGCAAACTGCACACATCTGTGTTTTAAATTATTGACTCTATGCTAGGGAAAGGACCAAACATGGTCACTTATCACTGGCTGTTTTTAGCTATGTTGTAGACATATCATATACTTCTAGAGATGGTAAAGATAGTAACTTCATCTTTAAACAAGGCTGTTTCTTGCATTTCTAGCGGTTATCAAAAACATTTAGTGAAATGTGAATCCTGTGTTTCTTAAATGATTTAGGAAATACAAATTAATTTTAGTATTCTAACATTAATATTTCTTGATAGGCTATTAATCACTTGACTGCTAGGTGCTCAAAACACAGTCTTTCAAACAGAAGATGTACAAGGAGGTGAATGCATCTTCCATCTTCCTTTAGGCAAACAGACCACAGCTTTTCACCCAACCAAGCATAATGCAGAGACCAATGTCCTACATGTGAGTAAATAATAGACAATGCAATTAACCATAATGTAGCTGCCTAACTCCTGGATAACAGCTCTGTTCCTGGGATGTTGTTACCCACTGGTGTGCCTTTTAAAGGAGAGCTCTGTCTCTGTACCTCAGCTGTAGGAGCAAAGAGCTTTGCCTCGTGCCTTACGAGCTCGCCAAGGGTTTTGAAGACAGGGCGAGTTGCTGAGGAAGTCTCAGCAGCTCACCAGACCTGCTGTAATGCAAACAGAAACCCCTTGGCTGGGAATGGCATCGCCCCAAAGCTGGTGGGCAGGGATCAAGTTGCAGCTGCTAAAAGCATTTCTGCCTCAGAGGAGAGGGAGCTGCAGGTGTTTGTTGTCCGTGGCCCAGCTCGTGGTGCAGGTGTGAGCCAAGCAAAGCCTTTCTGCTCCACTGCTGCAGTATTGCTGGGATGCTTCCCTGTTCTCCTAGTGGCATTTCCATTGTGGTTGTGGAGTTGTGATTGCTTGGTTTCAGTCTCTGAAGTTCCAATACTTAAACTCCTGGAATGTGAGAGGGGTGGGGCTGGGATGGGCTCAGTGTGGTTTTGCTGGTGTCATGGAGGTAGAAGAGAGAAATCTTCCCTCTTTTTAGCAGTTGAGAATATTATATTAAACACTTAGTTTCTTGAGGAGTAGTCTGTTGTTGTATGGGAAAGCTTTGCTGTACTAGGAAAGTGATTTTTATAGGGCAGTTCTAAACCTAGGACATCTAGAGTAAGTAAACCATCCTTATTTATACAGCACTTCCTTTGAAAATGTAGGTGCCATCTGTCTATTTGCCAAGATAAAGGAGGGGCACTGCTTTTTTTGGAAATACTGGGTGGTTTTGTTCGTCTTATTTTACTTTCCAATAAAATTGTATTTTTTTAGAAGCGGGCTGTAAAGTGGACCAAATATTTCAGTTGCAATTTGTGACTTTGCATCACTGACTTCTCCCTCTTCCCTGGGGAATATCCTAAAGCAACACTTCAAATTGCTGTAAAATGACAGTGTGCACCGGAAAACCCACCCTGCTTTTCTGAGCATCGGTTTCTTTGAGAAGGCAGTGTAAGAAGGTCTCTATAACCTTGGGAAGATGTCAGAACAACTGAGCTTTTTGTGCCCATCCTTAACCTTTCTGCTGATTATTTTAATTATAAATATGAATAAATTGAAATATCTTGCTGTAACGTTAAGATGTTAAGAGAATCCATAAATCTATACATCATGCTGAATCTCATTCATACAACTTTATATGCTTTGAAACTACTGAGGGAGAAATTGGTGCATCCTTCGTTTTTCCTATAGTTTTACAAAGCATATGCTAAGTCTGTGAAATGAACTCCACATGTGGGGTATTTGGATTCACTGGTTGTGGGGGCATCTTGGGGGGATGGATAATGTATGATCACCAATTTTTGAGTGCCCAGGAGTGCTTGTGAGAGATGAGGATATTTAATAGAAAAATATTCTGAATAGAAGATAGTGCTACATTGTTATAAAGCTTAAATAAGAAGATTGCAGTGTTATCAAAGTAAGTGTGCCTGACACTTTATACAGTTTAAATCTATTGTGAGTCCAAAACATGTGGATTCAGAAAAAAAGTAAGTTTGCCATTTTCAGTCCCCTGCATCTCTCATTTATGATGTGTATGCATAGTGCTCTAATGAGGTTTTGATTTGTTTTGGTTTTTTCCTGTTGACTCCTATCCAGAATGCCTGACTCTGTTAATGACTCATGGAGTACAGACCTTGTCTTTCAAACGAGTTCTATTTTGTAGGCTGGTGAATTCCTAACAGAGCATATCATCTTGATTCATTTGAAAAAGATATTTAGCTTCTTTCCTAAATCAAATCAGTTTCATAAAAAGGTATAGATGACTGAGACCCACAGATAATAACAGAAAACTAGATTTTTTTTCAAGTTAAAATTCCACTCAATACTTTCTTAAAGCTGTAAGAGTGGGCAAATAAGAATTTTCTAATTTACTCTATTTCCTGAAATTATTTTTAACTATCAGTTTTGTATAGTTTTTTCCCTTCTTTTTGGAGTTGAATACTGCTCTGCTCACTTGTGAGGGCTTTTTGTTAAATTCTTGTAATATTAGTCCAATGTGAGTTAATCTTCATATTGTCTGTAAGGATAAATGTTTCTCTATACATCTTGCATGCACCTCTACCTTTAAAATACAAAATGAGCTCTATTTGTAGATTAATTGGTACAGTTTCTCATACAAATGACAAAAGAAACCTGAAGTATATTAGTAATGTGATGGCAGTACTACTCCAAGCACAATTACCTTGTCTTAAGTTGAAGATAATCAGAATTGCAGAATTCACTCTAGCATAATGGCTGCTTCTTCAAGTGGAGTTAGTAAGAAATTAAAGGAATGTTTGTGCAAATGTAAGTTTTTGCATGCTTTTTCATCTTGGGAGACATGTGGAAATAACAGAATGAAAACCAGAGTGAGGTGGGCTTTTTTAGAAGTATTATTCTACAATTTTGACTGTTTGTGGTTGTGGTTGTTTGGTTCCTCAAAACCAGATCTGGAGAGGCTTGAGACAAGAGGTATCAAATCTGGTCATCTCACCCTAATTGTGTATTAGTTTTATCTGTTTGGATGAATTGTAGATTGAAGTTAGTCAGCACTGACTGCCTCTGGGAAGTCAGTTTTTCAAAAACTTTGTACAGGCTATTTTAACAAATGGACAACAAGCAACAAATTTGTTGCTTTTACATCTACTTGCTGTCTCTGTAGAAATGCAAAGTGTGACCTTCTCTGTCTTTGTTGCCATTTGTACCCTTTGTCTGGTACTGTGTGACTTGTTGATTCCCTTCACATTTGACATGAAATGTTGATATACCAAGGAAGTTTGCAAGAGAACCCTGACAAAATGCTCTGGGTCACCATAAACAGCAGGACTACATGTTCAAGATAAAGGCTTGCTCCTTCTTTTAAGACATAGGCATTGTAATTCTGAGAAGTATAATGGATATTCTCTATTTAGGTGAGTTGTTTTGGCAGGATCCAAATGCAAGGTCAGATAGAATAAACATAATTGTTATAGCAAAGTTCCATATATTCCTAGAAATACATGTCTTACTCTCCTAGGCCCTAGTCTTTGAACTTGAGGGTGTTGTGATGGGTTTTTGTGTTTGGGTTTTTTGTTTTTTGGTTTGTTTTTTTTTTTTTTTTTGTTTCTGTTTATTTGTTTTGGGGGTATTATATTTGGGGGTATTTTGTTGGTTTTATATTAGACTATATGATTTCAAGGAAACGAACAAAAATATCTTTTTTAAAAGGTGTTTTTTAAAAACAAATGCTTTTGTTTTTAGTGGCAACATTGAGCCAGTGCTATTGAGGAATAGTGGTACCTCTCTGACTGGAGCTTCCTGTTGCTGTAATACACATCAGTTCTCACCTGTCCTGGAAGATTCTGCTTCTGGAGGCACAGAGACACATTAAATATGTTTGTGTTTGTTTTGTTTGCTTTCATAAAGCAGTTTGGAGTTGTAAACCCAAGTGTAATCAGTGTTACATGATTTTCCTGTGAATGGCATAATTACATTCACATGCCAAGAGTGAAGTGCTTTGACAGTCTCGCAACAAAATTAATTCAAAGCTTTGAAGCAAAAGAAGGAACTGCAAAATCAACTATTGTGTTTTGGTGAGAATAATAACATCTGAGACTCCATTGTGCTTACCCACCAAATTCTATGTGGAATGGTTTTTTTATGTGCAATAGGCTGTTTACAGCCAGCCATTTAAAATAATAGCCCATGAGACCATTCCCTCATGCACACTGCTGTACCTGGAGAGCCTGCCAGATACCATCAGGAAAATGGACCATAAAAGCAATCCAAAACCTACATTCTTAGTGAAATTTATCTGATAAATACCTTGCTAAATCCTAAGTGTTTCATTCATCTTTTTTAAGTGTGATACAGTGATCTGCTTATCTGTTTAGCCTCACTGGCAGCATTCTCTCATGAGGTTAAAACACACAAGGAAGACACATCCATTCACTTTAATAACTGTTATCTCCCAAAGAATAAGAGCTGCAGAGTCATTAATTAAACATGATTGTTCTGGGGAAGGTCTCCTGATGAAGATGTATGTATGACTCACTTGGTGTCAGTACACTCTATTGCAAATACAGTTTTTCATATTTCACCATTTTCAGAGTCAGGTAAAAACTTGTCAATAAAAGAGCCTGTGTATCTGAAAGCATAATTTGTAGTAGACATACAACCAATAGCTTTCACCTCCTTCTACCATCTGTAACATGCAATAATGGAATTATGGCAGATGAATAGTCCTATTTTTTTGTCATAGGTCTAGAAGCTGGGAACTTCTTTTGCTGCCATCAGACTCTGAGAGATGGAAATTGTTTAATGTAAAATCACACTACTGTGTGATTTAAAATCTTATTTTAATGCCACTTCAGAAGAAAGTCACAACAATTCTAAGTTTTTCTTGAAGACATTTGAAGAAAACTTTCTTAAGCAAAACACTATTTCAGTCAAAATCAAAATATTTCTATGTCAAGTGCAATATAAATCCCAGTGTCTTACTAGAAGTATCCAAATGTTTGATATTGATGTGTTTCTGATGAAAAGAAGCTGCATTTCTGTGAAGTATATTTGAAGTCAGAAGAGGTTTCATCTTTTTTCCTTGCCTTATGTTTCACCTTATATCCTGGATTCTTTCTTATGTAGATGTCCACCTTCTGTTTCTTCACAATTTTTTTGTGAACACCTTCAAACACCTCTGTCTTTCCTTTGATGTGTTTTTTTCCCTATCTATAAGATATTTCTCACAAGCTTAATTAAGTAGACCTTTGTTTTCAAACTGCATGACTGGGAGATACCAGAAGCTACTCTAATGGAAGCATAGTAAAACAGAGGCACAGAGTTTTTTGACTGTGCTTGAAAATGGAAGGGCCTACTCTGTGGTTCTGAACAACAGGGTGAATTTTCCCTTCTACCTCTGTCCAGTTTTAATTAATATATTCCAATATAAGTAGTAAGCTGAAGGCCTCCTTTTGCTTCTTTTCAAGACCAGTAGTAACTAACAAAACCCAGAGAACAAAGTGTGTGAGTTTATCAACGCTGCTCAGTGGATGCTGGATCCCTTAAAACTTGGGAAACACAAAGGTATCATCCACTGATATAGTTCTGAAAGTGGCCCTTGACAAGGTGAGCAGAGGGTATTTTTTGTTCTATTTAAGGTGTCCTTAGGCTACCTGGAAAAATAATTTGATGAGTATGTGAATATAAAGTATGTGAATATAAAGTCGTGAATGGCTTGTAGGGTATAAGTCATTAATTCTGGCCAAGAACACAGACATCTGCCATCTAGTGAATGCGAATTTTGGCAGTAGCTGCACCACTGGATAGATGGACCAACAGACCCCATCTGTTCCTGGCTATGGGGCCATGTGTATTAACAGGAGTAATAAGGTCTGGGTGCCTCCTTTTTATTTTCCACTAAAAACGCAGAGATGACATGTGGTTTTGTGTTCCAAAGCACTGTCCTTAGATTCTTTCTGAAATGCGTTCTTCTGTTCAGCAGCAGTATTGGGATTATGAATTTCTGGTGGACAAGTCTCTGCTACAGTTATATCAACCTGAGGAGAGGGAGTAGTTTCCAAGTCAAATTGCAGGTCTGCAAGCTAGCACTTCCACACAATCTTTTATTGAGCTAAAAGCTTCTTATGCTCAGAGGAAAATGATCAATAAAATGGAGAAAGGTAAAAGAAATACCCTGAAATAGCTGGGGAATGAAACATCAGCTGGGCTGGTGGTCTGTGGTGTGGTGCTGAGGCTCCAAATTTCCACTCAAAGATTCTAACCTCTCCACTTGCAAAGGAATGACCTAAATTTTAAGTCTTTTTTGTACAGTCTTTTTTTGAGGCTGACTCTTGTACTTTGGGGAAAAACCTCCAGAGATACTGGTGTCCCTCTCCTGTAGAATGTGAATCATATGGAAAATGTACCAGAGCTGTGTGGGAGTAGCTCTTTCGTGCTGAGATAGGATGCTGAGATTTAGCCCTTTCCTTTGGGACCAGATGCCAGATCTGTGTTCTGACTATCTTTGGTGCATATGTGAATCTCCAAAAGGGCTCATTTATAAAAGGAGTAGAATATCTGATCTGAGATCAGTCATGTAGATCTAAGTGAAGGATTTTGCCTTGAGTGTGAATTAGTCTCAAAGACAAAATTCACAGCAGCCTACTTGTTAATGAATTACAGTCTTTATTTTTAAACATTTTAAGACTTCTTAAGTTCCCACAAGGAACTCGTTAGGCTTTGCACTTGGAAGAAAATGAAGAAAATGTAAGTGGTGCTTTGGAGGGTGGGGAGTCTGGTTCCAATACAGATGAAGTTGGTGCAATTTTACACATGTAATGTAAATAAAGGTACTGATAAATAGAGCATGTACTAGTGGTGCCTGCATGCTCTAATCTGTGATATGATGCATATTTATGAACTTGAATATAATTAAAAGCTGGTGTTCCCAGTGTCAATCAGCCCAATTCATACACAGATCATTAGAGGAAATGCTGCTCTTGAAATGGCAGACTATGTGCAGTGTAGACCTGTGCCTGCAGATTATATGATTTCCTATTTCTTTATTTAGAGCTTCCTTTTATGGCTTGAGACCTGGAAAGTCCTTGAGAAGACATTAGGAAGATATTTATCTAATTAATTACTTTTAAATCTCAAATGTGTGTGTGGGTCTTCAGATTTTCTTTCTTTTTTTCTTTTCTTAATATGAATTACAAAGTAACAGAGGCATAATTAGTTGAATTTGGAGGATGTGTTCACAAACTTTTGAAATAACTTAAAAATTGGCAAGGTTTTCAGTATCAGTAGAAATTTCAAAGAATGTCTAGGCATACTAGGCTTGCTGAAAATACTCTGGAAAATTATGATTTTGATGTGATGATGCCCTATCATGTAATAGCAGTCATTTCAAAGAGATTTAGGGCCCCCCTGGCCAGTGAGGCAGCACATTATTATTAACAGGGCCCGTATCAGAAGCCCTTGGGATTTTTAGGGGCTCAGTGGGAAGAGATGTGGACTGGAAGCCACTTGACGTTTGATGTGGACAATGTGCCCAGGTTAGTTTATAGCCACACTTGTGAGGGGGAAGATGCTAATTCTCCATCCTTTGGGGAATGCTTGCCCTGGATCAGAGGCTGCAGAGCACGTGCAGCTGGTATCTGTAAGAGACCTGTGTGTGTGTGGTTATGGGGGAGGAGGGAATTCATCTCACACATCCAAAATGATCTTGATTTTCATTTCAGCTTTGTGGCTCACCTTTAAGAGAAAGCAGAACATGAGCAGCTGTCCAGTGAGTGATTCTGTGCCAGCTGGTGTGGAATGTGAGGTCTTTTATGTAGCTAAATGCAGTGATTTAAAACATCTGCCCGTATCCCTGTTTTTTCTATTTGACTGTTGTTCCATTGGAAACTTTTTAATGTGATGGACACTTTTTATCACATGGTATTATATTTTCAGAGTTATCTTTTCCTTTATTTTTAGAAATAGTTAAGTATTTTCTTGTGAATGATGGTTTACATCTCTTATAACTTTGGGAGTATATTCTTATAGAATTGTGGCTGTTGAAAACTTTTTGTATTTGTGTTTTGGGTTATTTTGTTGTCTTCTTTCTTCTATGGGAAAAAGATATATTAGATACCATATTACACTGACAGAGATCAATATTAATAGAAGAATATAATTACCTATAGAGGTAAAGCAAGAGTAGTTTACAAGTATAATTTTGGGGGCTTTGTTTAGTTTTTTTTTTTTTTCCTCTGTGAATGACTTCAATTCCAATGTGTGTCCTGGCTGTAAAAATAAAAAAAAAAAAAAAAGTGAATCCTGCTGTGGGATACATGCTCCATTTGTATGACTGTGTGGATCTGCTGTGTGTTTATGTGAGGAGGGAGCTGATCCCTTCTGTTTGCTCAGGGCTAATGCCAGAAGTTTGTGGAAACTGTTCACTTGCCCTCAAGATGCAAAGGTCATTGTTAACTTCTGCCCACAGGGACAGTCCAGAGAATTAGGATAGTCATGGGTTCCAGTAAATCCAACTAAATATAGCAAGAACTTCTATTTGCAGCTTTTTTGATGAACCCTTGTGTGTTTTTCATTTTGGCCATGAACAGTGTTGTGCAGAACGTGAGCATGCCTAAGCCCTTGTCTGTATATTGGGATCTGCTGTGTCCATCCCTGGTAAGATGCCTAAGCACAAGTGTTCCCTCTGTCAAAAGCTGTTACCAAAGAATAACTTTTTCAATTGACCTAATCCTAACCTTGATCATGTCCAGATTTGCTGCTGCTCATAGCAAAAACTGGACCACCTTAATTTATCTTTCTTCTCTTAATTTGTCAGCTTGGGGATATATTACCTTTTTACCTTTAGGGAGCTATTTTTAAAATTTCTTTAGATTTGATTTGTTAGAAGCTACCCATTTGCAGTTGATGTCTAATTATTTTTTAGGACCAATAAGTTATGAAAATATTTATATAGTTGATCAGTTACATTATTAATGGGTAATGGTTAAAAATATAGTAAGTAACTTTAAAATTATATATGGCTCATAATCTTTAAAGGGTTATAGGTCTTTAACTACCCAGTAAAACTATAGAGAATTTACAGATCACTATTTTATTGGTATTATAACTTAACTACTTCTTTGAACTTTCATTACGTACTGTTCAGGCCTTTCAAGGATGCCAGTATCTATTTTACCTTTTGGCTGTTACTTTTAAGAAATCTGTGATGTGAAAGCAATATATACATGTCTTTAGGAAACAGATTGAGAAATTGAAATAACCCTGAAAAATGGTAATTGAAGTGGCAAAATATTGATATATCGAGACATATAGATATAATAGCTATATAATATACATCAAAGATATTAATATTGTGCTGTTCTTCAGTAAATATATTCTGTAATTTTTCTGCCTTGTATTGCTGTACAAGTGAGGAAAGAATGAATGCTGAGGTTTAAGCTTCCAGTCTGGCTTAGGAGTAGCTTCTGGGTCCAATTTACTACCAAATGGGTGTAAATAATTGAAGTCTTTGTGGCCACAGGGCTGTGGGCAGCAAAAATAGGAAAACGCATTTAAGTAATGGCCATAGCCACTACTAACCCAAATTAAGTCTTGAGTAATTAGGGCTGTTTCCATGATTAGACATGTTCTCATGATTAGACATGTTCTTGCACGTCTTTTTGGGTTAGATCAATTGTCCCCAAAAACTTACAAATTCAAATTTTGTACCTGGACTTCTTGGTGAAGCAGCAGCAGCTGGTGCAGCGTAGGGCCTTGGGCTGAGCAGGCAGAGCCCTGGGCTGGATGGCCCCAAATCTCTTGTGTTATGGGACTGGAGGAGCTTCCATTGCACAATGGATAGAAACCCTTGAGGTGGAATGAGAAAAAGCCACCTCTATCAGCAAAGTACTGTAAGAAGTGCTGTGAGAAATGCTTTTCTGTTCTCCCAATAGTCCTAAATCCAGCTCTAACATGTTCTGTTAAATAAAATTCAAAGGGTCATTTTCTCCCAAAAGGTCACCTAGGATTTTACTGTTTGTTCAAAGTGTCTTATAAAATTAACTCTGCTCTGTCTGGGGAAAAAAAAATTATGAATATGAAGCTGTCCATAAAACATAGTTTTCAGCTCAGAACAACAGCACAAAAATTTACTTGAGATAATTGTGTGGACTGTCTTCTTCAATTACTTTCAATAAAACTGAATATATGCAGTTCATGTTGTATCAACACAGTCCCAACCTGCTCAGCCAGATTTGGTTTTGAGTAGCCCATAAAATGGTCTGTGCCTTCTTTTAATACCTTCTTTTTCCCTGTACCATTCTTCTAGCTTTTAATCTCTACCTCAAAAACCAGGCGGCTATAGATATATGTAATTTTTCGAAGTACTAAACCACACTGAGTTTTCTAAGTACCAAACCACACGTTTCGTTTGAAGCCATCAAGTAGGAACAATGTTTATGTGAGTCCGCAAAAAAATTCCATGTGTGAAGCCTCTCGTTTACTGAAAATCTTCCATTCACTGAGGCCAATGGCTTGTGCCAGAGCTTTGTGGTGTGTCAGATGTCCGGATTGTTTGACTGCATCAGGAGTTTGCTGTGCTGTCCATTTGCCAGCTGGAGGCAGAATTTCATTAATCCGTAGTATAGAGGGAGAGAGGTGGGAGGGAAATGGTGTTGCTCCAAGGCTTTGATCTTTTTTTGTTAATGAGCTGGTTTACACCTCGGCTATTAAACAGTTGGAGACTTTTTTTTTTTTTTTTGCTGTGAAGCCTAAATTTGGAGTAATATAAGCTGAGCCAAGCAACATTTTTCCACCTTCAAATAATAGATTCTATTGCCCTATAAACTCAATGCTTCTTATTGCTCATTTCTTTCTTTTTGCTTCCTCCTGCCATTCATTTTTTTTCTTCTTAACATCCTTGGAATATGGAAAGCATTTGGATTTAGTAGAATGGCTTTTGTTCTCAGTTTTAAAACCCAGCTTCTCTCTCTGCCACCCATGTGCTAACTGCATCAGTTTGTGGGTTTAACCTTTTCTAAACACACATGCACAGAGAAATCCTGCCTGTTGCCCTCATTTTTGGTGGGCTGCAGGCATGCATGGGTAATCTCAAATTAGTGAATATAATTCCTGTATGTTACTGGATTCTCTGGATTAACCATTGTGTTGTAGGTTGAGGGAAATGAGTTCAGGTTCTGCCTTGGTTCTGTTTTCTTACCCAGGGCAAAGAGGAGACTCAGGGAAACGACATCTTAACTCTGCTGTCTTCTCCTCCTTTAATAAATGATTGAAGGACATTGATGTGTACCAGAGGGACATTATACCTCATTCTGGGTAGGCCTTTTCCTGAGTAATTTGGCCAGTGTTTTTTGTTTCTGTGAAAAATGGAAATCTGTCAAGAGTAAGAGGTGTAGCAGAGGATGTTGTTGATGGCAACATTTGTTTTACCTGCTCATCTGTGCAGCAGTGTGTCAGGTTGTCTTGTTTACCCAAGGATGATGTGAACTCTGTCTTTTTGGAGTTAAAGGTTTCCACAGTTTATTGTCATCTTGGAGCCCCATCTCTGAGTGTGTCAGCTTTAAAGTTTAGCTCTCTGGTGCGCATCCAAATCTCTGAACAGCTGTGTGTGGAAGACTGGTTTAACAGCCCCCAAAGGTGCTTTAGGTTTTGTTGAGGAGAATAAATAAATAAAATTACATAGGAAATAAAATTAGAATTAGGTCTTCTTTTTCTCATATCTCATGTAATGAAGAAAAAGTTTGGTATCCAGAGTTAATATAATATTAAATTTGGCAGATCAAAACAAAGGTGTGAAAAGTTTCATATGGGGCTATTAGAACTTTTTATTTAAAATTCAGGAGGAGCTGATGTGTGTTCAAGATTTTATGGGGTGGAGGGACAAGAGTTTGGTGTTTTGTTTTTTTTTAATTTATTTTTCACAGGTAAAGTTCAATAGAACCTGAAAAAAAAAAATCAGTCTTCTTGCCCTTCTGAGGATGGACAAATCAGGTGAATTTAGCTCATCTGCCTCTAAAAACCTCAAAGCAGAGAGGGAACCAGTGCCACATGATTGGGAAAGGAGTGCATGTCCATCTGATGAACCTCTCTTGGCAAAAAGGTTGTTTCTCTCTGCAGCAATGTTTAAAAAATGGATTCACGCTTGCTTGGCTATATTCAATACAAAGTAGTAGGTGTGGAAAAAACCTGAAATATTGGAGAAGGTAAATGAACAATCTAAGTACTAGTTTCTAATTATCAGTACAAAATGAAACATTAAATAATGTGGGAGGCATCAATATTTTTCCTTTAATTTTTCTGAAGTCTTGATTTAGTGTTGATATGCTTAGTATCATACTACTGCTATTATTTTTTCTTCCCTTTTCAGTGTCTTTGATTTTTAAAACATGGACAAATTTTTGCACTACTGAACTAAAATCTATAAATCTATAAATCTATTCCTTGCTGAACCATTATAATAGTGCTACTCTTATGTCAGTGATGCCCATAATGCTTCAAGTTCAGACAGTCCAATGGAAGTCTCTTGAAAGAAGAAAAAGGAATAAGATGCTCAGAACTCTTGTGATCCTCATTCTTAGTATATTTGAAGTTTGGACAAAATAATCGAGAAATAGAGATATCTATCTATATATTACTGTATCTTGCACCATAAACAGGATAGGTTTGACAGTTTTACTTCTAATTTTCTGTGGTTCCCAGGTTTGTTTTTGGTCAGAAGCTGCATCTGCTTAATCAGGATTGTGATTTTCAGTTTGTGGTTTTGATGGCCAAATGTATGATCTTTGTTTTGGGGGGAAAATATCACACTTTGCCAGATGACCATGCAAGAGATGTTGAAGTTACAGGCACATATTATGAACAAAGAAAAAACTTGGATCCACTGATTGCCATAAGAAGACCAGTATACTATAGCAGTGATAAAAAGAAAAAGGTATTAAGAAGGTGGGGCAGTATGGGACAGAGAGAAAAGGTCACAGGTGAAATTGTCACTCAGGTGCT
Source organism: Leptocoma aspasia (assembly GCA_013399835.1). Taxonomy (NCBI): domain Eukaryota; kingdom Metazoa; phylum Chordata; class Aves; order Passeriformes; family Nectariniidae; genus Leptocoma; species Leptocoma aspasia. Next base: position 358,435 of record VXAX01000811.1, read on the forward strand.
CTACTTTGTAAATGTCTTCATTGTCAGCTCTTGCAACTGTAGTTTAATAACATTAAAATAATATAAATATAAATAAGTAACCTCATATTACACTCATATGGGAATCTCCTACTCCAAAATACTGGACTAAAGAATCTGATTCCTCTGAGCTGCTTCTCCTCCCACAGGGGACCTGGAAGAGAAAAGGATACTGAGACAACTTCAGCATTTGTTCTTCACCTTTCACCATTCATTCTTTGAATTTTTTGATCTACCCTCTCTTTGTCCCATCTCCTGGCACTCCAGGGAGAGGATTTGAAACCTTCACAACAGTTACCACTATTGAAGACTTCATATTTTCAGCACCCTGTCAGCATAATCTTAATAGCCTGATGCTTATAACATGGTTGTAGAGGTGCTGTAAGTGTTATCACAAGAGCTCTCTGTGTAGGTGAAACAAAAGGAAAACCTTCTCCATTCTTCAGACCAAAAATAATATTTACAGTATTTACACTTGCCTAAATGATCTCTCAGTATTCATTGTACATGCATTGTAAATACTACCAAGCTTGGGAGCACAGAAGAATGGCATAGGTAGAGATTATCAGATGCATTGCAAACCTTTTGTTCAGCTGTCAGACCATCTGAATGAAGATGGTTTGGTGTCAGGCATCCTATTACAGCTCCTTCATGCTTAGACTTGTTTCATTTGTTCCCTGGGTGAAGCTGGCAGGAGTCACAGCAACGTGAATGATCTTGCACCTGGAATCCTGAGCTTTTCCCCAGGAAATCTGCATAGAACCCCTATGTTAATAAAATGGCTCACATCCTGCTTGGTTCATCCTAATATTGAAATCATTAATATCGATGGCAGATTCAGCTTCTGTCTTCAAAGCAAGATAGTTTTAATTGTGGTTGAAATCCTCCTCTGTACTTTAATCTATAATATTTTACTTTGAAGTTAGTGTTTCTCTGGGTGCCATTTTCAGATCTGAATATATTGTCCTGTAAAGCCCACTAAGCTGCTTCATGCCATTTATTGGCCTTAAGAATTGATTCCAACCCCTCAAGCACTTCCTTATTTTTTAACGTGTGCCTTTGTAGACTTTACAAGGTGTGTTACCACATTAATCACTATAAATCCCAGTGTGTGCTTAAGGTCTTTAATGTTTGGTCCCAAGAGGCTTCACATGTACTACGTGAATTAAGAGCTCTTTGCATACTGAAAAATTTGCAGAATGAAGACATTCTATAGAACTTGAAACACTTAGAGAAGTGGTTTGTGCTTTGTAAGTGCTGCTCTGCCTCACATTCCTCCATTTGTAACAGTGCTTTTGACGCTTTCTTGCTAAATTTGGCTTCCACGCTGTGTAATTAATTTAAACATTCATCTATGCCTAACTGAAAACTTTTGATGGCTTCATCTTTTAATAAATAAATCTGATTGTCCTAAATTCCAAAGCAAATAAAGCAAAGAGTATTTGAAGGCCTGAACTGCATTTTTCTCCAGTGAGGTCTATACACTCTGGTGCTCTGCATGAGAACAGAGCGGGACATATCAATCAGAAATGCAGATACTGATTTACAGGGTATTCAATTAGAGACCTGTTTTAGAGAGGAGAAATGAACTGAGCATTCAGCTGGCCACAGTGTGCTCTTTGAGAATTCATTACTTGCTGTGTTGGAAAACTAACTGGTCAAGGAAACTTGCAGTACCTGTCAGGGTTGCTCTTTCAGAAAAACCACTTGCCTCCGTCAGCACGGCTGTTTAGATAAACCGATCACTTCTCTAATCGATTCTGAGTGCTGAAAAGTTGCCATGGATACAAGATCCTGCAGCAATCAAAACAGAAGGTAAGTTTAGAATTGGAAGTGACAGATTTATTCATCACATACTTAACAAGCCTTTGAAGGGAAAGAGAGAGTTTGTCAGAGTCCTTAGGCTGTGTATAAAAAGACTGTGGAGAAATACTCAGAATTGCCAATAGGCACTTCACTTGGAGAGGCCTGGGTAATATTTGCATTAGAGCCACTGCACAGATAGGTTTGCTTGAAACTGTTGCTCTGGATGACAAAACCATCAAAGTCTGCAAGCCTGTTGTCATTTATCGTCAGTCTCAGCAATGAATGGTCAGCTGCAAATTTTTGTCTTGGTGGTGGAGGGTTTCAAACTGTTCCAGGCTCAGTTTAGGAGGCAAGGAATGCAGGGCAGCCACTTCTGAAATCAAACCTTTGGATGCTTCTCTCATTCAAAGGAAATTTCAGAAATTGAGTTTTTAATGTCCCCTACTAAAAATTGCTAGAATCCTGCAGAAGAAATGATTGGATCTCTGTGTGATCCTGCTGAGCTGCCTTCTGCTGTCCTGTTTTATAATTTTCTGAGTTTAGTGCATTTTTCAGCTGGGTGTTGCAGGGATGTCATTCCTTCATTTGCTGATGATGCCATGTCGTGATTTGGCACACAGGACTCAGTCCTCAGAAATTCACTCACTTGTATGAGTGAGATGGGAAACAAAACAAATTCTACTTTAACTGTGAAAGGTCAAGGAAGAGAAATTAAAATGACCAAAAGGAGAGGGAAGTGTTGCAATCATTTCACTCTCCCGGCTAAGTTCCCTGCAGTCTTAGAACTGTGCTGAAATTAATTTTTTCTCTTAGTTCTTTCAAACTTCTCAGAAATCACCTCTCCCCCTCCCACTTCTCTAAACTGAATGTGTATTTAATAAGAGGACATGCAAAACCAAACTCATTTCCTGGTTTCTCCTATGTATAAACATACAGTGTTAATTGAATTTTTTTTGTAAATCAATGTTCACAGAAAAATAAAGCAAGTTTCCTTAGTTCAAAGTGTGTCTGGGTTGGAGGGTTCTGTGCTCAAATCAAGAAACATCTGTGGCATTATATAAACATGCAAAGAAAGTCAGTACAATTAATAGGATTTCTTTTCAACATTTTTTTGGTTTCCTTTTCAACCTGGGGCTTTCTGGTAAAACTTGGAGATTGAAATTCACTTGGAAAAAGCCAAGAGAAAGCATTTGGTGAATCTGTGTGCAGCAACCCATCTGTGTTTAGCTGGCCTCTGTCAGGAAAATTAATCCACAAACACCTGAGGTTTATGTCCAGAAAGGAGACAGAGGAGTCCTGTTACTTTATTTGAATAAAGGGAGAGGCCATGGGGCATTCCCCTGGGGTCTATCAAATTGTTGGAGGGTGCAGCCTCCTTTTTATCCTCATTTCCCAGCCATATTTCCCTCTCTCTTTCCCCATTGGCTGAGGTACTTGAGAGGTACAGACTTCCCAGAATGTCTGATATCTGAGATTCTCCTCTAATGTATTACCCTCCCTTTTAATTTTTAATCCTTATGGAACTTTAAGGTTTTTTCCCCATTGTTTCTTTCATCTTTCAATATCCAATTTCATTTATCAGCAAACCTACAGTTTGTTTGTAAAGGCAAAGATCTTTTTTTCTATTCATCTATCAGTGGAATCCTTCCCATTGTTTCTTTTATCTCTCAGTGCTGGTTTTATCCACAAGTAGACCCACAGCTTGTTTGTAAAGACAAATCCTTCATTCCTCTCACCCTCTCATCCCAGGGAGGAGATCTGCCAGGGAAGTGCTTGTGCAGCAGAGAGGACACGAGGCAGGCAGGATGTTAATTCTCAAAATTGGTGTTTAAGTGCTGGATCAAAGTGATTGTCCCCAAATCCGTGTGGTGCTCAGTCATGTGTTCCCCAGAGATGCTCTCCAAAGTGAAAATGTTCTTATTTCACTGCAACTAGGAGTGCTCTTACTTTTGCTTAGCAATTAAACTCTTTTATGTTCCGTGATCACAGAAGTGGTTTTCCCCAGAATCTTCAGTTTGTGGATCTGAGTATACATCATTCAATGCTCATGTCTTTAAGCTCATATGCACACTGTAAACTTAAACAATGCATTTCATTACTAGAGATAAATAATGAAACAAAATTTGGTTTCAATTTAAGTGGATCTGGCTTAATTAGTATACTATTATATGTCTTCCTCTTCAGCAATCTGAGGGTTACAAATTAACCAAGTCCACCTCACAACAAAAAGAAAAGTTTTCATTAAAATATTGAGGTTTTGTTTACTACTATATCTGAAGCTAGTGCTATTCACAAGAATTTGGGTGCTGGCCAATATTCTTTTGCAAATCCTCAATGCTCCAAAGATATGCAGAAGAGTGTGATTTATGGTGCTCTCCTGTATCCCGTGTGTCTTTCTCCTTTGTTTCAAACACTCAGTCACAGAGGAAGAACACCACCTTATGGCCTTCAGAATCATAAAAAAAAAATGAATAGCCAGCTTTTGGTCCAGGGCTGGGGAGGAATGGAACCCCCAAAACACCTGGAATGCATTTCCCAAAATATTAATCCTAGGAGTAATTTCTAAGAATTTTGAGGAGGGTAAAAGAGTTTAATGCTCTCAAGACAGTTGCATGAGTGGCTTCTAAATCATGCCTTTTTTTTTTTTTTTTTGCTTCTGTGACTGCAGAGAATTATTGTTGTAGTTGTCCATTGCCCCACTGCAAACATTTACCAGCTCCTCTGTGAGCACTCCTGGTGCACAGCCAGCCTTGTGAGTGTAAGCTAATGCTTCTGGAGTGTCAGAAGTATGTAAAGAGACATGGTGTTACCTAGACAGACAGACATAAGGTTTCTTTAATCCATTAAAATGGGTTTAAGTTGATGTTTTTCTCTGAACCAAACTTGCAGTCTTCTATGGAATTTCATTTGTGAGGGTGCAATATTTTAGGCTACTCTGCTAGACCAAATCTGTCCTTACCCTTCATGTACAGGGGAAGAGGGACCATTGCAAGAGTTGATCTCAATCTTACATCTCAGCTCTCAGTAGTTTATAAATGATCATTTATTTATAAATAGAATTTGTTGTATTTCCACTTATAATTAACTCTCTAAAATCTAACACCTACTTAAGGAATGATGTCTTAAAAAAAGAAATCTATATTCAAGAGAGAAACACATGGTTTGAATGTCAGTTTTCTTGGATAAGAAAACACGAGGTAATGTTACACGTGTCACCATGCACAGCATTTAAGGAAAATGCTTTTGTAGTATTTGATACAGGTTAATGTTTATGTTATAAAATTAAGTAATTTTGCCTCACCACTTAGATCTCCTGTAATTTTTCCTCAGTTATTGTATTAGCAAGTACAGAATGACCTTATTAGAATCCTATTAGTCCTTTGTACCAAAGTCACAAATCACAAAGAGAGTTGCACTAGAATATACTGGGGTAGACACTCAGGTTTGAAAACTGAATTTACCTTACTTTGGCTATCCTATGGGTATAATACTAGATGTATGTACTTATTTTTCTGTCTGTATCCTTGGCGAACTTTATAAAAGGTTCAAAATGAGAGGCCTGAGATGAAAATTAATTTTACTCTCTTGATACAACATACAGTAAATCCATTTTAACAAACGAAAACTAAAGTCCTATCCCGGGATGTAGTTGTGTAAATTGCCTAATGCATCAATTACTTTTCTACTATTTTTCATGGCAACTCATGATAAGTTTCAATTTAGAAGTACTGTTATAGTATAATATTTCTAAAGAGAGGAAGGAAACTATTTTATGCTAAGGAATGGGCTATAATTCCTGAGGATGTAATGGCATTGTCCCTTGAAAACCTCAAGCTGGGATACAACAACTGATTTCCTGCCTTGGCAGGCTGTTCTAGGAGCAGGGGGTTGAAGTGGCCAGTGATTTGAACTGCACCCCCTGATCATAAGTTCAAACCCTTGACAAGTTTTGATTTATAGCCATGCAGGTTTAGGAATTAGGAGAAGCCAGAGAGCTGCTCCATTAGACTCCATTGTGTCTGGCTATGTACTTTGCCCTCTGAAGAAAGCTTCTGGAAAAAACGATGTTGGGAGTTCTATATCCACGCTGGTCTTTTTGTGAGGCTGTTTCAATACAGTGGTATTGGAATGGAAAATTCATCCTGACAAATGAGTGAGCCATCTATTAATTCTGCCAGGACTGAAATGTATTGCTCTAATTCTAAATTCTAGAATTCTAAAGGTACGAAGTTCATTACCTCTTCAAGCTGTCAAGTACAACTAAAATCTAAATTTTTAAACCCTTTTTCCTCCTTACACTGATTGCCTTTTTGGGGTGAACTTATTTAATGCTCTTTGCAAGGCACTGAACTGAAACCTAAGCTTCTGGAGAGTTTCTCAGAGTTGCAGGTCCTGGTTAACAGCAGGATGATGCTCATTAATATGACATTATTTTATTACTAGGTAATTAAGCTGATAATGCAATTCAGATCTTGATCACTTTGATAACAGCAAAGAATGAAGCTGATAATTAGGAACTCTAATTTGTTAAGTGGATATTTGTTCACAGAGCCTAGATTGACTACCAAAAAATTTTCAAAAATCATTTTCTGCTTTCACTCTCTTTTCATTTTGGTGGTTCAAAACCACTAAATGGACTTGGGACCGATCACCTAAATTTGGGAGAGTAAAATATGGTTGGAATATGGAGTCACTAAATGATTTATTACCTATTAGAGTATCAATGAATAATTGTATATCTTTAAGATAATACTGATGCACTCTTTAACAAAATGGATCAAGGCATTTAATTCTGGGGAAAAAGAAATCACTAACACTGTTAAATATATATTATGTAAATGTAAAGATGAAATTTAGATAAACTAATCACTCAATGCTTCAGCCTGTCAAGCTAATTTTATACTTTAAAAATTGTTTTGCTCAGAACTTTTTCTTCTCTCTAATGAGAAATACTTCCTTTGAATCTCCTGTTTGAATGTGTACTGGGAACATGTGAATTAGTCAGTAAAAGATATTGTGATCTGCAAAAATGTTCCACGTTGGTTTGTGTCTGGACATCCAACCAAAGTCTGTGCTGGCACTTTGCTGTGTGGATTTCCCTCTTCACTGACTTTTCCCAGTGCTTAAAATGGTGTGTCAGAATTTCATTTATTCATTGTTGAGTAAGGAATGGCACATACCCATAACAATTTGATTTCTTCCTGTTAGGGGAGGACCATAAGAGTTCCTCTTGATGCTAATTGAAAAAAAAAAAAAGTTCAGTTGTATAGATTGTTTGCTGTTTACTCTCTGAATATTTAGCAGCAGAAAATTACTGGCAGGAATTGTTACTGACACAGCAAATTTCAAACTAACTCTAGAGAGCATTTGTGGGAAATATGTCTCACAGCTGGAGTAGGAAGATTGAGTAGAAAATCATCACCTTAATACTCTGTGATCTGAATGGGTAAAGAAATCAGCATGTTTTGAATGTCTAAAAAAATTAGTGAAAAATAGGCAGCAGAACAAGTGGCTTTTACCTGCAAGATAGCTTTTAAACAGCATGGAATTGCAAGTAATGCAATCATCTAACAGAGAAATCCTAAAGAGATCTCTCTTCCTCTGAAATTTGGTACTAAAAAAAGCAGGTGACAACGGAGGCTTGGTTGTTGGATGATTATCTGCAAGTCAAGAGACATAAAAAATATTCAGTGCTAATGGACATGTAGCTGAGGCACAAAATTTCTTCTTGTGAAATACAAAATAGGTCACATGAATGCAAGTGTATGAATTAGAGTTTATAGATTTTCTTGTACACTTTCTGTATTTTTTGCACCAAAGATATTGCTAAATCACGAGTGTAACAAAGCATGCAAGTGCCTTATTCCCATAAGACATAAGATTTGCTTTTCCTTTCTCTTACCCCTTTAACAATTAGTAAATGAAGATAATAAAAGGAACAGAAAAATTACCATGAGTTAATGGAATTACAGAAATGTTGGGCCAGGATAGTTAGAAAAACTTGGAAATGTATTGGGTAGTTTCAATATATCCATGGCATAGAAGACCACATTTTTGTTTGTTTGTTTTTCTCCTGCCTGGACATTATCACCTTTATGTCCTTCTGGCAGTATAAAGAAGGTCTCAGATAGGTTTGCTCTTGATTTTAAAAAGTTACAGAACCAAAGTGAAACAAAAGGACCTTGGTAAAGAGTTAATAAATCTTTCCTGTCTTCTAGAAAGCCATACTTCAAGGATTGAAAGTGATGCTTTGGATGCACTTCCCCAGTGTTTTTGGGTGATATTTCAGATAGCTGTGTGGTGAACTGGAGCTAATATACAGTCATCTTCAAAATTTTAGGTCAAATTGTAAACCAGATTGTATTACCTTGGATGTGAATTGTCCCACGGAGTTGAACACTCTCATGTTCCTGATGGAACAGAGTTCCTGTCAAAATGAGACACAGCCTGAGCTGGCTGAGTGCAGGATGTGCTGCTCACACAGGACAGCTGATTTATAATCAGAAGTCCAAGCCCAACTCCTCATTGTTCAACTGAAAAGAGGAAACAATTCTTGTTTGGCTTTTCAGTCGTGCAGTGTGAGGTTTAATTCCTCTTCTGTCATTACCTGCAAATACAAAGGTTTCAGGAATATGCTCTCTGACTTGGTGAGGTTGTCTGCTATAAATCTCCTTTCAGTGAAAACTACATCTAGTCATTATTAAGGCTGGTGGTGTCTGTGTTTACATTGGAAGTACAGAACTACATAAGGATTTCAAGAAAATATTGCCATAGTACTTGTGCTTCCGTTTGCGGAACTGGGTTTGTTTTCACTGGGCCTTGGATTTTTTCTCCAGATTTGCTGTACAGACCCTGAAATTCATTAATCACATGTTAGCTCTGGAGGACTAACCCCAACTTCACAAGGGGGTGGAAAGTGTGGAGTGAGAGACGGGATAATTTTACTCTTGCTAATTGCACTTAGGTAAAGCAGTTCTTAAAGCAACAGACTTTTTTTTTTTTTTAACTAATAAGTTTCTTAGTCTTTTGCACCATTCTTAATAAAAGTCTGGTTCCTGGTTCTCTTAGTTAAACTGAGCTGGATGCCAGAGGAGTTTAACGTTTTCTGCACGCTAACATTGAATGAAATGTGTTAATTTTCTTTGCAAAATAATGTGCTCTGCTATATGTTTCAATCTGTCTTTCATCTGGTATATTAGACATACGTTATCCGTGTTTAATGAATGTACCAAGATATTTCTCTTAGAAATGATAACTATATAAATAATTCAAATACTCATAAATAAAATTACTGTGGGTTGCTTTGTGCTTTCTCCCTTGGCAAAGTGACACCACGGGAATATATGGGTAGTGAGAGCTGCTTGTTAATGTTGGACAAAGGATTTCACTTCCTCTACACAAGACACTAAAGATTGTCAAAATGTGAAGAACAGCTAATATATTCTGATTTGCCAACAGACCCCTAAAACCAACATCAGAGGATAAAAACTGAAGAGAGCAACAGGCTTGAGCTGTTTCAATCCATGAACTCCTTCACAGTGATGTGGGCTGCCCAGCATCCTGACAGAAAGCCTATTCTGGAAACTGGTATGGGAATCACCCTAGAATTGTGATTCAATTGCATATTACAGCTGACACATATCTCTATCTTCAAGTATAACCTACCTTTATGCAAAGTATTTTGTACCATTCCACTAAATCAGAAATCTGGTGTAACATTGACTGTCTTCAAATCTGTAAATTTTCTATTAAACAGCACACCTTACATTTGTAAAACACCTAAAGGAGCCTGGTCAGTGAGCACTGGCCTCTGACAAAAACTCTTAATAAGGATGGTCTTACTAGAGTGATTTTTCTAAGGGAAGTAATATCTAGGCATAAAATAAATGTTCATCCTGTGTAATTGTTTAATGTCCAAAGTGGCACTAAAAAGCCTTTTGCTTGCAGGCTAATGGTCAAGTGCAGCTGTTGAAGGACAGAGGATGGGAAATTGGCCGTTGTGGAATGAGGGGGCTGACGTGAGAAGCAGAGCATTTCAGTGAGGATGTGAGAAATACATGTAATGACTTTCAAGAAAAATGAATCTAGCAAATAAGCTTAGAACTGTTGCCAGATCTAACATTGCTGATGGCTTTACAAGACAGAAAAAAGAAAGAAAGGAAAGCAAGTGAATTTTTTTCTGACAATACTCAGATTGGTATTTTAATTTTTGGGACATATTTGTATAGCTTTGTTTTTAAATTACAGCAATATTAAATCAATTCTTAATAGTTTTGGTGATTTTCAACATTTCTAGGGCTTTTGATAAAAGGAGGAAAACAATATATTACTCCAATGAGAGTGTCTCATTTTCTTAAAACTAAAGTATCTTCTGGGGAAAGGAAATGCAGCAGATCCTGATGTTTTACCTAGCAATGAATAATTCATATACAATGAATGGAAGCTAAAATATCTTCTTTACAAGTGAAAATACAAGCAACACTTTCCCCTTGGAAAAAAGTGGGTAGCTACAGAGCTTGGGAAACTATTTGAAACATATAATATACTGTATAACAAATAATAGTTTTGCTTTGCATTTTGTTTTTTTTTCAACTGTACGTGTTTGTTACTTTTGTGACATTCACACAAGGTGGATGGAATAATACAGTAGCTTTATCACAGATCAGCTTGGTGGTTTTGTTTCAGAAAAATTCCTTTGCTTGCAAAAATCTCTTGTTGGTACCAGTGTGTGAGGGTAAGACAGACTTCAGAGAAGTCAAAGGCCATTTATCTCCATCATGTTGTTATCTATACATGCTTTTTGAAAGTGCCCTTTCCTTACACGCTGATTATGATATGAATCACATTAGGAGACATTTGTATCCTCATATCTCTCTACTAAACAAGCTTTTACAGGGGCAACTTTGGTGTGATTCCTGATGTCCTGTGTTGCTGGGAAATGAAGTAATTTCATCTCTTATGAATACGTGGTGCAGGCTATGCTATGAAAAAATCCTTAAAAAATCTGCTGAAAATACTTATGAAGTATTTGAAGACCCATAACTCTATAACTGACTACCACAAATTATATTAAAGAAGGAGAATGAAAAAAGTAATTCTTTTGCTGATGGAAGTTGGCAGATGTATCACTAATTTTCTTAGTGAAATGGATTCAGCGGAATTAATGTTGGACATAAAACTTCCTTTGAGAGGCAAAACTGCTTAAATTGCAACCTTATAAATATGATAGGTCTTCCATAGGAATGGGAATGAAGATTTCTAATAAAATACAGGCTTAACAGGAAAAGTGCTTTAAATGTGTACAGGAGAGGTCACATCTGTTTCTAAGAACCAAACCTGGCACTTCTGTGTGACTCAAACTCCTGCTTGTGTGGGCAGACACATCTTTTGGGCAAACACAACCTTTTCTCACGTTTTCCATGGGCAGCACTGATTCTGTTCGGGAAGATTGATTTTTTATTTTAGCTTCACCTGTTGCAATTCTTCCTTTCAATCTAGAGTTAAATTTTCAGACTTTTAGCCAATGATGCAGCCATCCTGCAAAACACAGCACCTTTTCCCATGAGCAGGGGATCATTATTCTGCTCTTCCCCAGCTTAAATAACCATCACCCTTATGTGAAGCAGCTGCTTCCATTTTTAGAGTGTTTCTGACCAGGTACTGAGCTCTTGCCTTGCTATTAATATTATTATTTCATTTAACAGTGGAGCAACTACTTGGTCCAAGTGTCTTATTCTCCCTTTTGTTGTGGAATAACTTTATCTCTTTGGAAATGGGGGTTCTTAGGAGGGCAAGTGTGCTTCATACAGATCATGCAATGATGGTCTGGGGCAGAAATGAAATCTTTGTTAAAATAATTGCTCTCAGGAAGCTGCCAGTAGGCACAGAGAATTCAGAGAATTGTGTGCATCAAGGTTAGATTGCTAGCGTTCTCATGAGAGTTTGGGCACGTTTTTCTTTTTTACCAAAGCTTTCTTTTATCTAAGGTAATTTTGTATTGTGTAGTTCAGTCAGACATATTTCTTATAGGCATTGATGGATGTGACAGAATTGTCTTCCTCAAAGGGACCTTTTTGAGTTTGACAAAGTCTTTTTTTTCTAATTTTTTTGGCTTTTTAAAAGTTGTGGGAGGCAAGAACTTAATCAGCCAAACAATAATTTTTTGTAGGTAATTTACATATAACTGAATCAAAATTGCAGTTCTCTGCCAGCTTTCAAAGGCCATGTCATTATGTCCCAATAATATAGGTTCAATTTTTAAAATTTCAGACTGGCTGTGAATTTCAATTCCTAGTTTAGTCCTTGACCAATCAGGCTCACATTAAAATTTCCTTCTCCAAGATGCCTTTCCCATCTTCCCCTTGGTCTGTCACAACATTAACATGGTAGTTGCTATGCTCACTCTGCCTTTTTGAAATCTGATGGACCCTTTCTTTAATTCGGTGACTCTGACAACTGGAGAGCCATTTGTGAGGAGTTTGTTGGTATTTTTAAACCTTTTGTTGCTGGAGTACTTTTCTAAGCACTGTAAGAGGAATTCATTGATGAAGCCATGAATGCAGAAGGCAGGTGTTGTTCCCCCGCTCAGATTATCCTGTGACTTCACTGGGAATTGTCCCCTTGCAGCACTCAAGAAAACGGAACTCAGTCCCCTAAGCAGGGTGAAGTCAACGTGCTGGAGAGGTGAAAATGTCTGAATGTCTTTGTAGCTGCTGCCGTGGGGAAGCTGAGCAGCCCTGGGCTGCAACAGGTGGGGTCAGGGTTCCAAAGCTTACACAGGTGGTGGCAGATGTGATTCAAAACTTAAATCTGTGATAGATTTTATTTGTAGCCTGGACTAAATTTGTCTGTGCCAATCTTCTTTAAAGTCAAATTGGTTCTCTTAACCAGCCACTGTTTTGTTTAAAAAACCCAAACCAGGCATCCTCTTGCATCCATGGATGGTTAAAACTGTAATGTGCCCTTAGCACCTTAGCTGAAATACATTTAGTTTAGCCTTCTTTCCTAGTTCACCAAGTGACTTCGAGCACAAGCTATCAAAATGATGTGCCTGGCAGGATAAAGAGATCTGCAGCTGGAAAATGAGGGCATCCAACTGCATCCCACCTGGCTTGGGAGTTATCAGGAATCTCAGATTTGGGAAATGAGTCAGTACCTCACTCAGGAAATCAGCAAAGGTATGACAACAACAGGTAAGACACACCAAAGAAATTTTTATTCCTTTATTTCCTTTTTCAAACATAAAATGCCGCCCAAGTAACTTTGTCTCTGCTCCCTCAAGGACATGCTCATTATTATTCTGTGTAGGGTCAGGACAGAAGGAGGTGAGTTATGATGTGCTTAACAATGGGCCTGAAGAACTTAACCAAATCAGACCAAGGATAAAGGAATCGATAGTAAGAGACAAATAAAATAAACAGTGCTGCTTTCTGAATATCACATTAGTGACACACATTTTCCTTTCTGTTTTGTGAAAGCTCTGAGCTCATATAAATGTCTGTTTGTTTTTCAGGTGTGGTGATGTTCAAGAGCTCTCCCTCTTTAATGACAGAAAATTGAAGGCAGACAGAGGTGGGAAGAACAGAGCAGAACACAAAAATAAGTGGAATAAAGTTAAGAACCCAGGGTTTGGTATTAGCTATGAGGAAGTAAAAGGGATCACCAGAATGAAAAGACATCCCCTCCCTCTCTTGCCCAAACAAAAAAGATGCCATCACAATGTAATGTGGCATTTTTTATAATGACAAAAAATCTTAGTGACCCATGCATTCCAATAGTTTTAGGGTAGGTTTAATCTATCCCAATCTAGGTATACAAAGAGTATATTTTTGTATTTGACAATTTTTATTTTATAATAAAACAAGTAGGTGCTGTCAAGGAATAATTGACCCTATTGCAAAGATAGAAATTGGGAGTATGTAAGTCCTAGGGCATCAGCAAAATTGTGGTATCATGGTCTAAATGTAAGTGTAGGCACAGCTTCCTATTTAGTCAGGATTTTGTATATTGCTGTTCTTACTGATTTTTCTTTTGCTGTGTTTTGGAAACTGAAAGGCTTGTGGTTGCTTTCTGTTTATTACTCTGATGATTTTACCAGTGAAAACATAACTCCCTTTCTCGGCTGTTTAATCCAGTCATCTAGATCTGCATGCACTGGTTCACAGTGAGCACGGGAAATTTCAGCTGAAAACAACCCATGCTGAATTGTTAATGTTTCATTGAATTGTCAAACTTGGTGAATTCATTGGTGTATCACCAAGTGACATCCTGAGAAAATTCATAGACATGTTTGGTTTAAAATTTCTGGAGAAAATGGATAAAAAGATCTATTTTTTTCTGTATTTTTGCCTTTATTGCCATAGAAAAGAGTTTGCATACCCTCTAAAGATCATATTTTGTTAAAGTAAGTCTAGGTTCCAGGAACAGCAATAATTTCTGGGTAAACATGTAAAAGGATAGTGAGATTCTTTACTCCCCTAGTTCACAAGTTTAGTTCTCTCTCCTGGACAGCCACTTTTAATTGCAGAGCTGCCCATTTGTTGTGTTCCTGAGACTGAATCCTGCATAAGGCCATTGCATTTTGTTGCTGACTTCATAGAAATAAGTTTGACACTGCTGACTTGAGAGGCATCACTGAGCTTTGCTGTGAGAGGGTAAAAAAAGTAGTAAGGAAACACAATAATATACAGTAGATTTAAAGGGGCCAGACCCCAAAATGCTCATGCCTAATAAAAAAGAGATGAGACTACTGAAGAAAACAGAATTATCTGGCTTCATGTGGAAGGCCACTTTGCTAGCTATGTGGTGCAGAGGAGGCTGAATTGAGAGCTGTCTGCCAAAGCAGCAGGAAAGAAGTGAGAGGAAACTTCCTGCCTCTAGAGCTGCAAACATCTGAGGAGGAGGAGTGGAGAGCCACCCACTTATCTAGAAATGCCTTTCAAGAGTCCTTTTGAAATGGTGCACTTGGGAGAACATTTACCTGAACAGCAGCAACTAATCCCTAATTGAACTGCCAGAGGCTGTTTCTTGACAATGCAAAGCATTTTACTTTTATCCTTCCCTTTTCTGTTTCTGGTGCTGATTGATAGACAGATTGATTCTGCAGTTGCCACTGTAATAGAAATCATCACAATACTATCAAGTACAGTTTGGAGAGCTTTTTCATTCTCTCTCTTTTCAGTAACTTTATTAAGATCAAGCCAAAGCAATTGTCTTAAAAACACTCAAACTATTTAGAAACAAATCCTTGTGTACATAGTTTTGATTTATGAAGTCATCAAAAAATTCAAAAGGTAATAAATCTTAAAACAAAAGTTAAGTTTTAGTGTGAAGTAAAAGCATCCATATACCGATATTAATTGAAAAGTTACTTTGAAGGGGCTACCTATCATGGGTCTAGTTGTATGTATATATATAATTTAATGAATTCCTTGCATCTCTAAGTTTCTATTTTAAAAAAATTACTGCTATTTTTAGTCACTGCTGTGGCTAAACCCATGAGGTTTTAAAGGCAATATTTCTTCTTCATGCCTGGGTCTTGAGTATTGTTGTCATTAAAACAGCAAGTTGGAAAAAGAAAATCTGTTCATGAAACAAGAACCATCCATCCACACGCCACACACTCAGAGTCTGGATCAGTTTGCACAGCCTGTTCTCACTGAGCCCAGCCTTGTTCACATGTGCTGCATTTAGTATCAGCTGATGCATTATATATAAATATGTTGTACTTTTCAATTCTTTGTCAGACACCTACAAGTTTACTTTAGTAATTTTAATTTTATTACAATACTGTATCTGGATCTTTTGTTGACTTTGTTCATTGCTTTCACAGCAAGACTCTTCATGAAAATCATTAAAGACTCAATGAATCTTACAGATACCATAATGTGAGTATGTTCTCATCTTTCTTCCCAAAGGTGCTGGCCTGCTGAGTGTGTAAACAGCAATGCAACCAAGTGTTGGCTGTGAGAAATGATGAAATAAATTGTTTAAACAGCACCAGGAGTTTGGGTGAACCACACTCTTTTCTGGCACTGATGTCTATTCTGTGTTCTGTAAAAGGAAAACCCTAAAGCATTTAGAGCAAGAAATATCTTCAGCCTTCCCCTTTTTATAACTAATAGTTTACTTATTTTTAAAATTGTTTCTCTACTTTGCTCTTGAGGACACAGAATGGGTAGTGACAGGGTCACATATGTGGCACTGAGGAATCCCACCATTATGTTCAGTTCCATCAGTCAATGTGTGACAAAAATATATAACTGCAGCTGAAAATGCTGGAATTACTGCTGCTCTGATGCCTATTCTTATCTATAAGTACTGGAGGAGTAGTTACACTTCTTCTGTTGTCCATGAAGCAGACAAGGGAATAGAAATGAGAAAAATTCAGCAGCTTGTCCACATGAAGAAAGTCTTGGGCAAAACTTGTGATAGATTTAAAGCTTTTAATGTCCTTCACACCAGCACTGCTTTTGGTCAATTTGCTGTTCCCCGGGAGATGTGTGTGACCATTTCTCTCTCATTTAAAAAACTTTTCTCTGAAGAACTAAGGTTTTATCCAGCAATTATTGAAGGTTAAAAAAAAAGCCACCCCAAAGCCCACATTATTTTATGTATTTATCTACTTTATTATTTATTTTAAAATAAATCCATGAAATATCTCACCTGGATTTCTTCAAAATGCTGATCTACTGCACCCCTAAAGTTGTTGGTATTTTAGGCCAACTCTGTCTTCAATTTGATTGGTGATTTCTGCCTTATTTATGAATCACACTCACTCCCCATCCCTATGTAAAATGGGATTAATCTCATCCCAAAATTTGACACAATCCTGGCAATGATTGAAGTGATTAGTACCAGCCATCAGTTTTACCCTTCAGTATAAAATGTGGCAAGTGAATAAAGCCTGATGGCATGGCTGTGCAAAATTTCATTTAACAGCTCATTGCAGGCAGGCCAAGTTGGATTGCCAAATATATCAAATCACTTTTATAGATCTAAGCTGTCTACCTCCTGATTTTCTTAATCGTAAATGGTATAACAGATATTGCTATGGTTTTCCCATGCATTGTAAAAGGAAAGTGTTTCAAATAAGGAGCAGAGCAAGCTGATTTGTTTGGTTAAGTTTACAGGTATAGCTTGTATGTACTCCAGATGTTTGCACACATTCCCAGATTCCTAGGGCCCTTTGTTTCTCCTGAATCCATGCTGAATACTCCAAGCACATGCAGTCAGTAGGCAGTTGTTGTCAATGAGTTACTAAAAGGGCTCGTCTGTTATATTTATGTACTTTTCATCCAAGAATGATGTTTTTGCTGTGTTGTTTCCAATTCCAGATACAAGGAAATATGCCAGAGTACAAGCTGCTTGCTTTCTTTACAGCTACCTTTTTGGTTCTGATTTTCAGTACATGGGATGACAAAGTGTATCTATTCCTCTCTTCCTGGCATTGAAGCTTTACCTGGACTTTTACCATAGATCTGATCCCTGTGTCTATAATAACACAAAGGCATTTCTGCCTTTTGATCTCTGCACACTTCACACACACCTTCTGGGAGGAAAGGAGTTGCTGCTATCCTTGTCTGAAAGATGAGGAGATGAAGCATGGAGAAGGAAAATGACTTCTTTAAGATCCCACACAAAGCTTATGGTGAGTTTGGGATAGAACAGAAGTCTGTTGGGAATTCACTTTGATTCTGGCTTTGGATACTTGAGCCCAGATACTTCATTATCACAAAGTGATAGTTTACTCTGTAGATTTCCAGGATTCTCCTTTCCACCTACTTCTTAGGAGTGAGATTCTGAATAATCATCAGAAATGTCACTTGATATTGGGGAATCCCCAGTTCTGCTTTTCTAGACCCCATGAAGCCTAGATGAAATGTCCATAGTTTGGTTAAGTATCATTTATTGAAGTGACCTTCGTTGCTTAGTAGCAGCATGATTTGTCAGCTGCATTAGATAGTTATACTTCGTGTGAGTTAAGTATAAATGTGTTAGAAATGTTAAACCTCGCTCTGGGAATGGAAATTAGTGTGGGAAGGTTCACATGGGGGTCAGGACGATTGTCACTTAATGCTTAACTAAGCCAAATTAGCTTCTAACACTTTGTAGAACGTTTTTACAGTCAAAGGATTATTCAATATTCTGCAAACTAAAGGCTTTTCAGGGCTAAGATGTCAAACCTAGAATGCATTTATATGTCCAAAAAGAAAAATTAAAATCAACAAAAACTGGGGAACTAGAAATTAGAGTTCAAATTAATTTTGACATTATTTGAGTAGTTCACTGCAAAGGAATTTCTGTGAACAATTACTGCTAATCGATAACTAAGTTCAAATTTTCAATAACCTCAAAAATAGTTTATTTTTTCAAATTATTGGTGTTGGAGTGGGTAGAATATCTCATACATAAATAAAATGCATATCAGGAGAGGTTAATTCTCCTGTAATTTGAGCAGTAAATGCTGCTCAAAAAGAGAAATGGAGGATTACTTTTCACACTGATTGGTACTTAGAGGTAAACCTGAACTTTAATTTACATAAGTGACACTCTTTTACAAATGATAAATATAAGCAAAATCATTCTTACTGGTTTTTTTTTCCATAGAAATGAAGATTTATGACATTATGCTATTTGTGAATGAATATAGGAAGAGATGTCTGAGATATTTTTGTCTTTTCTTGAGAACTATTGCCCCTTTAGCTGAACCCAATCAGGTCTCATAAAGGCAACAAATGTTATGGAATGAAAACATTTGGTACAGAGGGATATCTCCAGTGTATCCTATTTAAGAAAAGGTATGTATTCAGTCTTATTAAACTTGTTACAACCTTTACTGATGTCTAAACAATGGCAAAATTTCTTTGGAGCTTTTACTGTGGTTTACTAAGAATGGTTGCACGTTCTTAGTAAATTCAGTCAACCTTCACCTGTTCTGCTTCTTATAAAGCTTCTTATTTCTCTTTGGATGTTATCTGAGCACAAATATTCCATGTTCCTCTTAAATTCCAGGCAGACGTGTTGGTGGCTGTGTGTATCTCACCCTGGCATCATGCTTTCAGAGGAAGAAAAATAGGAAGAAATGGTAAGAAGGGGCATTCAATTCTCTGCACAATAATCAATAGAGACACCTTGGATATGAAGCAACTGTTAAATAAGAGCTAACATAGGCCTTGTTTTGTAAAGAACCTTTGCTCTGCAATGTCAATTGAATACCAGCTCGTAGATGAATACTGAAAAGCACTGAGCCTGATCTGAGCTATAAACGAGACCTTCTGAATGCTGGTTCAATTTTTATCACCTGTCCAGTCAACAGCAAAGGAAATTATATGGGCTGGGTGGTCATTAGGAACCAAGGTATTAATTTTTTCACATTTAAAATGTGATTGAACATTTGGGATATATGGCTGATTCAGTTGTTGCTGGATTTACATTTACATCTCTTAGAAGGGGCTGGAAAGAATAATGACAGGAAGGTGTGAATAAGGAGGGAGGAATTCTTATTTTAGCAGTCATTCATCTGTCAGACAGCAGCAAACAATGTGTTACCATAAGTATTCATTGAAAGACAGCATTTATATAATTGGAAAATTTGCTCAAACCCTGCAAATTGCAACTGGATAATTTTTTATTTAAAAATAAGCAAAACAAAGTAAGAAAGTATTCTCCTATTTCTTAAATTGTTTTAGGACCTCTTCTTGAAGTATAATTTATTCTTTTGAAGTTAGATCTGAGTCATGGGATTTTCTCTAGTACTTCCTGCTATATGCCTTGCAAATCATTCCTAGCACAAATTATTCTTGAATGTAAGCACCAAAAGACCCCTCTAAGAGAGAGAGATACACTCATATTATTTTTGACTGTACTTAGCATTTCAGAAACTGTTTGCTCAAACAGAAAGGCATCCCTCAAATATAACTTCATAAAGGGCTTATAGGATTTTTCTTCCTGCCTCATTACAATTGTAGTCTGCACCCATGCAGAAAATGTCACTTGAAGTGTAAAAGCAGGAAATATTGTCTTGAACAAGGCGATGCATTGGGCACACTCTCAATGCCAGTCCTCCTTAAAACGTCAGTAATCTGACTGAAGAGTTTAGAATTGATTTTCTCTCTTTTTTTTTTTCCTCTCTGACCTTAACTTGCAGTGTTGTAGAGTGCATTCACGTTCCTCTAAATGGCACAGCAGTCTTGGGCTCCATGCTTTTGTCTCAGATAGTTGCTAGTAAAACAGGTACTTTCTTTGTAAACAGCTCTGCAGAGCTAATCCCTGAATTGATCAGTGGGACACAAAATGTGGGGGCCCTGGAGGGGAAGACTGAAGATGTAGAATGTAGAAAGCAAGATGTCCATAGAGACAAGAGGGAAGTGTTTCCAGCTGTTTCCATTGCTAAAGGAGGGATAATCTGTGGTAGATGAGCTTAGAAACAATTGCTGAGACACCAAAAATTGGCTCTTGCCTTCACAGCTGTCACACCTGTGGGTGGCAAGGAAGGATGGAGGTGGCTCCTTGCTCTTTGCAGTGTGCCAGAGGGCAATTTGGCAGCAGTTGATAAGGCTGGCAGCAGTCACTGATTTATTGCAGAAGAGAAAATAATGCATTAGCATAAGTATCCATTGAAAGGCAGCATTTGTATAATTGGAAAATTTGCTCAAAGTCTGCAAATTGCAATTGGATCATGGAAAACATTGCGTTGGGGGCAAAAAATCAAGGATTAGAAGCTCTTAAATCTCTAGCTGCCTTACTTAACAGAGAGAGACAGATTAACGTATTTCCAGATTTTATAAAAATCACTAGATATTTTTTAGTTTCAGGGAGCTTAAAGAAATTTTTAAATACAGTTCAAATCATGTTTCAATACTTTATACTAAATGAAAATACTTGCATTGTATTTTAGCCCTATTTTCCTAATAAAAGAGATCAATATGGTGAATTTTTTCCATCCTGTGCTTGTTGTTATAACTAAGTTTGACAACAGTATAATATTTTAAATTAATATTTCTGTTGAGGGCAAAGAGACAGAAAAGGCTAAAATCTCACTATGATGTGAGTTCAAGTCAGGTATTCCTCATGGCCTGCCTGTCAGAGCAGGCAGAGGGACAAACAGGAGAGAAGTTGAGAATATGGGGAGGCTTTGGAGGATGTATCGAGGTCCTGCTGAAGATTGGAAGAAAGGTGGATTCCTAGGTGTAAATAGAAATTACTGCTAAAGTAGAGAAGTGTGGGTATTCCAGGCACAAATCCACAGAAGTGAGGCCTGACAAGTTAAATAGAAATACATTCTTGCATAAACACAGAAACAACAGTTCTGTTATTCTGTTTCAGAATATGAACATGTTCCACTGGCCTTTAAGGCCTGAAGCTAAAACTGATTTGTTGCTGTAGAGAGTGAAAAATAATAACACCCAAATACTAAGATCTTCATAGAAAAAAAAAGTCTCCATCAATGAGTAGTAATGAAGTGAAGAAATCAGAACAAACCTCTCCTTTCTTTGTCCGTATTTTTAGCCTGACAAAGAGTGGCTTTCCTGACAAGTCTGCAGAGATCCTGCTGTGAGCAGAGGGCAAGCACCAAGGAAAAGTTAGGGCCAGTGTATCCATCTGAGTCATAGAAAGGCAGATTTATGGTTGGGTCTGTCCTTATCAGGTTGATCTGGTTTGTAGCTTGAGTACTAAAATTACTTGCTCTGGACAAATCCTTACTTTGCTTAGAACGTAAAAATGTCAGAGAGTTTAATATAGAGTAATTGGAGAGAAACCTACTTGAGAAAGAGATAAAATGAAATTCTTAAAACAGATTTTAAGACTGCCGTGAACCCTTTTTGTCTGTCTTGAATAAGTGTGTTCCACTTTAATGAGATTATTTTGAGGCTCCCATCAGGTTTTATGCACAATTTTCTGCTGATTTTCCAACAAAAGCTTCTTTCTGTTTTTCAATAGAATTTCCTTTCTATGGGGTTAACAGTAATGTCTTTATAGCTGATCAAATGTAGTCAAGTTAACTGACACCAAATTATTAAAAAGACTTATTGTTCTGATTCATATATTTACACATTTATTTCTTTAAATGTGTATATATATTAATATATCTCAATTATGTCAATATTTATTTTGTTCTTTGGCTGCCTAATCTAATGCTTACAAGAGCATTTCCTTTCCCCATCTCAGGGTAGATGCAGTTGTAGAGTTTAAGGGTATTATTTCCCTGCTGTGTCCTCTTTGAGGAAAAAGAAATGAGAAACCATTCAGGAGGAAGGCAAAAAAGAGAAGGGTAAAGGCAACCTATAGCTTAGCATCATTTGCATACCCCATAATATTCAATTCAACCAAGTCCACTCCCTGTTTTTATGAAGGAAAAATAACACATATCTTAATTTTGTACTTCAGCCTTTGTTTCTCCCTAGAGAAAGGGGCTATTGTAATTCCAGCTTAGTGGAAATATGTAAGCCTTTTACTCATCTTGTGCATAAAACTGATAACCCATGCAGTTGGGACTGCTTATTTATTTCTTATTAATTCATTTCAGTTTTTATAAGTCAACCGAGCATTCAGCATTTGTAAAGTGATTCTGGAAAATTATTTTGCATAAGTAATAGTAAACACTGGCATTGCTTCCCGGCAGGGAATGAAAATGATTCATGCAATTCCCAGTGGCCTAATGAACAGAAACAGGGACTGAAGCCATGAATAGCTCACTGGCTGAAGTTTGGCAGCAGAAAAAGCCACGTTGATCAGCTGTGCCTTCACCAGCAGGCATCTCCTGAATCAGTGGGAATGGCTCAGTGTGAGGCACAGAGGGAAGATTTGGCACACAAATGTGGAGCAGGGGGAGATGGAGAAAGAAGAAGACCTCGTACCAGGAAAAGAAAATTAGTTGTGAACAGTGTTCTGCTTTCTCCTATTAATTTATCAAGATTTGTAGCTATGCCAAAAAGTTTTATATTCTGTGAAGCTCTCCAGAAAGCTTCCAAAGTACGCCTAAGATTTTACAGCCTATGCAAATTCAGTTCTCCTAGGTCTGCCAAGTTCTTGGTATTTAAATGGGACCCCATTACTTCAAACAATTTCGCTGTCAGCCATTACACAGGAAATTCTTCCTCTTTCTCTTGTTTGTTTTTAAGCAAATCCAGTTTCAACTTAATTGTAATTTAGACTTTTATCTCTAAAAATCGGCAAGTGAGCCAATGAAAGCAGTCTATAAAAACATAAATAACAGAGGTAATCAGATATTGAAAATAAAATACATGAAACAAAATCTCATCAAGTAATGAACTGACACAATTTTCTCATTTCTGTTTTTGTTTCACAACAGCTAGATTGTCAGATGACTCATCTGCTTTGATTTAAAATAAGATGTGTTTCTGTAGAGCCACTTACTTGTATCACTGCCTTTTGTCAGTGAGAATTAGGCAGCCTTTCAAAAAGCTGTAGGACTTAGAGCAGTTTACAGTTCCTATTGCACTGTTGAGATATTTTGTTTCCTTCACATTGAGTGTTATTGTTTCAGTATTTGTGCTGTGATCCACAGGCCATTGCAGAGAATGGGTTTGCATTGACTGCAGGAAACTTTCTGTCAGTCTTTCCGAAGAGTTTGGCTCATTCTGCCAACTTCAGACCCAAAATGGGGCTCTTCTACCCTTCTATGGATCCTGTTGGCTGTATCTACAGAATCTCTTACTTCAGATCCAGAAGAAAATAGATGAATGCTGATGTTTAAGCCCTTGGGTGATCTGAGTTGATGCTCTCAATCAGACTCAAAGGAATCAGATCCTTGCAGAGGAAGGAGGATTTCCTGCTCTGAGCCAGCTTGGCACGGGAGGGCTCTGGGTGCACAAGGTATTTCTGCAACCTGAAGCAAATTCAGTTCCCTCTCATACTAAGAAAAATAACAGTGCAAAGAAATAATTTTTCCATAAATTCTTACATAATTTCAAAGGGAAATATCAGTCACATTTTGGGTAATTTGAAGGGCTAATGACTATTAAAGCAATTAAGAATGGAAACAAATAAATAAACTGAGAACAATATTATGAAGATAACACTATTGAATAGAATGGAGAACTGGAATAAGCTGTGAATAACATAGAGCAAGGAGAAATAAAACACTAATGTAGAAATTTTTATACTACCCTGCAGCCCAGGTGGTTGTTTCATGTAACTCTGTAGGGCTTTTTACCAGTAATAATGAACAACTGTACTATAAAATGTATGGCTGTGCACATAACTACCACGAAAGCTACAGGAAAGACCATTAGTAATTATTATGAACATTAAAAAAACCCCAAAACACCAAAAAAACTCCCTACGCTTTTGCTATCTGCACATGGTAGTCATCTTGGCTCAGTGAGCTCATTAGAAAAATGAAATGGTTTTGTTTGATCATGATGTAAATGATACTCTGCAGGGACTCCAGCAAGTGTTCCCTAAGCCAAAGCCAGTGTGTGAAGCCCATGTTCTTCTCATAGGCTGGGAAAACGAAAATTAAAAAAATCACAGCACTTTATATACCACACCAACACCTTCCAGTTTGTCACTTTTTAATATTGCAGTGTGGCAACAGTTACTCAATACAAGGCAACTGCAAATGTTTAATTTTTACAATAGAGTTGTCTTATTTATTGGGAAGACAATTATGTTTAGCTGGTTCCATTAATAATTAAACATTTCCGTTGGTTTTCCAAATCATTGCCAAAACAAATATGGAGGATTTTAATTTTCCTACCTCAAAGGATTGCTTTGCTCTTCCCAAAGGAGTTCTTTGCAGCTTTTTTGGATGTCTCGGGATCATATTCTTCACCTTTTTTCTTTTCCCATAATCTGCTCTGTAAGAGTGCCTGTTAGTTTATAACCCATAGAAATTGAAAATGCTGCAAATAACCAAGCTAAACATTGGAGACCATAAAGAGATCAGTAATATTTGTAGCAAGTTTGGGCAAATTATCAAGATTAAACCAGTATGGGGTCATGCAAATTTGCCTAGAAAATCATAATTTTTCAATGTTAAAACAGAAGGAAGTGCTGAGAAGCATTTCAATGGGTAGCTATTCTGCCTGTAAAATTATTTGATAATTGCAGCAAAGATGTAGATCAGGTAGAGATATATGGGTTATGTTTGCTAAATCTGTATAGACACCAAGCAGGCAGGGAGTGAAATTTGCTGTGTTGGTGCAGAGAAAATGCACCATAGATTGTTTAGGTCCTTTTGGATTCTTTGATTACCCTTTGAGGGAAAAAGGTCTGGATGCAATTTTAGGTCATGCCCTACAGTGAGCTTTGTATTGAATAATGGGTGTACAAATGAAGTCAAAGCCAGCAGTGAACAATGGTCACCAAAAATAAAGTACAATATCTTGTCTTTCTCTTGAGGTAAAGGTGCTCAGGTGGACCAGAAAGGTGTGTTCCTTCCTTTTAGAGGAATATTGAAAATCTGGATGATATTTATTGATTGCTGAGCTGGCAAAAGTTATAGCTAGCAGTGTGCCAGAGACTACAAATGAGGTCAGAGACATTTATTTTAACTTTACATTGTGGGGTCACTGGGTGCATCTTCAAAATAACAACTGCTCTCCAGACCTTGTCTGTATTACAGCACAGAGTCTTGGCTTCTTAAAATGCAGGGTTGATCTGTCTGAACCACATGGTAAATTGTAGTTAAAAAACTTTAAATATTTGCATTGTGAATCTAATTCTGGTCTCATTTAATTTGTTGAATGTATTTTATAACAGCAGAAATACCTTTAAGGATCAATAACAAATTGCAGCTCTAAAGAAATATTTTTCTCTTTCTTGGTGTCTCTAAATTTGTTATCAGGAGGATTTTTACAGGGAATGAGGGTTACATACAAAAGCCCCAAAAAGCAAAACAAACCCAAATCTAAAATGGTTCTGGATAATATAGTCAGCAAAAACTGCTTGAGATTTTTACACTATAATCATACCATTGCAGCCACGTTACTCAAACCCAAAAGATGTTATTCCTTTGCTTTGTTTTTGTTCAGGAGAGCACAGCCATGTAGATCAAACTTCAGCTTCTTACTTTTATCTCCATCCTCATATTTCAGTGGAAATTAACTTTTCTCTTCATTTGAACAACTTAGGGATTCTATAATCTTCTCCTTTTATAAATATTATTTTGTTTATTAAAAAGCTAAGCTAATATAACAAAATAGCACAAAGAGAGGCAGCTGAAGAATTGCAAACAGAGAATGATTAGGAGATCAATAAACAGTTCAGTAATACTGAGATGACTTTGAAGTGACCTTCCAGAATAAAAAAAAAGCTCAGACCTGTGTTGACACACAGATCTTAAATGAGAGTTACTGTGCCAAGAAAATTTGGGTAGGTTAGTAATGTTGATTTAGCTATCTTAATTGTGTTGAGCACTGGAAGACGTAGAGTAAAAGAGCAGTGGTGAGAACAAAAGAAGCACACACAGTAAAGAAGTACTTGTGGAAAAAAAGAATGAAAGAAACAAAGTGAAATAATAAAATGAAGTAAGGGGGTAAGGACTGAACACAATAAACTAACATTATGGGAATGTTCAACCAAAGCCTCCTCTGTAATTCTGGGTAAAACATAATTCCATTCTGAAGCACAGCATTTAGCTGCCTGTATCACTGGCAGTGAGGCTAAAAGCCAGAACTCTTTCATAATGATGTGAGAAATGATGCTTTCAGCCCCTCCAGTATAAACTTCCCCTATGAAGGTGTGTGCATTTTTATTTATTTTATTGTATTTTGAGGTCAGTTATGTACAGAAAAAATTCTTGTGCTTTAATTTAATTTTCCTGTAACCTATAATGTTTCCTCAAGACTGGCAGAAATATTGCTTGATTTTCTTTAAATGTTAATGTTACAAGAGACTCAGTCTTACACATGCAGAAGGAGCTTTCACTCCACTTACAGTATTTAATACATAATGTTCCAAAAGATCCTGTTTTATGGAACATGAAAAACTGTGGGAGATGATAGTGGGTGATGCAACATATACAGAGCCATGTTCATGTTTCTTGTCAAATTTTTAAGTGCTATTTCAATGTAGAGCTTTGTTCAGATACTGCTGCTCAGACAGGTCCATTTTCCTTTACCCTGGACAAAGTTTATTTTATGAGAAAATTGCTATTCTTCTTGTTGAGAAATAGAGACAAAAGAGTTTTTTAGGTTTTTTTTTTAGTAAGTCTAAGCTTCTCCAGCAAAATCACTTCAATTAGGGAATGTCAGCATGCATGTCAAATCAGCTTCATCTTGAACTTCCAGGTAGGAATAGCCTTCAGGAGGCAGCTTAATTGCTGCTCTTTCACAGTGTGTGGCTGGGAGTTGGCTGTGTTTGACTAGGTAAGCTGTATTAAAAATTGCTTACAACAGAGATATTTGGGAAAGTCATGAACCATTTGGCAACAGAATGGAAACAGAGAACAAGTTACTGAATTATGGCTTCATTTCAAATTGTTCTCTAGTGATAAGTTTGAAGAAACCATCTCAGCAGAAAAAAGCCCCAGGGATTAGGAAGATGATGTCAGCCTAGGGAAAAAAATGAAATTGGTAAAGGTTTGCTTGTTTTTTTTCTTTTTGTCTTAGGAAAATAATACCAGGCAACCACTACTGTGTTTCCAGCTTCACACCCCAGTGAAACAGCAGATTTCTTTTCATGTCAGATGACATTTTCTGTTAAGCCCATGACAGTTTAATTTCAGTTAACCACTGCTAACAGCACGAACACACAAAGAAAGGAGACAGTCCCACAGTTATAGGCTGTATATGTAAATTAAGTAACCCATTGTGTTGGGTCATTGGGGAGGTTGTTGATTATTAAAAACTAAAAAAAAAAAAAAGTTCTTCCCCCATCCTTGTGACAACCTTTCTGCCTGACTGACACTTTTGAAACATTTTGTCTATAGATATGCAAAACTACCTGAGCCTGCAATAAATTGAAATGGTAGAAGAATGAAATATTAAGCCATAATTTTGTTGTTGACTCAGTGTTCCAAGAGTATGTCTGCTAATTGACTCTGTTCTGAGCTTTAACTATCTTTTTAATGTCCCTTTCCTTTTGTTCATTTTCAGAAGATAACATTAACTGTGCTAGTGTTATGTAAACACATTGTAGTTACCTTCTTGCCGTTTTTGGAGGAGGGTAGGATGTTCTGTATGGTGCTAGAAAACAGGAGATTCTGGAATGCAATGAACTCCTGAAAATCCTGTTGTGCTATAGGAATGATCCATTTTTTACAGTTTTCTAATTGCTCTCTATAATTTTAAGCTTTATCCAATATCCATCTTATAGAAATGTCCTCTCTACTTTGGGTAGAGTTGAACACAGTTTCTTCCTGAAATCCTGTCAGTGTGAGATCCTCTGTAACTTCTAAGAGTCTTATTGATCACAAGTATCTGCTAAGACCTGTACTAATTTATCATTATTACCAAATTTATCATTATTACCAATTATCATACTACCAAAAAACATACAGATAATTTCCACAAATATCCAATATAGAATTAAATAGGGATCCTGTATGTTGATTTGGTTTTGCTGCTGATTCAAATTATATTCATGACTCCATAAATGCTTTCTAATTTGCTCTTACACAAAGAAATTTTAATATAGTTTCTCAATAGGTTAATGTAATGACTTTCTGTTGGGAAACATCATTATTTATAGATAAGGAAAGGAAAAGTTTCCCTCTGCAAAATTAAGAAAAAGGAGGATGGGTGAAGGAAAGGAAGAAAGAAGACAAATCAAAGGGTGTCTTATAGCCTCGCACCTTTACCAGCACTTTATTTTCTCTCAGTTCGACAGAACCTGCCTGTATTGATTTCATGGGGCTGTGTTTAGAAAAATTAGGAAAAAGCAACTGGGAGGGTTGCTTTGAGGAAGAAATTAATTTTCTACAAAATTAAATACCATTCTTAAAAAATTGTATTTATGGGAAAATGGGAAAAAATAATTTTTGCCTCAGAGGAATGCCTTCTGTCATTCTCACTCATGCTTGACATCCTGTGCTGAAATTAATCCCATGGAATCAGTTATTAAAATCTGTGTAAAGGCTCTCACTAACTTTGCATTGTGCCCTTAAAATGGGTCTCTTAAATGTATAGACTGCTCAACAAATGCTTGGCATCTTATAAATAATAGACCAGTCATTAGAAATATGCAATAATATTGTTAAAACAATATGATTGTTGTAATGCAGATCATTTACTGGACACTCTATACTTATGGGAATTACATTTGTGTGGCATAATCAAAGTCAATGACAATCTTTCTCTTGATTTCAATAGGCTTTGGATCAGGCTATTTGAGAAGTACCATTAGCTGTCAGATGTGGTTTGGAGACTATATGTATCAATCTGATTAATTAGTAGCACTCTAAAATGTTTTCATGAATAGTTTCTTCAAATTCATGCTTGCATAAAGAGCACTGTAATATCTCGTTATTGTGGTTCCTCCTACACCCTTTTAAGTTCCTCTTAATTCTCACTTGATAGTAAATTTAACCTCCCTACCAACATAATTGATTAAATAACAGGGATTGTAATGAAATTCTAGTTAATTCTTTCTGCATGCAAAGCTGAGAAGGGATTAATTACTGTCAAAGAAACTTCTGGATTCATCTTTCTCAGATGAATTTCTTAACAAAGTAGGAGTTCTTTTAATCTTTTAAACTTTTCCAGTTTGGTTGTGCTGTGTAAATCGAAGTGCTCTTGTATTATTTCCTTTTTGCAGTGAGGCAGCGCTCAGAGGTGACCCTGAGGCTGGTGTGTTCCCCTGCAAGCCTTTCCAGACACAGCTTGTACCCAGAGCAGGATCTGCTCTTTCTTCTGGCAGGGCATTTCATTTGCTGGGGATTGACAGCTGTGGTGTTCCAATGGTAGGGCTGAGAAGAAAACAAAGTTTACATTTTAATGCTGACATTACCATCAGCATTCTTCGTTGTCAGTATTATTTAAGAGGAGCTAGAGCTCTGCAGGTTTAAACAGTTGTACAATATTTCAATTTAATCAGTTTTTTATTACAATGCCTCCTTTGAAATGTGATCTGAAAATTATCCAACAAGCAAAGCAAAAAATCTGATTAGAAATAATTTTTGCAGAGTTTTGCTCTTAGCTTATTGCTTGTTAATTGAAGCAATGAATTCTGTAGCTTCCATCGCAGCCAATTTCAGCCTGCTAAGAAGCATGAAATTTTATCTTCATCAATAAGTTTTCCCTTAAAGAAGCTATATAAAAATTGATTACAATGAGTACTGTGTCTTTACCATTAAGAAAGATAGGTTTGTTTTCATAATAAAAAAAAATTAACTAGATTTTTATTAACTGTTTTCTTAAACCCCTGGGGCTGTTCATATTTTCCTTTTACTTATATTTTAGCAAAGTACCATTATACAGAAAATTTGCTTTTTATCTTTCAACTGCTGAGTTAGGCTAATAATCTTTGATTGTAAAGTCTGCCCTTGCATATTGCATATTCTTTTTTAACCTGTTGTTAGGTGTACTTGATATAATGCTTATATTTGCTTACTTCCATGAGTCTTTGACTAACTTGTATATGAGTGAAGTTGTCACAGATAAAATTTCTCAAAGGATCTACTTTTGTTCTTATACTGGTTTTCAGCATAGTACATGATGAAGAGTTTTGCAAAAGTTTCTTACAAAAACTTGACAAAAATAAACATTAAATTCTTTGAAAGTATAGGAAATATAGTATATACTGTTACTTAGTACTTTCTCCTGGATGGATGCGGTTCCACTCTGTGGTTTCCCTTTTGATTCTTCTTCCCTCCCTCCTGGTTTTGAGAGTTATTTGGATTGTTTTTAATTCCATCCTCTGTCATCTTCATCTCCTCCCCCCCAATATTTATATATACCAACACTCTTAGAACCAGAAGCTGATGTAGAAACTAGAGTAGTTTAACTTAAATCTTCTGGCATCCTTGTCATGTCACCTCTGACAGCCTGATGGCTCCAGGCTTCCCAAATTTCTTTATAGAGAAGGAGTAAGAGTGGGACTGTGCCTCCTGAGCTGGGTTTGGGCACGGAGTTGTTTCTCTGTGGTAGCCATGCACCCTTTCATAACCAGGCTGTTTGAGGGGCTGTTTGGGCTATCAGCTTTAAAAATGAATTTGCATCTATTTTCATCCATGCTGTAAAGGACTTGCTTTACAGCTGTTCATTCCTGTCATCACCTCAGAAAAAAACCCTGCCTTTGTGATTGCCTTCCATGAGTTTTGATAAGGAGGTTTATAAAGTAGCTTGAATATTTTTGTTTCTTTGTGCCATTCCTCTCACCTTCTTTTCACCTGTTCCTCCAGCTCACAGATTTGTGTGCTTGGCAAATGCTCCAGGCCTTTTGTGCTGACTTTGAGCAGTTTTAACTGTTGTACATGTGTTTTCTACTTTCTCAATGAATGCAGCCTGCAGAATACCCTCACAAACCTTCACTCTGCTCCTCCTTTCATAGTATCACGGGCAATAAATAGCTGGGCCCAGCAGTCTATTTATGGAAAGCAAAAAAAGCCTCTCAGTGGGATGCCAGTGTCAGTTTTTCATGGAGTTTTCAGAATGTCATTTTCTTGGCATAAATGTTCCTGTAATTAAGTATTCTCCGTGCAACAAAATTGATTCTCCATTCTGCAGTTTATAAACTTAAGCATTTCTCTGAGAATCCCCAGCTCATCTGCAGAGCACTGTGCCTGTTTCCCTCAGCATGTTCCAGTTTCATGTTACTAATAGAAGCTTGTTTAAGAGGAAAAAAAAGACTATTGAAATATAATCAGACACTGTGTGGGTTGTTATTGTATCAATTCTATTCTAATTATGTTGTTGGCATCCACATGACTCAAGCTGAATCTAAAAAAAAATTTTGATAGAAATAATCATTGCAGTGCAAAAAGGAATCTGCTGAGAAAATAGATTAATTACTATGCCATGTACCTGAGACTAAATAAAAATATATTTTAAATTGCATTATTTTTATTCAGACAAAATAGTAAAATGAAGATGAGTCCTTAGTGAAAATTGCATCCTTCCCCTGGTATGTATACAAAGAATGTAGGGTTAGTTCCACAAACCTGTGCTGATGTAGTCTTCTGTCTCTTGGATCCATTCACATGGACAGATAAAAAGGAGACTATGGGGGCATGAATATATTTTGTATATATCAGTATATTTTGCTTTGTCAGTAGAATTACTGAATCAGATTTGGCCTATGACATGCATACATTTTGTACATTGTATCACTTCATTTCTAAACATCTTGGTCTCACTACTGTTTTTGATATCATGGAATGTGCCACTTCTCCTGAGCATAACAATTCTGAGCTAAACCTGCTCTTAGAAGTTTCTTAAACCATTTCATAATAACTATTGAAAAAAAGTCACATTATAGAGACAGGAGAAAACAGATGATGGTTGCTGACTACTTGTAATAATTGGTCTGGTTTTACATTATTTTAAGGGACCTGGAAAAGAGAAAGGAGGGGAGGGAGTTTTTTGTGTGTGCATGTGTTCCCACATATTTTGCACAATGCTGTGTTTTCACTGCCTTTTAGTGGTGTAAGTAAAATGTATACATTGGGCAGTTACTTGATATGTCTGATGGGGATTTGAAAGTAGAGTGTGATTTAAAAGTGTTCATATGTATAACCAGGGCACTGATCCTAGTGGGCTGTAAGAATTTGTCTTCTTTTCTTCCCTCTTCTCTCCTGATCCTGCAAATAGTATATTGGAAATATTTAATTTACTTCACACGTGAAAAGGAAACACAAAGGAAAACATATGTGTTTGCTTATTTGTCATTTGTTTGTTCACTTAATTTTGTTTTTCTAGCTCAAAATTACCTAGATACTTTAGTCCTGAAAATCTCATTAATGCAAACTATGGGAAGAGAGGAACCTTTTAAATGCTACCCTATTCTCCAGCTGGGCCAGGTGAAAGGGCACAATTTATCAGCTGGCTGCCAATTTAAAAAACTGTTTCAATAGGTGATATTTCCATTGTTGCTGATCCTGCTTGGTTTTATTATTTTTCCTGCTGGGAGAAAAACACTTTCTCCTGCTTGAGGTTTTTGTGGTGTATGGTAGCTAACATTGATTAGTACATTTCAAAGAAGGAAGGTTTGCTGTCCTTTATTGCTTTAAATGTAGCATGGTAGCCAATGTCAATGGTTTTCTTTTTTTGGATCATCATCCATGTATCCCTTGGACAGAGGAGTGTATGTGTCTTCATGGGCCAGCAAGGAAAGTTACAAGAAAAATACTCACAAATTTCTTGTTTGCCACAGAATATTATAAATGGGATTCCCCAAAGGAAAGTTTTTATCATGGTCTGGAACTGTGCTGCTCATCTGCTGTAAGAATGAAAAAAGTGATGGTCGTACTCTTCTAACAGACAAAAAAAATAAAAGCAGTTTCAAGTTCCCTTTGTTGGTCCAGACTGAACCAGATGGGACCTTGAAGCAACTATCAACCTGTCTGCTCACAAAAAGCCAGAATGCTGGGATTAAAGGAAACAAAAGTGAGGGAAGAGAAAGTATTCTTGAGACCTAATGAGACCTAAATGCAGAACAGCAAACAGAGAAGACAGCGGGGAAAATTCTACCCTCTGAGGGTAACTTTGCAGTAAGTGCAAACCATCCACCATTGTTTGGTCCTGCCTGCTGCCAGTCAGGCAGTAAAACTGGCTGCCAGTAAGGAATGATTACAGCTTTAGTTCTGTGATTGCTCCTCTTTGCTGGAGAGTGTTCATTAGGAGGAACATTACTATTCCGTTCTTTCTTTTAGCACTGTAGGATGCTACTTGATTTTTTTATAACTGTTGGGGAGGCAGAGGGAAATCTGAGAATTCATTGTAAATAGGCCTGTGATAGTTGTTCTTTTTAATTACATACTTTTAAAATGCCTTGGAGTCAACAAGATTCTTTTTCTCCAATCTCCCTAACTTTTCTAACGAACTATTAAAACTAATCTTGCTTCTAGGCTTGTGAAGCACCGTGGGTGGGAAAGCCAATTACATCAATATTTTATTTTTAAAAATAGCATGTATTTTCCCCCTATCAAGACCTGTTACATTTCCAGCAGCATTCAATACAATAGAGTACTGTTAAATATACCATTGGCATACAATCAACTACCATTTATTTTACTGTTGAGTGATTTGTTATAGTAGATAGAAACCATTCAATAGCATTGACAAACAACAGACAGTCCATAGCTCCAAATTACTGTCAGAGTATTTTTGTAATGAATGGAGACTTAATTTCAGCTCAGTTTTCTTCTGGGTGCCAGACACAATTGTGCAGAGCAGACCAACAGCTTTATTTATTAAGGCTTGCAATGCACTTTTGTCTAATTACTGCTGACTTGTCAGACAATAGTCAATGACCTTCATCAGGAAAGGTGAACAATTCCTCTCACCTGATTCCTCCTGCCCAAACAGCTTCCAAGAAAAACACAGGATTGTCTAATTGATTACCTAAGAATCTTACAAACCAGTAGTGTTTGAGAGGCCTTTGGGGTCCAGCTGTGTTTTAGATATAGACATTTCCCTTTCTATCACAATACTCTGGCAAAAAACTAAAGGCATTGTGAAGTTTTTACTCATGCCTGTGTTAGGAGACTCAGGGGTCCACTCTGAAGTGTTGATGTTGTGCAAAAAAATTTATTCACAGTAATGGCTTTCTGAGATCAGACCAAGAGCATTGTATAATTTAATTCCATCCATGCTCTGTAAAGCAAAAGGTATGAAGCACACTCTGCAGGTAGATTGCCCTGCCATACCAAGGCACATCTGGCACACAAGTGTTGGGTGCCTTTTTATTTCTTGGCTAACAACCAGTGTTTACCTGAAGTAGATGAGGGAAAAAGAGCAGGCAATAATACAGTTCTCATCTATGAGCTCTGAGTTGTACACTAGACTCTGGTATACTGATAAACCTGTATAGAAGGTTTATCAGTATACCAGAGTATACTGGTATCACAGCATCAGTGATTCCTCTGCAGTTCTTGTTCCTATCTCCCAACTCAAAAACTTTCCATAAAAACTCAAATTTTCTAAAGTATTCTCCATCCCAATTCATGCAGAAGACTCCCAGTTAAGTCTGGATATTCTTTCCCAATAGACTTTAGCACTGAGTATCTCTTTGCAAAAGTCCTTACAAAGTTTACAGTCAGTCTATAACACTAAAATGATCAGTCAGCCTCAGCAATAAGAACTTCTTTTGATGTCATTCTTTTTGAGGAAGCTGTAGATTGTCTCCTCTTGTGTTATGGGCAGAAAGATCCAGATATTGTTGACAAAGACTAGCTCTGAAGAGATGGAATTGTAGATGGAATGGAATATGGTTATTTTACTGAAAGACCTAAAGGGACATGTGACTGGGAATGAGATTGCTTTTCTTAAAAAGAAAAGATGTGTCTGTTGTTCAGAATGAAGACCTGTATATCCATCTTCAGTTGAAAATAGTTTATTAATTTGCGGCTATTGAAGACATGTTCTACAGATAATGATAAAATGGGATCCACACCGACCCAGTGATGATTTTCATGTTTTTTCAAGTCAGCAAATGCAACAGGCATCTTTATTAAACAGAGAGACAAATGTGCTCTGATGTACTGTAACAAAAAGAAGCAGGATAATATGGTCAAAGCCATAGAATAAATAGAAGCTGTAGAATAAATAGAAAACCTCAGAAATGCTGGGTGAACGTAAATGTTACCACAGCAGAAGCTATTAAAAACAAACTTAAAAGTTTTAATAGTTCTGACTAAAGGATTACTTGATCAAATAAACAGCTTATTGAGCCTGTAACCATAATAAGGTTAGAGTCCATTATAAATTAGAATAATTTTATTCTCTGGAAATATTAATGTTATTTCAAGATCCTCTTATTTAAAAAAACCCTGTTTTGTAACAAGAAACTGAATTTAAATATGCTATTTGAATGTAATCTGTCAAGTCTTTTAACACCTGCTTCTTCAGGTTATTGAATGAATTACATTGACTGTTGAATTAATAACACTGATAAGAATTGAACTAATTGGAATAACTGAGGTTCAATAATTTCTCACTGATAATATTTTCTTCCTGAAGAAAAAAGCTAAGGAGGTTTAGGCTGGATGCTCTGAAATATCACCACAGGGAATTTGCAGTCAAAGAATGCTTTCCATCAAAATGTGGTCAGCTTCAATAGCAGGATAGTTTGGGGATACATAACCACCCTGAGGGGCATGCTGGCTTCACTAAAATAACCCAAAACAAACTAAAAAGGAAATATTTTGTCCTTTAAATGAAAAGGAATTTAAGTTATCCTTTAAACTGTAGAACAAATGGAACAATGAATGTAACTGGAGTTTTAAATGTTGTCGAATGGTCTGTAACTACTCGTGCAGTTATAAAAAGAAAAGTTAGCTACTTCCTATGTCTATGCCTGGAACCCAGCAGCCTTCAGGAAAAGCATCTTCTCCAGCTGTAACAGTAGGAGAGAGCAGGCAGCACCAACTCAATAACACATTCTGTCCATGTTGTGATTCTGCACGAATATGACGTGCTGAGCAAGTACATTTCGATAAAATGTGATGACTGAAATATATCTGAGCAAACCATAAAAACACCAATAAAAATATTATTAAATGGAGAAATAATAACTGCATTTGGTAAACAGTTTCTTAGAGATCTCTTGATTTTAAACAATCACAATACAATGAATAATTTCCTGAGGCAAGCGGTATGCAGAGCTGCACTGGTCCCACTGCAAAATAAAGGAGAGGAAACTTGGGGTTCTCACAGTGCAATTTGCTGGCTCAGGTGACTGGTTATCCCCCAAAGCAGGGGACACCTGTGTATGTCTTGGGACACATTAAGGGAGCTAAAGGAACCTTCGTGTAACCTATAGGTCCCTCTGCTTCCACCCACTCACATCAAGAGCCAAAAATCACTTACTGTCATCCAGGGCTTAACCACTCTTTAGGCAGAGACTCACAACTGGGGGACTGGGGGAAAGGTGGGAGGGGGTAAGTTTATTTGCCAGGATGTCTGTGGGTCTTAAGGCACATTTTACAGTGTATATATATATATATATATGTATATATATATCAGTTTATCCCTATTGGGCTTACCAGCTTTGGACAGTAGGAGTTGATGTAAATGAGAGAGAGATCCTAGAAACTAATTACAGGAATTGAGATGTAAAACAACACTTCCTAAATATTTTCAGGTAATTTTTGGTTTATAAAAGCTTTGACAGGAAGAGGTACTGAAAAAAAAATGCTAGGAGAGGAAAGTCTCTTGTATGGCCCAAGTTGTGTCTTCCAAAGAGCTGTAAAGGATTGTGAGAAGTTGCTGTGGCAGTGGGGAGTTACCTGCTGAGGGATTTGAAGGTCTCAATTCAGGGGAATGGCTGAAAACCCTACTGGTGAGATCATCTTGAGTTAAATAACCACATTTCATATGGGATCACATGCTTTTTCAGTCAGGAAAAAAAACTGGGGCTTTTTAAAAGAAAAGCAAAATGAAAAAACCCTGCTTTAGTAACTTCCATGGGTTTGCTTTCTTCTCAAGGTCAAATTCAGAGTCGTCTGTTGTTTCTCTTTTCCTTTAATAATATCCTGAAATAAGTAACTGGGAAAACAAAAATAGAACATACATCAATGAAAAATACCGTGTACAGCAAATCCATTTTGGCAGGATGGGAATTTGTAACCAGCTCCATTTAGCACCTACCTACTGTTTCTCATTCATTCCTGCTGTCTCTGTCCAGAGTCTAACAGAATTTTGTTCATACTGCTGCTTTGTCTAAAACACTTTCCATGCCTCATTCACTTGCCTCATTCTGTTGCCATCACTTTTCCACTGTAGCAGGTTTTTTTTTCCTCTCCTTGATCTCTGCCTCCAAATTTCTTTCTCCCTCGTTATTATTTAATGAATAAAGTATGAATACTTTACCAATTAGTGAGCTTAAGGTTTAATAAGATTTCACTTAAAATACAAAGTTTAGTCAAAAATCTGTGGAAATGAGAAGCTAAAACTAAGTATTTAATAGTGGCATACCATGCAATAGGTACAAATATAAATATATGTATTATAAATATATGTACATAAAAATGGGAATGAACTAAAAAAAAAAAAACCCAAAACTTCTGAGGTTAGAAATCTTATATGTAAAACTGCAGTATTGCTTGTTCCTTGTGTATCATTCCAGATGAGACATTAAAATTTTGTTTGTGAGGTTGTGAAATTTTAAAATATATTTTAATTTCCTGAATGAGACATAAAAATGCTATAATTCGCCTCAAAATAATTTTAAAATAATTGTTGCCGTTTGATAAATGAAATAATCTCTGCTCCTTCCCACCCCCTTAATAAAAAGCAAAGGTTGAAATGAAAGCCTCTTTAGAAAAAGACACTAAAATATTTTTATATAAAATAGAAGGAAAATAGTTTTTTTGAAACCACTGTGGTCTTCAATTCCTTTTTCAAGCTTCAGCTCAATTGCAGTGTATGATCAACATTTCCACGCAGTTGTCAACTCTTCTAAAGTTCTCTCTTCCATTTCCAACTGATCTGCTCATTTTAGGGACAGGGAAGTGGAGGTGCTAAAATGCAGTTCCACCTCCTTGGAAGTACTACTGGATTAAAAAAAAAAAACTATCAGATCATCTCTCAGTATTAGATGAAAAGTCTTTCTCCTTATTTAATTTGGCTTTCCCAGCAAGAAATCTTCTGTGAGCCCTCCAAACAACCAGGATCTCTCCAGTATGTCATACGTCCCCTAGAGAGGTACAATCCAGTTGTATCTTGAGCTTCACTTTTATTTGGACCTCTTAGCAATCCCAAGAGCTTGGCAAACTACTGGACATTAAAAGTTGGACATAAATTAGTGAAAGATATTAGGTTATGTCTTTTTTATCCATATATTTTTTGTTTAGTTGGTTTGGTTTTATAGGTTTGTGGGGGTTGGTTTGGTTTGGTTTGTTTGTGTTCTATCTTTCTGACCGAACTCTTCCCCGTGTATTTTGTGTCAGTAAGATCAATGATTTCAGATGAGGAGAGATCAGAAATGAAGGGAATCTTTTTGGTAAACCATCTCTTTGAGGTGCCCCTGAGCCCACTCCTGTTCCCCACTGTGTTTCTTGCAGGATGCCCAGCTCGTTCTGCCCACTGCAGTGCCATCAGCCACGTCACCAGAGAGGCAGCAAATTCCCTGTCCTCCTGCATTTGGGAATCTGTGTAGCCAAGAGCAGATGGAACAAGGGCTTGGACAAGGAAACTTGACCCTTTCTGCATCTGGGGGACACTTAGCTGGCAAGAAAAGCCAAGTTTGGCTGCTTTGTGTCTCAAACAGGTGAGATGGCTACAACAGGAAGAGGTAAATCTGTCCAACAAGTTTAATGTCAACAGAGTATGAACCATTAAATGCACTAGCTGGGATTATAATGCATTCAGTATTGTCAGATAAATATGATGCTTTAAAGGTAAATTTCCTTCCTGAGAACGAAAGTGCAGGTCTAGTAACTAAATGGGACACCTTTAGCAATATATAATTTAGTGTTCCATCATACACCTTCATTATTTCCCCTATAATTAGGATTTTAATCCTTGTATTTGTTCTTTTTAAAAGCCTATTATCACTGCCAGGCATTCCTACTGATTTATTGATTTGTTATGTATATCATGAATGACTCCTCAGGAGTATAATAATGAAGGAGAATGTTATTTAATTCTATACAAATATTTAGGGATGGAGCCAATATTGTTGTGTAGCTTTATTACGAGAAGCCTTATTTCTTCTAATATCAATGTCACCTTACAAAGCTCCTCATCTGCTTAGAAGAAAAAAAGATTATTAGAACTGACATAGGACTTGGCTTTTCAAAGCTTTTATATTTCTTGTATGTACTTCTTCTTGAATTTCTGGTGCAACCTCCACTGAAAACCTGTTTGCCCTGTTAATCTGGTGGCAGTTTAAACAAACAAGTTGCTTCCTTCAATATTGAATTGTCAAAACAAAACTGCTATTAGATGATTAAGCAAGATACCTGATATTCATTTTATTCTTCTAAACTGGCAACATTGGCAGATATCTTCCTGGGGCTTTTCATTAGGCATGAGTTTTAACAGATATACTTACATTTTCATCAAATTGAAACCTCTTCTTCCTGTCTATGAATAAGGATTTTTTTCATAGTCAGTTCCAAGGTTTTCCTGGTATGAGAAGAGATAAGAGTATTTTAAAAAGAAAGAAAAAAAAAAGAAAGAAAGAAAAAGGAAAACATAGAGAGAAGAAAAAATACATTTCTGGTGGGGTAACAACCAGTGCTATGTTTTCCTACTCACCATATAATTTGGCATTTTTTACAAGAGATGCTGCTGTTTTTTGTAAGCATAAATTGCTTTCTCTGAGGTTTTCTATTAGAGGTAAGGAAAGGGAATAGCATGAAAGCA
Organism: Leptocoma aspasia; assembly: GCA_013399835.1. Taxonomy (NCBI): domain Eukaryota; kingdom Metazoa; phylum Chordata; class Aves; order Passeriformes; family Nectariniidae; genus Leptocoma; species Leptocoma aspasia. The sequence continues at coordinate 398,694 of VXAX01000811.1, forward strand.
GCACGTATGTTTTATAAATTATGTGGGTTTTTTCCTAAAGAGAGCTGTAATAACCTCCTGCATGTGGCAGCAATGCATTCTCCATATGTTTAGTGTATATGTCTATGTTATGTATGTGTACTCTTTTTTTTCATTTTGTTTTGGGTTATATTCACATCAAATGTCCAGAACTTAGGCTGAGGAGATTCTCTAAGGAAAATGCAGGATGCCACAGGAGCTGATTCAGTGGGTGGTACTCTTCCTTTGGAGGCTGAACCAAACTGATGCCTCAGAATGTGGCTGTGGAAGGAAACATCTGAATGAGAAAGAACATTCCAGTCTGTCAGTAGGAAAATTAGCCATGCTGTAATAAGCTGAAAACATGTCAGTAACAGCAGTAGATTAATTTAATCTTGTATAAAACCACACTTTTAAAGGGGTTTTTAAATATCCACGACTGGAGGGATTGCTTTGTTTTCATCAAATGAGGCATCAAAAAAGAATTTAAGAGTTTGCAACATTGTAAAAATGTCAGTGAAATTTTCTGTATTTGGACTGAACTCTGGGCTTGTAGTTTTAATTTAAAAGAAGTTGGGAGCAGATGCCCAGATGCAGATCTTGGTGTGTTTGTGATAGAGGGCAGAGGACTCTTTTCTCAGAGCAGGGAACATGTCAGAGCTTTCCATCAGTCTGATTCTGGAGAGTGTCTTTATCATGCAAATACTTGCTCACAGGTCTTCCTCATTTTCTTACAGAAACTCAAAATCTGCTCACCAGCAGCTGCTAAAAATAATTTTTGTGTTGCAGTCACCAAGGTGGCTTTTCCTGTCTTTGCAGATGCAGCCATGGTGACCTGGGTATTGATGATGTACATGAGCTGGCCATGAAAATTATGGCCTTGCAAAAAGTATCCAGACTTCACCCTGAAGAAACACATCCAGTAAAGCAATACAGATAATTGTAATACTGTACTATCTGGCATCAGGCAAGCCCTGATGAAAAATAAAGTAAAACTTTGGGAGTTCATGTCCAAATACCCTCTTCAGCTTGGTTTAAATTTTTTTAGAACTAGTCTTCAGAAAGGGATCTTTATTTATCACATTAGACAATATGTATGAGGTGTGATCCATTAAGATATTATACATATTTTTCTTCAATTTAAACTATTTCCTCTGGTGGTATATTACTAATAAATTACTAGTAAGGAAATCTTTCCCTGAGGATGAAAAGTTCAATTTGCATCTTTACCACAACTTTTGTCATTAATAATTGTTATGGATCTGCCTGGTGTCCATAGTTTCACAAAAGCTACATTTAGACTCTAAATAGAATTCCTGTAATGTTGGCAGATGCTCAGATATCGAGGCAAAGAGAGCAGAGGCAGCCACACAGAATGACTGATCTGACAGGATATCTGTGAATTGTTGTATGAAGGAAAACAAGCATGCTTATCAAATACAGTATTTACCTTCACGTTGCAGGCAACTTTGTAGACATGCTGTATTTCAGTATTATTCCAGGGTGGTACTTAATACAGTGAATCAAGATATCACAGGATGTGCTAGCAGTACTTCATGGAAGTCAATGTACTAAGCTCAAGTAACCTTTCCACTGTACACATGAACTGAGTATCTGCTGGTGTTTAGTGTTTGTCACATCCTTGAAAGACGAGGTGAAACCAAAGATAGACATTTTCAGGTCCTTTTTTTCCTGTTATCACTATATGTAACAATGGGATATTGAAATTGGAGCCAAATCTACATTTCCAAACCTAAAAGGGAACAAATATGGCTATTTAACAAAACAGTTATGCCAGCAAAAGCTCTGTGTTGAGGGTCAGAGAAGGCCTTTCTGAATCAATAATTTTAGACAAGCAATTACCACCACAAAATGTAAAGAAAAATAAGTCTGAGAACATGGTATAACCAGGTGTATTTGTGTCACCACTATTCAAAATTAGCCTTGATTTCTCAAAATGTCTTCTGATTTGCTTGGAAGCACAGATTCCCTTAAAGGTAACTGAATATAACTGGTGATATTTCTGTGAATAACTTGACTAGAGTTATTTGACATTTAGAGTGAGGTTTCTGTGTTTGTCTAGGAGAGGAAGATGTGTACGTCTGTGCTTCTAAGAAGCTCTGATGTATGCCACTTGTCATGGATTGTTGAGTTGAATAGAATCTTAGCTCACTTGGTGCTGATCTGCTAAAACTGGAGGCACGGATTATGTGCAGAGTGACAATTATCCACAAACTCAGAGAGCTATTTTATTAATCCAAGCCATGGAGCTGAGTGTTTTCTGCAGTGCACATTGTATCCTGTAACAATCACTGTGCTGCACGAGCTGAAGATTCCCTTGTATTTTTTATGAAACTGAGTGAAATTTTAGGAATTGTTTCTCGGCACCTCCAGCTTGATTCTACAAACATTTCAGGCAGTTATGTGGGCTGTAATGCCTCACTGCTCGTTTGGTCATTGCCCAGTTTACTGTGCTCATGGGGAAAGGAAGAAACAATGGATTCAGTATGTCAGCTTTAGGAGGTGATGGATGGTGCTGATGCATCAGCCTGGCTTGAAGTGCTCCGTTCTTGCTCAGCACAACCTTAGCAATGCTGAGGTGGATGGGGCTGAGCCAAAAAATGGTGAGAAGGCTCCTTTCACCTTAGCATTTAACTTCCAAATGGATCTCAGGTATGTCTATGGGATGTGACAAGGGCTCAAAGCAGCGTGTAATGGATTCTGTAAATCTCTATTACAGCACTCTGATTTCTCCCAGTGCCCAGTAAGGAATGTTCTCTATTAATATAAAGAATGGAATGGGTTCCTTGGTTGGTTCCTTAGTTCCTTGGTTCCTTCCTTCCTCCCTCCCTCCCTCCCTGGGCTGTGCAGTTGTTTAAAGTAACAACTTCTGGACTTTACAGTATTTTTGTGACACTTGATCAGTGCAGCCAGAAGCTACAGCACAAAACCAGCAGATTTGAATCTTATAAAAGAAAGGACTAAAATCAAGTCTAATTAGCTTTCATTTAGAAAGAGGGAAAGAAAGAGAAGTTTACAGACACACTCTCCTTCAGGACATTCTACACTGAAATATTTACAGCCTGTAAACTAATAAAAATAGACAGCTAGACACGAGGCTATCAATATAAGCCTTGTTGATAAGGTAAGAGTAAGGAGGGAAAAGCTCACTCTGAAATGGATTATTTCCATTCCAAATGCAATTTTTGTTGCATTTATTTGTCTGTCTTGGAGAGAGTATAGTTATATTCAGCTGTCAGACAAGGCTCATATGGGTTGCATGTGGGATGGACTATTGTCTAAACTCATATTTTATCTTTTGTCCTCCTGTTTGTCTTTAACTGGTCTGCAAATTTATTTGAAATTTCCTGGGTTAGCTGACAACAGCATCTACCAAGAAGATTATCTTTCCTTACTCTGACTTCATCTAAAAATGCTGCTCCCTCTAGTCAGCTTGAGTTAGAAAAATGGCACCAGCAAAACCTCCTCTATGCCCCAGAAGGCAGCTTTTCCAGTGCTAACACACAGCAAGGGTCTGCTCCTTTAAATGGAGAGAAAAGATATGGTGGAAGGTGGGAAAAGGAAGATGCAGTTCTTTCCTGGATGGTTTGGTATTCAGAAGGTGAATGCTATTCTTGCTTCCCAAAAACTACAGGACTGTTTTGTTGTTTTTCTTTTCCCTTTTCCCAGTCCAAAGCAGGGTGAATCTTTACACAATCTTCATTCCCATACTTTTCCTTTGACCAAAAGTATTATTTCTTTTCATTTTCTGTTTCCCTTTCTTTTTATTTCCCAGATCTCAGCTTTGAAATGAGACTCAAGCACCCAGATCTTTACCAATTTCCATATTGCTGTAAAAAGGCCTATCATTTCCATGAAAAAGTGTGCTACAAAATATGAATACTTTTGCATCCATTTCCTACAAGGGTCACCTCAGCTGATTCCCCCAAGTCTTGGCATAAATTTGATATGTTTGTGTCTTTTTAAAAATTTACTCAGACCATTTTTGTAATCTGGAAAGCTGAGGTTTGGAGGAGTAATAAGAAGCTTTGAAACACGAGCTCTATTAATGTGATTAGTGAGTTTGTTGCAGAATTACATGCAGTTGCCAGTGAAAACATCATTAAATGCAGTGCTTGGGTATCTTCTGCACCAAACAGGTGACCAGGACAGAGAAGAGAAGCAGTTTTTCTTTGTTTGTAACAAAAGGACTTCTGATCTGCATTTAGCAAAATTCACAGGTTGTAGTTTATTCCTCAGTACTCCCGTAACAGAGGAACCAAGAGATTTGAACTCAGCTGGTGATGTGGCTCTGGAAATATTGTGTCAGTGCTAAAGTGTCTTTGCATTGCTTTTATTAAACAAATACTGCTTTGGAAAGTAAAGCTCTCATCTGCTTCCCACTGGACGAGTTTAAAAACCATTTTCCTCCTTTTCTCTGAACTCTTACTGTGCAAGCCATGTAGTTCTCCCCACTGCGATCTGTTTTGCAAAAGAAGCCTATTAATTGAGGATGTTTTTCAGTATTGCCAAAAGGTCACTACAGTCAATTATGGAGAATATTTGTAAAAGAGAAATCTTGCCTATAAAGCAATATATCCTGAGTGTCTAATTTGTTCACTGTAATAAGGCCATGCCTACTTATTGATTAATCAATCTTTGTTGTCTGTTTGCTGATTTTATCAGGAAGTCTCTTAATGTAATGGAATATCATATACTGAGCTGGATTGCAAAAATTTTTATTTCTGCTATTATACTGCATGTGTTCAACCTGAGGAGATCGTTTTTCCAGGACAGATCATTCTGATTTGTTGTGGCAAGCCTAGAATTGAAAATGGAAGCATATTTGGATTTTAAACATGACTAGAAACGTGACTAAAGTTATCAACACAGAAATTTTTCTGTTTTGATCCAATTTGTAAATCATTACCTGATGTATTCCATTCAAAAGTCTTAATGTTATGCAATTATACTACATCAAGATTTACAATGCAGGAATATAATTGAGCAAAATCAAGCTTATGTTGTGTGCCAAAAAACTGGTTGTGGATAAATTCAAAGTGGTTCTCAGGCTATATTTAAAGTAACATTTGGCTACTTTTTAAAATCATGTAAAGGAAGCCAAGCATATTAAAATTAATTCATCTTCATATGCTTGATATAATTAAGGTTTTTATCTTGTCATAAACCTTAGTGTGATTTGTAGGACATAGAGTAGTGGCAGGAGTTATGTACACAGAAAATGTTTTAAGTTATATTATAATTATCATTATTTCTGTTGGCAGGAGCGCATCATTTCCACTAAATAACATGCCTTGTTTCACTGTGACTCCATGACTCATTTCTGTTCTTTTGTACTGTAGTTGATGTAAATGAGCCACATTAACTGCCCCCCTGCCTCACTTTGTGCATATTTAAGGATTTAAAGTGTCTCAAAAATCCATTATCACTCTGTGACAGAAAGGTGAGAAAAATGTGTGAAAAGCTCATAAACAGGTAGAACAAGAACATGTCTGTCTATTAACTTTGGACAGGTGTGAGACATCTAAGATTTAATCTGGAATTTGTGTTGGAATTCAAATCAAATAATGGTATACTTTAAACTGAGGAGAAATAAAGAATTAGTGATGGTGATGTTCTGTGTTATTTTTGCAAAGAAACAACGGTTTTCTTAAAACATTAAAATTTTCCAATAAATGAGTACTTCATTATCTGCTCTTAAAATACTCAGTGGGACCAGAGAATCAAAAGGAGAAACATAAGAACACGGAAATAATTTTCCATTTATCCTTGCTTCAGTGCTAAAGTTTAAATTCCTCTTTTTGCTGTATAAAGTGCTCATAGCATGATTTATCATGATGCACATCTCACTGTGAGTAGCAAAATAGGAAGAATAAAAATAGGCTCTAATTCTGCAAGCAGTTTTGTACACATAGCTGCTGCTTGCATTAGTTATGTACACTAAAATTTACTGTGATTATAATAAGGAGTATTAAAGATATGGAACTTCAATGAGAGGACAGTTTTTATAAAAGCAGTGGTACCATATATCAAAAAAAGCCAGGCTTGGCATCCACAACAGGTGTCGTGTCTGCAGTGCTTTCAAATTACAAAGCAATCTTTTTACCAGAAGGGTACTTAAAGTCACAAGTTCTACTAACACATCCATTGAGAATAGGAATGTAACAGTTCTCTCTAAAATTTTAATATGTATATGTATTCTCAGTGCATTCTGGAATGTGGATTCAGCTTTTCCGGCTCTGGAAATGTAATGTTCAACATATGGCCACCTGCAGTTTTACCATGGCAGAATTTCTGTGCTTTTCCCCAGGGAAAAATCAAGGTATCAGAGATGTTTTTTTTTTGTTTCCACATGCTATGTAGATTAAATACGTGACATGCAATTTAGATCCAGAAGATTTTTGGCAGTGGTAATGATGACTTGAAAGATATCATAGCACAATTTTAAAACTCATTTATGTGGCAGTCACTGTTGTTGAAAATATAGCCTCTTTATGGTGGCATCATTGTGATTTATCTCTGAATCAGTGACAGCCAAAAAACTCGACTTCTCCGTACTGACCCACTTTGGGAATGCTGCAATACTATCACATTCCTTAATCCTAGGGAAACTGAAGTGGTGAAAGGGCTGTATAATTCTGCTGTCGTTACTGCCAAAACCAGGACAAATCATCAATGTCTCCATAGAGGGAAGAAAGAGGAAAGAAATACTCTCTGAATTTTAACAGTAAGGATGGAAAAAATAAAAAAGAATTGGAATAGTGTCACTAAAATGCCCTACTGTGTCTTAGCACCATTAAATTTCTTCCAATGTTTAAGTGGGGATATAAAATTTACATAAGTAATATATAAGGTGGTCCAAAAAACACCCTTAAAGAATAATAAAATAGAATAAAATATGCCTTCCATTGCCAAAATACGATAAAATTCAGTTTCTTAAACATAATTAAAGCATGGGGAAATAATGCTTTGTATAATAAATACAGACTAGTCCCCATAATTCTCTTAAGCAAAGCGTTGGGTTTTATTTCATTTAAATTATTTGTCTACAATATCTTAAATAATAATGGAGTTTACTGCCGTGCTCTATTTAGCATTTCTTGTCTTTCTTTGAACTGTTTACAGCTTTTTATGTCGCTGCCTTGAGGAGAGCACGCTGTTCCACGTGGGCAGCTGGGTGATGATTCCCAGCAGTTCCACTCAACAACATCCTTGGCTCTGGTGTTTGTGCTGGCTCCGGGGAGCTTGTGGAAATGCCTGTCTGTCTGAGTGTGAGTACAGGTGGTGCACACACAGCCCTCAGGCTGGCAGAGGAAGCTGGTCACCTAAGAAGAGTTCTCCAGTGAAGGTGAATAACATTCTCATGTGCTCAAACTTTCCTCCTGTGGATTTCCACGCAAGCCAAGCCAGGGTGGTCAGTGTTATCCTGAGGGAACTCTGGAGCAGGCTGGAGCAAAATCGGGTTCAGATTGTGGACACTTGATATTAGCATAAACTGAAATACAAAGCTTGCACTTGTCACTTTCAGTTACTCAATTACAAGATATTGGAGAATTTATGGGCTAAGTGCCAAAGGTGAAAAATGGTGATCTGTGTGTCACTGAGAGTGCACTAAACTGTCCTGTGAGCTCAGCGTGTGCATTACTTTGATGCTGAGGGATTTGCACGATTTATTTATCTAGTGGCACGGGGTTGATCTTGAAACCAGTTCAGTCACATACGTATATGGGTATTTCAGGTGCTCCCAAAGGTGGGGAGCAGCATTTTACCACTGTGCAACAGGGCAGTGATGACAAATGTGCTGGCTGGCTGGAGAAATGCTGACAGCAGTCACATTCACCAGTGCGCTCTTGTGAAAATGAGAGTGGGCTTGGGTGAGTCCATTGTCTGTAACCACTCAGAGTGGAGTGACAAACCAGGGATGAGCTGTGTTCCACAGGCAGAGGAGGGACACCTTCCAGGGAAAGGGGACCACAAAGTGCTACAAAGATCTTGCAGAAATGTTTATATTGCAACCACCTTATTGAAGCTGACATCCTGTGGATGCTGAACTTCCACTCACTTCAGTGTCTTTTTCCAGGTGTATTGAGGAAGGTGGCTGTAGTTCAAGGTCCTAGGTTGCCTTGATATTTTGCATTTATTAAGACCTCAAATAAAGTCATCAGTGTTGAGACTGGTACAAGTCCACACAGGAAGAGCTTTGTTTAGCATGTTGTTTTCTACATTTTTTGTAGAAAATAATTACATGACAACAAAATACTTTACTGTCTTCCCAATAAATTTACTACAGATTTGGTCAATGTGTATTACTTAGGAAAAAAAAATCTATTTTCATTTTAGTAGTATCTTAAGATATTACAGTCTTAAAAACTATTTTTTCATGCTCCTTATTGCATCAAAATGTTACGTAAAGTAGCAATGCAAAGGAAAATAAATTCTGTTTGTCCTCCAGGGCTCCAGTCCATTTACAGAATGTATTTTTGTGCACTACTGAGGAGGTTAAGCAGTCTCCTAAGGTTTGACTATTGCTAGCCCAGGTTCTTGGGTGTCTTGCTGGAGCATCTGGTATAAAGTTATTAATGGAGAGAGAGAGGCAGTGAGACTTAACAAAATCAAGTTTGACTCAGTGTAATAATTTCCTTGGGTATTTTTACTTTTTTTCAGAAGAGGTAATTAAAGGTCCACAACACAAAAGAATATTGGCATCCTAGTTAAACTTTACAGGTTTTGATAAAACAGCCTGACCTTGTCATATTTTTTCTGATTCAAGTTCATTGAGATATAACCTCAGCAAAGTAAGTTGTGAGTAAAATCTGAATCAGCAGCAGTAGTAGATTTATTGATGCTTTTAATCAATACCTTTGGACAACTCCTGAAGAACTCTAATTATCTTAGAAAACAAAGTCTTTGCAAATGGCAATTGTGTGATTGATTATTTGCCACTCTTACCTTGCAGTTGAAACATGAATCTAAGGAGTAATTCTGAAGCTGAGCCCTTTGAAAGAAGTCTTTGAATATGGATTGTTCTTTCAAAACAACTTCTGCAGCATTAGAAACATTCAGAAGCAGAATAATTTTGGCATTTCCTCAATCAAGGGGACACTTGCATGTGTCCACTCATACAATTTCACCAAATTCTTGAGGAATTAAAAAAAACTTGATCAAGTAAAATATAACTCTACCACACTGCCTTTTTCTAGAGCTGCATACAGACCAGGAGTGTTTCTACTCAGGCAATGGTTTTCTGAAGAGCTCATTAACTCAATCTCCAGTGAGAAAACTGCCTGCAAGACTTATTTCATGAACCTGAATAGACTGGAAGATAAGGATAAAAATGTGGACTTTAACTGGTGATTTCTCTGAGATGATAGAAGATAAATCATGCCGCTGATGACAGCAGAAAGTTGAATTCTCAACTGGTTTTGCCATTAGCAAGTAATTTTTTGTGCTGTTGACATGATAAGAATAGAAAGCAGACAATGAAGCAGAATTATTAAACACCTCTGGGTGATAAACCAGATTTCATCTCTGGTTTTGGGACATAGTTGAGTTCCACTTGGAATAAAGAATTCTCAGGAGTAACATCATAGAACCTTGTAAATCCACTAAAATATCATCCATGGTAGAGGTTAAAATGGATTTTTTCCTAATTTATGGCACATATTAACATCTTTTAAAAGGTTCACTTTGCCTTGTTAAGAGTTACAATGGAAGATAAAAGAATTACTGATTTAATCAGAATCCACTCTTGGCATTGTAGCTGCTTTTTCTGTCTGTCAGAACATGACAGGAGTCAGCCTGTGTCTATTGAGTGAGAAAATGAGATCAGTGCACTTGCAGGAATTCTAAATTGTCAGCTTTGGTGGAGGGTGGGATGCTCCCAGTCCAGTGAGGTGACAAGACCAGTGTTACAACCCTCAATCCATCCCCCAAGTGTCTGTGGTGAGCTCAGAGTAGCTGCAGACCCTGGAATGCAATGCAGGTAAGCTCAAAAATCATACAGACAACTCTGAAAATGCTGCCATAGAATCATGTTCATGTTCCTTGCTTTAGTGTTGTCTGCTTTATATAGTCAAGACCTGTCAACTTGGGGTTTATGGAAAGTATTTTACAGAAAACAACAGGGCAATTTTCACCACAAAAATAAAGTTTTCTGTGTGAAGAAGTATACATAACTGATTAGGTAAGATTTATTTTCTCATTATACTCTCCTAACTTATAGACAACTTATTAATGAAGAAGTGGAATGTGCACACTTGACAATTATAAAAGGGACATTTGTGACTAATTCATTTAGTCTTACACTTGGTAGCTCTTGACCTCTCCCTATCAGTTCCCTGGCAAAAACTACCATTTATTATCTACATAGAGGTTATTATAAACCAAAATGTATCAATTTTGCCAAAAGGAAAACATTTTTCAGTGTGGAATATTCTTTTCAATTGAAATTTTTATCTTAGCATCATTAATTATGTGAATGTCTTCCAAGTGTCCCACTTTATTAAGAAATTAACTGAAAAAAATTAAGGACATGGATACTAGATTATGGCACTTTTTTTCCCTTTTAATTAAATAATTCCTAAGTTAGTGTTCATGATATATTTGAGCTGTGGACTTGCAGGTCAGAATTTGTTGTGTGGGAACAGTGTACAGGGCTGGGCTTGCAAGGTGGGGAATGAATCCCAAGAGTTCCAGGCAGGGAGACAAGACAGTGGTGCCCATGGTCTCTAATTAAACCTGCATAAGAGTGTGGGGTACCCAGTTCTGCAAATGCTGAACCTTTGGAGGTTTTTGAGTTTGGTTTTTTGTTTTTTTTTTTTTCATTGATGAAAACCATATTGATCCCTGATGAAAAGCCTGACTTTAGAAAAGACCTGCCATGTAAATTGTGAAGTTTGTGAGCTACAGGAAAGCTGCTTTTGGCTCTCTGGCTCCCTCCCAGCTCTCAGCCTGTCAGCAGTGCAAGAAGCTGCATGTAAGCTCTTTACAAACAGCAGCACCACAGTCCTTGATCTGGGTGTCCTTTTGATTCCTGCCTCCCCACGGAGCCCCCTCGGCTGCAGCGGGATGTGAGGATTCTCAGCCTCCATCAGTTCACTGCCCTGGGCTGAGCCTGGCTTCCATCTGGTGCAGCCTGTGTAGCACCCATGGGGCCAAATGGGACAAACCTGGGCCGTTCCCCTCCAAAGCCTGGCCTAATCTCTAGTAATAGCAATTTGCTTAAAGCCTGGTCTAATCTCTAGTACTAGCAATTTGCTTAAATCCTGACTATAAGGTTTAAATGACCTCTCATGGCATTCCCAGCCTGTGCTCATTATCAAATAGAAAAGAGTTGATGGCAGATGAGCTGGGGAAGCTGTGGGGCCCCAAAGGGCTGTCTCCTCTCTCCTGGGCTTACACAAGGCAGGCTTTTCCCCCTCAGCTTTCCCTGGAAGGGATGGTGACACACAGATGAGGTTCACAGACACCCTCCCTGACCTCAGCTCTGTGGGTGAACGGAAATCTGTGGGGTCAGGTGCTCCAGCAGGTTTTCAGGTTTCCCTGAGCCCTCCTCCTTCCCCCATGGGGCAGCCCAGAGGCAGTGGGCACACTTGGGGGACCCCATGGCAGAGGGACATGGGCTGTGTGTGGGTGAAGCTGGACTGCACAGGATGGCTGCTCCCCGGGAGAGGGAGTGAGGCACTGTCCCCTGTGTTTTAAACTGGATTCTCCCTGTGCTTCACTTGGTACTCTTGAGCTGTGTTGGATGGGATCATCCTCCACCTGCTTTGGCCTTTAGCAGCACAAGGGATGGCATGAGAATACTGTTTTGAACATGCAGCCATTTTAAAGCACGGGACTGTCACCCAGGCAAGCTGTAACATCTTTTCTTACGTGGTGAAAGAAAAGAGCAACAGAAAATGATGCCAGCAGAGTAGCCTTATGCCTGGCTGGGCTGAAGCAGGAGCAAAGTGCTCATGTTGGCCTCGTGCTCCCCAGGAAGGATGTCTGGGGCTGGCCACCATGCTGGGGAAAGTGCTGGCCCCAGGAGCTGCAGGGGCCAGCGCTGGCCAGGCACCACGGCTGAGTTCAAACCTGGCAGCGCTGGAGGCATGTGGAGAGGAAGAGAAAGAAAAACACTGACCACCCCAGCACGCTGGTAAGGAAAGAAAACACTGGAGGGCTGTTGAAATATTCGCAGAGGATTAGCACAATGTTACTGTGTTCAGCACAGGTGTTTCTGTAGCTGTGATACATTAGGAAAATTTACAATGTTCAGTGACTCACACTTTCTCCATGTAGCGTGGTAGTTTATTTTCCTGGGCTAGAGTACAAAGTGAGGAGGAACACCTGCTGGTATTTTGGCTTTTCTGTAATGTCTAAGCTTTTGTTTAATCTAGGTGTGCTTTTGTTTTTTCTTCTTTTTTCTTCTCTTTTTCTCTGACTGCGTTGAAGCATTTTAGCACATAACGTTTAAAAGGAAACTGATTTCACCAGAGACATGTAGGAATATTCTGTTCTTTACCTCTGTGGTATTGCATGCCATAAACTATTAGTAGGAAAATTATGGACATTGCTCTGAATACTTTCTTTGGCTTTACTTTTAGGCATCTAGTTAAAGAGCCAAATTTTGGAAACAGATCTGTACACTGTGTATTGCCGTTCCTTTTAAAATTTTATCAGAAACGTCTGTTTCAATGTCCTATAAAGTTGCATATGGTCCAAAGAAGTTCCACTGCAAAAGTATACCTAAGATGGATCCTCCATACTGTTAAAAATTCAATATTGATATGAAATGCTTATTTAGCTTGTTTCTCATAGTAAAATTCTCAGTAAAACATTAAGGAAGAAAACTGAAACTCCATAGAATAAATGTAGAAGGTCAAGACAGATCATCTTATTACTTAAGAAATATTCTTAAAAGTAATAGATCTGGATTAATACCCTTCCATAAAATAAATTATTAATTTCTATAGAGAAAACAATGACTTTTTTCCCCACAAGTATACAAAATAGTGCACAAGCAATTGAAACTATTCTCTGTTGGATGGGCCTTGCTGCTGTGCGAAGGAATGAAAAACAGGTAAAAGAGTGAAAAAGTAAGGGAACACAGCTTGGTACTCTGTCCCAGTGGAATATTCAAGACTGACATTGAAGGGAAAAATAAACCAACATTACTAGAACTTATCAACTGAACAATTTGATCTCAAAATTTTTGAATGTTCTTCTAAGATTGAAACTGCAATTTAGGGGATCTGTATAGGCTGTAACTTATAGAGCCTGTATTTGCCCTGTTTTCTCTCCTCTAATTTCTTTGTCACATCTCTTCCTTATCAAATTAATATTTATGTTTTCAAAGGAGCATAATAAGAACACTGAATTTATGATGTGAGTGAGTTGCTGTAGCACCTTTATCTTTAGAATTCCCTATATTGTGTGCTTGATTTTTTTGACTTTTTCAATTGGATATGCTGTATAAATAAACACTTCACATGTTTATTTTGAGTTGCCATACCTGGATTGTATCTCCTTATTTTTCACTTTTTGGCTTGTTTTCACTTTCATTCTCTCAAATCAATTAATTCTCTTGAAGTTAAGGACATTTTTATTAAAGTACATGGAAGCTGGGTCAGATTTCAAAATGCAACTGCTCTGGATTTGTGATGTCTGACAGCACTTTATCCATAGGGCCAGACACCTAGAGGGATTGTTTATCATTCTGTAAATGTATTTATAAGAATAGCTTATAGGCAACAGGCAGGCATTTATGTTCAGATGCATTCCACATATGTTCAGTAACCTCATTTATATGAATAATGCCTTTTATGGAACAAATGCAAATGAAGAGAATTTAGGAGAAAAAGTTTTCCTTGGTTCAGGGGTTCTACAAAGCAAAAGGAAAACACAGCAGACACAAGCTACATTAAAGGGGATCAGAGACATACATTAAATTACTTATGTCTTTTTAATTATGCAATTGTGAATTATATTCCTGTTACATTTGTAATTAGAGGACAGAACAGATGGTAAAGGCTTGTTCTAAAGTAATGTGTCTATTAAAATTATCCACATAGCTAAACTGACTGTTGACTACAACAGGGTTTCTTAGCCATTAAAGTTACCCTGGGTACAGATATACGCTTGATTGTTATAGCTCATTACATATGAGCACACATAACATATATACATATAAACAGAAACAAATCTATATTAGTTATATGCTGGATATGCCTTTAAATATCACTTATTACAGTAGTGAAGGAAAATGAAGCCTGATTCTATAAAAAGCCTCCCACGTGGATAGACAAGACCTGCTGTCGTATGGGCTTCATGTATCATTTGTTTTCTTTATCTCCAATTTTATCTGGAGCTAAAGTGTGAAGATAAATTTATCAGATGAGGTTTCTGATATAGGACATGACACAGACAGCTATGATATGGCTTTTATTACTCTGCAGAAGCTTGCTTTATTTGTAGTCAGTATATTTGACCTATTATCTCTTGTTTATAGATTTATCTTATCTCAAGATCTGGAGATGCTTGTGTTGGCAACCTTTTTTTTTTTTTTTTTGCGTGCCATCTGTAATGTTTTCCAATATGAGCCATGCACTGAACTGATATTATCTAATAATTTGTGATGTCATAAAATTCTCTCCTAGCACCAAACTCCCCACATTTTAGGGAGTTAGGAGGGTTTGAGTGAGAGGAGATGATCCTATTTTTTACAGTTCTTATGAATAAGGTATTTGTTCTATAAAACAAAATTACTCTGACATCTGTATATTGACTTAAAATGGGTCCTATGCAACATCCCCAAATATATTCAAGGCATGATGGCATTTCTCTGACCTCTTTATATCTAAAATATCTGAATCCCTGATTGTTTTCTTGACCTGAAAGCCCCTCTATAATAATGGTATGAAGGAAACTCATTAGGATATTTAATTTCAAACACTGAATTTCAGTGAATTACTCTATCAGGGTGTGATGCTTTAGTTCAGAGCTGAGTCTGTGTGCTTCCATGTGGTTGCACATCCCTAAGATAACCCTGGCCCCATACCAAAGTACATTACCTGGTATTTCCATCATCCCGCCAATTCAAGCCAGAGGTGGAAGACAGTGACAATAAATGTCAAGCCCATTCACTAAGGAGGAGAAGTCAGCTCAGAGCATTTTTTAAAACCAGGATTTGACAGGCAAATGACTAAACATATTTCTTTAGTGATCCAACATTTCTTCTTAACGAGGCAAGTTGTCATTGACTCTGCTTGTTGTCTATAAATTCTGACTGACTCAATCTTCATAATGTCAGGCTGGTCAAAGGCATCAGTAAATTACATGAATAAAACATAATACTTGGTAATTGTCCTTAGCTGCTAAGATAGTGTAATTTCATTTGCTCAACAGCATTTGTCCAAAATAGTGTTTCCTGAATTGGCCATTACTTTTACTGTCCTAGAATGGATGCCATAGCCTCTGTAAACACCTTAGCTACTTTGGTTTCATGCATTTGATGTTGGAAAGACGTTGCTGCTTTTGCTCCTCTGATTCTCTCCCCCATCCTGCTGTGGGGAAGGGGCTGGACCATGTGCTGCTTACTGGTCAAGTAGGGCTAAACCACAATGACAAATTGAGCACTTTATCTCTGGAGACTTCAGAAAAATGAGTTTCATGCATCTGGCAAATAAAACAATAAGCACAGTTTGCTGTAAGGGGGGCTGACTCTTGGCTTAGTCTCGGGTACTGTAGAACCACATTTTCCTTGCATGTGAATTGGATTCCCTACTATGTCCTACTCATAGAAAAGCCAGAAATGAAAAACTAAGAATACTTCTGGAAATGCCTTCTGGCTTTGGGGACGTGTCTGGATTCATGCATGCGTTGTGCATAATGCTGTATGTCCTTGAGAAAATCAAACTTAATTTCTGTGGTTTGGATTCTCGTTTATAATATATATATTTAAAAAAAAGGATTGAAAAAGATGAAAAAAAAAAAGAAACAGAAGTATTATTGTCTGCCAAGCACTAAGTTTATTGATAGCATTTTTTTCTTGTCCTTAGACCAAGCCTCTCACACGCAAATATTTTGAATTACATCTGCCAAATAAAACTGTTGTGAAGCAGACCTTTTATTTTTCTAGGTTCTTTTGAGAACACATCATCCTAACATGCTCTCTGACAAACTGCCAGGAGAACAATTTTTGACACGGAATGGTGTAGGAAAAGAAATGATCCTATAAGATCTGCTTATAGCTGCTTCCCACTGTGCTCTTTATTCTGCACCTGGAATGTTCTTGCTGGCTATGTACTTACTGCTTTACTGTAATGTACATATCCTCTGATTTCAGAAAGCCTCGATGCATCCTTTTCCAGTCAGGCAGAAAAAAATGTCAGTCCAACCCTAAAGAAAAGAAATCAAAGCTAAATAGATGACAAGCCACCTTTCTAGTTGAAGGACCTTCAAGCAATGAAAATGTAAAGCAAAAGAGAGTTCTGTGTTGATCATATTCAACTCATTTTGCTGGACCAGCAAATGCATCAAGCATCTGAACAAATTCCAGCAGTTCATTCAATATTTGGAAAGAAACATATAATCAGTGCACAACCTGCAGTGAGAAGGAAACATGAAACTAGTACTGCAAAAACAGCTTTGTAGGAGACTTGTTCAGGCAGATGGAAATCACCATCCCTTTCTCCCTAGGTGGGTATTTCATACCCCTGTACATTTACCTGTGCTGATTCAGAGCTGCCATTTCAGAGTCTCTGGTCAGATTCTTATGGGATGTAAATCAATTTAATTCTATTTATTTGTGTGAACTGTATTACTGTGAACTGTATCTGACTCATTAAAGGTTAACTTGGCGTGAGTTATGCTTCCTTTTTTTGACCCAAAATATAGCATATTTTCTCTCGTTAACCACAGATCAAAACAATTAGAAATATTCAGATAAAAATCTAAAAGATGCAATGAATGCAATAGTTTCCTTCTAATCCTCTGCAAAAACTAGTTTAAAGTAGGATAAACTACAAGCCTCTTTATTCTGGAACAAGTATTTATGATATTTACAAAATATCATGTATATAGTAACTTCCATTGATTTTCAATCATTTTTGAAGTGCCTAAAAATAGTTATTGTCTTACTGCTTCAGATAGCTTGACACATCTGAGTAGGAGAGCAGATGCTTCTGAGTTTGCAGAACAAAGACTGACTAATATGAAGGACCTTTTTTAAAGTAAAGGGTGTGATCATGCAGTAACATTTAGCCTAAGTGCTACTCTTTCACCTTGGGCTTTTTAATTTGATTTATCCATCAAAGTATTACACTGGAAAATAATGTAGCTTTGCTGTTTAATTATTGAAGATTATTAAGTATTATAAGAATCTTTTGATCAATAATAATTTTGGACTTTGTTCAAAATCTGGATAAGTTGCTGTGGTTTGACCATTCCAGAGCTTTAGACAGGGAAAGAAATTACATTAGATCAGAGAGTAAATAAGCAATTAGTACACAGAATAGCTGGAACCAAGCTGGCATTCAATGAACTGGAATGGATTCAATGATTGCATGTGTCACCCTGATTTACAGATGTGTTAAATATGGTTCTTTTCTGGTTTCTGTTTTTGGCTAATAAGTTAAGATTTTAATCAGAAATTCAGAACCTATTAGTTCATTCTTCAATATCTCTAGTCATATGCTGCAAATAAATTATGCCAAAATTATACTTAGTATTTGAAAAATTAAGTTTTTATTTTATTTAGGTATCTATATATCTAAGAATACATACAATCTGGTAACTTCACTTTCACACAATGGTGCACGCATTTGCAGAATCCTCCCTCCTTTACTCTTGTATTTTCTTCTCTTTTCCCTCTTCCTCCCTTCCTTTTAAGAATTAACTACTCCCCCTCCAAAGCAACCACCTGAGTCATGTAGTTCCGTTTAGCATGGCAAACAAGCAAAACCTACATTCACTTTTTTTGGGGAAAGAAGGTAGAACAAAAAGTGGCTCTGCAATGGAGGAGGGATTGAGAGTAAACCAGCAACTTCTTCCATTTATTACTGAGGCCCAAGAAATGAGGAGATAGATTGATGTGCTCCTACACTAGTGGACAAAATTTGGCAGAATTTGTAAGGAGTCCTGATATTGATAGGTCCAAAATATCATCAATCCATCTATCATGATCAGCTGTGTTAAGAAGAAAAAATAAACTTACTAACAAAATATCCCAAGTACTAGAGTAAATTTAGTAAATAGCTGACACATGCTGCACATTTTTCTGTGATCTCAATTAAATAATTAGTTATCAGCAGCTGGCTCAAACAATACATCTCAGAAATAATTGGTTGCAAGTTCTCAAGGGCAATCTATAGATGAGAGTCTCTTGATAACACAGCTGTAGGAATGTTCCATGTGTTTCACCTAATGCAATCAACTTGATTTCTGAAAAAGCACACAACCTCCTTAATGGGAATTTAAAAGGCCAGAATGGCCCAGTGGCCAACATCCTGGTAATCAGCTGGGAGCAGGTTTCACCTTTTCTACCCAGGTCTGCTGTGAGCTGAAGTAGTAAATTTAAGGCTGTGGAGAGACACTACAAAGTGTATGGCTTTGTGATTGAAGAAATTGCATTCCAGAAGTGTGTGAAGTGCTGCTGCCAAATGCAGCTCTGAAGTGCTCCAAGGGATCTGCAGGTATTTCCAAAGATAGTGGCTAATGGGGCTGCAGGCAGTGGTCCCTCAGGAATGGAGGGAATTTTGCCTTTCAGCTCCAGGAGGTGGAATCTGTGCGATATCAGGAATGCAGGTGGAAGAGAGGTTCCTAGGAAAGTGGAAGTCCACTAGGCACATGAAAAACAATGTTTTCTGCAAGAATGATTAGGGTCTCAAGAGAGCTTTACTGGGGAGAACACAGCCTGATATTTTCTATACATGGCAGGGAGAAGCATAAATCCATTTTTGTGTTTCTTTTTTGTGAGATTAAAATAGTAATCTCTGCCGATTTCATTACTTGAAAGAACTTTTCCAAAGGCTAGGGTTCTCCTTCTGTTTGCAAAACTTTTTTGTTTTGCATATGATATTACCATTGCAGATAATTTTTTCCTATTCTGAGTACTAATGAGAATGGAGACAAGAGGATAAGTGAAGCATGGATCATCCTGCTGTTCATCACAAAGTTCGAGTGTCTGACAGAGTTTGTCAGAAGTTTTCAGATTTAAGAACAGTGCAACTTAAATTTCTAATGCAGAATTTGCCTAAGCAGTCTAAGTTTTCTGCCATATAGTTTCTGAAGTTTTGGTATTGTTGTTAATTACTATGAGTTCCTGAAGAAATGCACAAATTTCTGTTTCCTGCCTGAAATTCTTTGCTTCCTAAGCCTAGGTGTAACTGCCCAGCTGGTTAAAACTGTTCTCGTGAGAACTGTTCAGTGCTGAAGAGACAGATTCATAAAAACTGGAGCTCTCTGGGAGGAACACACTGCTGGTCTCTTATCAGCCTTACAAGAACAATCGAGTTGCTTTTGGCCCCTTGATTGCAATTAATACCGCAGGAGGCTGAGATCTGACTGGTGATCTCAGCAGACTGTGACTTTACCCTTCTTATGTTAAAAGGTATCATAACAGGTTACTTGGGGCTGTTAAGTGTGAATTCCCCACAGGCATTCTCCAGGTTCTGGTTCCCAAATCCTACCAGCTTTACTTCCCTTGTGCTTTTTGAATATCCAGTGCACCTTGCTTTGAGAGAACAGACATGAGAAGCCACACCTTCATCAAGCTCTTTTGTTGCTTTTGCCTATATTCCTAGCAAGTTTTAAGGTTCTTGTTGACTTCCACAGAAAGACTTATATCTTCCAAGAGATGTCTCTCCACCTAAGAGCTCAGGAGACTGGGTGTACCTTGTCCTGCTCAACCTATTTGCTGGGACCTGAAAGTTCAGCTTCTGAAGTGGCCCTTAACAGTGAGACCAATCTTCAATACTGATGACCATAGTCACAACTGGAAGCTAGAGATCCTCTAGGAGAGCTAGAGAATCTTTCTTAGATATTCAGAAACTTTAAGGGCCCAGGCAATTCATAGGAATGGTGTAGAATAAATAAGCTGTTCAGGTACTATCTGGAGTCAGTATTAGATATGCCACACAATGAGGGACTGTTGAAGTGACAGAGCAGATGTTTTGTTTTACAGAGGTCATTTACAATTTATCTGTGAATCGTGATGGTGCTCCATAGCTGAATAGAATGCCATGGAACCTAACAGATCAAATTGATTAACTGTGTTAGCACTGGAACAGGAAAAAATCTTGGAGTAGCAGGATATATTCCTGCTCCTTAAAGTGTCTCTAGGTAGTGTTGTTTTGTTTTAAATTGTGAAATTCCATGTGGTATTTGTACAGTTATTTCATCAATTAGCACTATGAATGCAATTATATCAGGCTGTGAATTTTGTGTGTTCAGGTGAAACAAGAATGTGGGGATTAGAAGAGTCTGATTGAAGTGTCCAACATCCCCTCTATTATTCCTACAGGTAATGTCAATAAAAATCTCTTGCCTCTTAAGTCCTGAAAATGAGCATATGTTAAAATAATCTGCTCTCCTTGGAGTCTTTGTAAACAATAATGATTTATTTTCTGTCTCCAGTATCTCCCATGCAAGTTTGTATTTATGTTCTGTTTTCTATTTTGAGACAATCAAATTAAAACTCACTTTGCTTGATAATTATAAACATCCATTTTAACTAACTGACAATTCTTGCCTGAATTTGGTCCCAGAGCTATCATTTACCAAGTTATAAAGCAACAAAATTTATCAGGATTCCACCTAGTTTCTTTAAATTTTCTTTGGAAATGTACAGCATCTATAAATTCACATTCACTTGTCTCCCTTCATTCCTATGTTATTAAAGGGTTTATTGATTGGTTTCTACTTTTTCCCTGCTATAATAAAATTAAGTACTCCTGGAAAAGCTGCAGCCCATGGCTTGGACTGGGGCACTCCTTGCTGGGTTCAGAACTGGCTGGATGGCCAGGCCCAGAGAGTGGTGGTGAATGGTGCTGCATCCAGACTGTCACCACTGGGGACAGTCACCAGTGGTGTCCCTCAGGGCTCTGTGCTGGGGCCAGCTCTGTTCAATATTTTTATTGATGGCATGGATGAGGGAATTGAATCTTTCATCAGTAAATTTGCAGATGACACTAAGCTAGGAGCGTGTGTCCATCTGTTGGACGGTAGGAGGGCTCTGCAGAGAGACCTGCAATGGTTGGATGGATGGGCAGAGTCCAATAAGCTGAAGTTTAATAAGTCCAAGTGCCAAGTCCTGCATTTTGGCCACAATAACCCCCTGCAATGCTATAGGCTGGGGACAGTGTGGCACTGGGGACAGTGCCCAGGCAGAAAGGGACCTGGGGGTACTGGAAAAATGACTGAACATGAGCCAGCAGTGTGCCCTGGTGGCCAAGAAGGCCAAGGCCATCCTGGTCTGTATCAGGAATAGTGTGGCCAGCAGGAGCAGGGAGGTCATTNGTAGAGATAGGAAACATGCAGGAAAGCTAGGTATGTGTCTTTTACTTGTCACTAGTTAGTACAGAATCTTTTTCTCCTATAAAGTGACCTTCTTAGTAGATGGGAGAGGGTTTTTAAGGCTTACATTGAAAGCTTACTTCAACACAGGAGTTGTATGATTAGGGGCAGAGTGTCATTACCCCCTGGAAGGGACTTTAGCTCAAGTGAAGTGAATAGAAACAGGATTATGTTTACAGAGAACAGGTACATAAAAAGTTGTCTGTTGTCTGGGTCATGCCTTCTAATTTGGTTCCCTTTACTCAGCAAGTGTGAGCAGGTAAGTCTAAGGTATTATGTAAAAACTTAGAAAAACATTAATGGAGAGGAAATTGTAAGATTGCTCCTTGCAACAACAGCTGGAGATGAGCATCACAAAACCACTGCCCTTTCTGACGTGCTGAACAGTTAATTGTCATCTCCTGCTGGTAAAAGCAAGTGTGGAGAGGTGTCCCATTCCTCACATCAAGGCTCCTGAGTCACCCCCATTCACTTTTCATGTTGGTCAAGAAAAGCTTCACTTTAAAAACTGGTCCCATTCCTGCTGAAGGGTTGAAATCCCCTGTTTTATTCAGGGGCTGTGGCTGCATGGTTGCCTCTCATTCCTGTCCTCACAAGGTAAGAGAGGGTCCTGGTTTTCCAGTCCCTCTTTGAAAAGCTCAAAAGGAATGGAGTATATTTTAGTCAGGAAGAGTACAAAAAAACCAGCATGAGCTGGTGAGTTTGAAGGGAAATATGCTTGGCTGACATTCTGAAGTGTTATTTGAATATTCTTTCTTTTGCATGCAAGGTACACATCTGAAATATGTGAGTCTGGCATCCAAAACACTAGAAAGAGTGGGATTAGAAGCATGTAAGAAAACCTCAGATTCTAGTTTAAATTAAGGGCATATAAAATGAGGTGTAGAAAGTCAGGTGAAACATTAAGAGATTCACAAGCCAACTTTGTAGCACCTGATAAAATATTTATTTGTATTCACTCTCCTTTTAGCTCTTGTGTGTAACAGTATGGTCTGAAACAGTTCCATGCCAAAGCAATTCTAACTTAAGAACTACAGACCAGTTCTGAATTGGCTTGCTTGAATGAAAGGCTTGAAAGTCTAAGGAATAGAGAATTGAATTCAAAGCACAGATGAACTTAATTGTGACAGACGTCACAGACAGTCCTGGGGATTTAGAATGGCATGGACCATGTTGTGTCCTTGTGTGAATGAATTAAGAAATGATCCTATTCTGAATGGAATTCTTGGAGTGGCCTTTTAAAAGCTACACATTTTTGGTATAAGCTAACTTGATGTACTCTTCATTAATTGATTCATTTTACTTTCCTTCCTTTATCAAGTTTTAAAGTTCCATGGGGCAGGTTTCAGCCTTTTTTTTCCCCTTCTCTTTTGCACAAAGGATATAGAAGAAAATCTATACAGTAACCTCACTGAAAGAATATTTGTAGAGCTGTTTTCTTAAAAAGAATGTCATAATTGAGCTGTGGAATTTGGAGAGCTTTGGCAAAGACTGTACTCCAGAGAGGCCTAAAACAGTTAGGTAGAAATCTGTGCTTATAGTTAATCATGTTCAAAAGTCTTACCATCCAAATGAAAAAATGGCATTTAACTGAGTTAGTCCATATAGAAACTCTGCTTCCCTTAGCCTGAGCACTCCCTCTTCTCTCAAAATAAGAGCTACCTCCTATATTTTTTCTTGCTGGCTTGCTTCACTTTCTTGTGAATGTTTAATATTGATCACCTCTGTCCTTCACTCTGGGATGTCTGCCAAACACCTCATGCCAGCTATTATAGGATTAGATACATTTTGTCTAACTGGAGGAAGAATTTTCAGGCTCTGTTGTTCCCTGGCATCCAGACTGCAAGGGTTGCTTTAATATACCCTGCCCAGGGCCAAATCACCATTGCTAATAACAAAACCTACAAGAAGGCCACCAGCAGGTCACGAATTTTGTGTGCTTTAGGGGGCTGAATGTTTTAAACATCATCTACCCAAGAAGCCAAGAGTTGGAGTGTGGGCTGCCAGCCCTACAGTGCCACAGAATAGCAGGCATCCTATTAACACTCATCCCTAAGTTTCTTTCCAGCCTCACTGTGTGTGGTTCATGTGCTGTGCTGGTATGTGCTACACCTGCTTGGCCTCAGTTACGTTCCTGTGTCCTTCCTGGAAGGGTGGGGCCATACAGGTATGAGACACCTTATGACCATTTTCTCCATTGCCCTGGTGCTCCTCAGCCGTGCCTCAAGCAGTATCAATGCCATCTGGGACTCCTGCTCACATCCAGGCCTGTCCATGCTTGCTTCAAGCCCTTCTAGTGAGCCCCTGAGCTGGACCAATCTCATCTGGACTGGTCTGTTCATCCTGCTTGAAGGAACCTGGCAAGGATATTAATCCACTTCTTCAGCCTGGTATGAATTTTATATACTTCCCAATTTTCATGGAGGAGGAAGGATGTAATTGTGTTCAAGTTATGGCCAGAGCAACCAGTCTTTGGGTCAAAGGTAGAAATACACCACACTAAACTGCTGCTCTTTGCCATAAGAGCATTTGGCTCTCAGCCAGCATCCAGAAGAAAACATTACAGCCTTGCCTAAGCACTTAGCTGCTGCTCTGTCCCATAAAAGCTGAGGTATTTCAAGCAAGGACAGTTCTCATTGTAATAAAAGGCCCTGATGTGGCAATTGCTTGCCATGTGCAGTATCCTGCTTCTTAAATGCAATATTTCTGTATCCTGGCACAGAGCTGTCAGATTGCTGTTTAGTTATAGCCAGAAGATCCTGTGCATGGCTAAAAGGCATCTTTCTGTCTTGTAAGAGCACTAGGCTAGCGAACATGAGGATTGAAATGCAAATGTCACAGTAATTTTAAATATTGAATGGAGAAAATATCTTCAGACCTTTGGGTCACTTAATAAATTGTGGGATTAGCTCCTGCTACTGAAACCATGCTGTAGGTCTAGTACCCCTTGCAGCCTGATGGGTAGAACAGCCTTAGAACAAAATTATACTTGACACACTTCTAGTCAAATCCTTGGGCTGGGAGCTGTTCAGGCATCAAAAAATTACCAGTAGGAAGGACTAAAGGAAAGGTCCTTTACGCTGTAGGTGTTGCATAGTTTATAGAAGGTGGTGGATGAGCCTGATTTTTATCCTAGAATTTTCTAGTTTTTCTCACAGCCATTCTTGCTTCGGCTCACATCCTCTATGGCCCCTGCAATAGTTCAGAATCATGGAACTGAGCACGGGCTGGGAACAGGCTGTGGCCACAGGCAGCACAAGGCTGGTGAGGGGCTTGGAACACAAACCTTCTGAGGAGTACAGCACAGTGAATGTTTTGATCAAGACTAGAAAAGTTATTTGTGAAGACAAGAATTAATTCCGGAGTATATGTGGAGCCTAGCACGTGAGTAATTTTCTAGGGGATAAGGTAGAGTGTGAACTTTATCTTGACTTCATTAACTACTCAGTTTTATTGCCTATGTGCCTATTCTTCTGTTTCAGAATTGTACTGTAAATATCAGGGGGCTTATACTTTTTCATTTCTTTCATCACTGGCTGTTGCTAGGGAATAGCAGGAGAGCTAGAAGGTCACTCAGCAGCTTCCCTCCTGACAAGTGTCCACGTGGCTGTGGAGTGTGGTGAGGTCCATCCCCATGGTGAGGTCCACAGCCTGCCTGGGCTGTGCTCAGTGTGCCAGTGCTGAGAACAAGGATTTAAATGATGTTCCTCTCTTGCATTTATTGGTGTGTGCATAGTCTGGACACAAGAAGGTGAACCTCAGCAGAGAATCAAGCAAAAACTTCTGCCTCCCTGTTTGCAAAGTTTTGCTAAAAGTGCTTACTGAGTTCAGGGGCACTGCAGAAGACAATAGAATGTAATGGCACCTCTCTATGTCAGGTGACATTTGAAAGCTCAGAATTTGCTTTCCATGCAAGGGCACACCTATTTTTTGAGCCCCAGGGTGCCATGGCATGAGAGAAAACAGCCATTGATTTCACTCTGTGTAGAAAATTTGACTTTGGTTCTTATTGGAATCATTATTGTCATTGGGTACAAGCAGATGCATCTTAAATTAAATTCCACTCCAGAAGTGAAGAAATAACAGAAATATTTTGTATCTTTTTCACATTAAAAAAACTAAATATGATGGTCTTGTAGAGTTGATATATCAGTTTGAAGGTTAAATATTTATGGAGTTCACTTTTTGCATATGGATCAGACATGAGTCTAAAGAGTATGGTAAATACAGTCACCCCCCCTTGTGTACCATGCTTACAGAATTTCTCATTCTGTAGAACAATTTATTTTTCTTCCTGATTACTTTGTAAATGACAATACAAATAAATTCTGTACATTATAAACTTTATTTTTTACTTCAGTACTTTTGCAGTTGATAAAACAAGGAGTGAGTAATTGTTTCTAAGCCTACTGCAGTCAACAGGGACAAAATCAGATTTTCTTGGCCTAGGACTAGCCCCAAAGCAAAAAAATAACCTCTTATGGTAGGAGTTATCTTCAGTGGCAATCCATCCCTTCCCCACGGGATAAAAACACATAATATAATTAATCAGATAATATGGGTATTTTAAATTCAGCATGAAATGGAAGGCAAAGCATGCAAACACCCATGAATTTTGGATAGCTATAGTCCATATTTACACTATCAAGGAGTGTGGACTGACAGAAGTCAATTTTAAAAAAAAACTTTGTGAAGAGGCCTGTGGTTTGTGATGTATTTTTGCTAGGCCATGGTATAGCCTGTGATACTCAGTATGAATTTATGTGACATTTTCAGCAATGTGGTAATACAGCCAAAAGCAATATAACCCTAGAAATCATGGAAAAGACTGGTATTTCTGACAGATGTAGAGAGAGGAAAGTGATCTTACCTCTGTCATACTTGCTTTACCCACAGGCTGGCCACTGCTCCTGCCCAAGTATGTGAGTGAAATTGAGCATTTAATAAAACACTAATTAAAGTAAATACCATAAAAGCATTAACCTCCATAAGGTGTTTAAATTGAATTCCTGGGTACTTTGGCATCACTCCAGCTTTCAATAAGTTCCTATCTAACTGTATCAGATCACCAATTCAAAGACTCTGATTTTAGTTTATGGAATATTCCCGTTAATAACGATACCTTAGACATCCATTAAGTCTGGAACATTAATTTTATGGAAAAGTTCCAATACAACTCCATTAGATTTTTTTTAAGCTAAATTAGCAGCATAGGCTTTTAACAAATGTCATAAATAGCTATATTTAATGGAAGGATTACCCAAATTAAAACCAGACCAAAATAGAAATTACAACTCCATCTGCTTAAGTCTTGACCTTCAGAAACCTCTTAAAAATTACAAGCTGAATGAAGCTGTGAGTGTTTCAAACATCTTGTTTGTTTGATTGTTATATGGTCTAGAAAAAATAGCAAATTACTTAGGAAATAACAATGTGCTTTTTTCTTCTCTGGTAGGTGAAATTCTTTATTCACACAGATTGCTACAGTACTTTTAAAAATGTAATTGTCTTATAAATGTAGTAGTGTATGGCAGTACCCATTCAAAATACCATGACAATCTATACATAATCCAGACATTCTTGCATTTTTTTTTTTTTGTAAATTAGCTAATTCGTAGGATGATTTTCCAAACAGAATAATTCCTAAATTAATAAGTGTGAACTACTGAGTTCACCTGTCCTCTGCACAGATTTCTGACCTGTAAGTCACATTCCGCCAATGCAACAGACGAGGAGGAGGAGGACCAGGATTACACCTCCCAATTTCGTGGCCCAGCAGCAGCCACAGAGCCCAGCTGGTGGCAAAGCTTTAGCCTCCAGGAGCTTCTCTGGCTCACAGGAGTGATGTGGAGCATGCTGGGGTTACCACCGTGGTGGACTGAATGAGGCAGAGGACACAAAGACACAAAAAACAAAGTACCAGTCACTTCACTTCTCCCATCTTCATTATTATCCCATTTGAGCCACCTGGCATTTTTCTGTGAAAGTGTTACTCAGAGTGAAGACATTCAAAACAGCCCAAAATGTTTTAATTCTGTCAGGTTGAGCCACTAATAAATTTCCACCAGCTAATATCAAATGTATACAGGACTAATGTTATTAAATCAAACTGCTCCAAACTGGACTTCCTTATTAAATCTCAGTGAGACTGAAACTCTAAGCCAAAAATAGAATATGTTGCTTTCACAGGTATGTGTGGCAGACTGTGAGAAATACTAGTTAGAATTTTCCTTATAATGTAAATAAATAATGAAACGTAAAATAACTCAAACCATGTGATATATTTTAATGTACAAAGTAGTTGGGGCAGAATTAACATTGAACTTTTGGCTTTAACATTGCATTTACTAGCTTCCAAGACCTAGCTTTTACTGATGATGTGTTCTCAGCTGTTACATGCTCATTTTTCAGTCATAAGTTTCTAATAATACTAATCAGTTATAGAATTTCTTATTTTTGCATAATGAAATGTTTTCATATATGTCACAGTGCTTTCTTTTTTCTTTTTTATTTTGGAAAGAAAAAAAAGTTTCATAACTCTGGTCCCTGTCCCTCAGCTGTTGTCAAGGCTTTGAAGTGCCAGAGACACAAACTGAAGTCACTGCATCCATGCAGCTTTGGAAAAATTTCTAGTTTTTTCAGTTATAGGGGGAAAACAAGAGTCACTGGAATTGAGTTTCTCCTTACACAAGTTACAGTGAATCTTCCTGTGTTGAGTGTCTTAATAGCTTTCCATCAGCTCATATTTCCCCATACTGGCATCAATACTACTCCTTAAGAAAAAATTCTCCATGGAAATATATCTTCCCTGTTTTGGAATACTGCAGTGAAATAAATAGTTGCTTTCTTTGAAATACGACACCCCTAAACTGATATCCCCACCATGGAGGGAATTGTGTTAATGTGAACCACTGAGGTGATCTACTTAAATTTAGTAACTAATCTACTTTAAGCCACATACTCTGAAGACAGGAAGTCAAATCTGCTGAAAATTGAATAAGAAATTTGTTTTTTTTCTGTATAAACTCCCTGACCATAGCTATACTTTGTGCTTTGAATCACTAGATAATGAAGATATACAAGCTGAAGAATCCATTCCCTTAGGAACTTTCAGTGTTTGGCACTGTTTCTGCCTTTCTAAGGGAGATGACTTATTTTTACACACAATAGGTCATTTCCTCCACTCAGGACACAGACACAAGACAACTTTACACCTATCATTCTTAAGATTAAAAAAGGGTTCAGGGTGCTGCTAGTCCCATACAAAAGGGACACTAAAAAAGCACACTACGCAGAAGGTCCTTTACAGGATTAGTCTTGAACGTGGTAAAAAACACCCAGGTTTTAGCAGGCAACGTGAGTAAATATTGAATAGTAAATATAATAATTTAAATTCCATCAGCAAGGTTTTTGAACATGCAGGGATTGTGTTATTTTTTATTAACATGAAAAACTGCAAGTAAAATGCTGTAAATGCTACTTTGAAAAAATTAATTCACTTTAAAGAGTGACACCATAGTTCTGACTGCTCTTCTATGTACAGTGGCTCAAGAAAACCTTCTGTGGTCCAAATAAACTCCTCAGAAATATGGCCGTAGAATCTACATCTTTAAACTTCACTAGAACAAAAAAGGTTTCTCAGAAACATTGGATGATGTTTCCAGCTAACCCTAGATTTCAGTGTCTTTTTGGGATGCATATGCAAGTTTTCTTATCAGTAAAGAAGCACCCAACTTATGTGAGACAATAAATCTTCAATATTAGAACATCAGGTTGTACCTCAGTACTTCCTGCATTGCCTGAAAGTTCTCTAAACTAAAGCTTTCAGTTCAGCTTCAACAGGAGGCTTGATCCAGATCTCAGTGGAATTAACAGGAGTATTTCTGTTAACTTAGACAGGAGCAGAGTCAGGGCCAAGGTCAACAATACTAATTTGCTTTAGCTTCAGGCAGACTTCCTGCTTTTTCAAGAGTAGATTTTCACTCCACCTTCCTTGAAATTCAACAACCATGTGTAAAGCTTGGAAGTTCCAGTTTCTCCTAATGACCTCTGAGCACCTAGTGTGGGTGTGTGCATGCCCTGTCCTCAGACAGAGTTCAAGGTCACCTTGGGTAGCATTTATTTCTCTGTAAATGGGATTGGGAAGTTCTTTGAGCTAGAGCTTGATGCAACGTATTTTGTCACCACCTTTTTCTTTGAAAAGTAATTAAACATTTTTTGGCTTATCCACAAGATCTTCAGTAGGTGCCTAGCATTTCTGTTAATATAATTGCCTAGACAAACTAAATTGCAGAACAGAAATGACAAAAACTTTTTCCTGCCAGACTTTCAAATCTGGTTAAGAATCTGTCTGTCTGCCCCCCTCTCTTTTTTCCCTCCAGCCTTGCTTTGGATGCTGTCTGCCTTTTGGCAGATTTAGGGATGTATAAAATGGTACCTTCAGCATATCAACACAAAAATGTTAGCAAGATGATGACAGATATTTTCCAGTTCCTCACAGTTCAAGGTCCTGGTTTGTTAATTCGTGATTTTCTTTTTTCCTTGTACTTCATGTGTCTCTTTGGTCACTAATACAGGAAACTACCAGTGCCACAGGTTATTGATATTAGTAGAACTCATAAAATTAAGGATAAGCCAGGACCAACCAATCTAAGATAGATGTGATCACAGCGTTTAAATAGGGATAAAAGCAGTAATTATTCTCTAAGTTGATAAAAGGAAGGAACATCTTTTAAAACCATGCAAGGTTCCTAAGGTTAAACATAATTCTCAAGGGAAAATGGTAAAGGATCAGGGAGAGCATTTCTTTCTTTCTACACTCTGCAGGAATTTTTGTTAAAATATTGAAAAAATACACCATAAAAGTAAAACTTGATATTATACTATAGGTGGGCATATGTACTTTCATAACTCTAAGTGTAAAAAATATTATTGTCATAGTGTCTGAGAGTCTACAACTATGCCATAGGTGCCTGATTGAAAGTCAGTGAAATTTAAATTCTTCAGCTAGACGGTTCTGAAATTTTTTCTCTGCTTTTCACAGAATATTCTTAGGACCAGCATTTAAATTTTCATTACTGGAAAGCTATGTAATGCCAATGTCTTTGGGTAAAGATAATGAGCCCTAAAGAAATTATGAAAAAAGGCAAGGAGCCAGACAGGGAAAAAAATACAAAAAGAAGATGGCCAAGGAGGAGAAAATATAGATATCAAACAAAATGCCTGGCAGAATGCCCAGGCAGAATTTTCCATATGTATCAAGGTCAGGCATCACAAGTTTTTCTGAAGATAAATCCTGTATATGAAACGAGATATCTAAACAAGCAACAGCAGATACTTCCTCTCTCTTTCCTGTGGATATTGTGGCTGCTAATTAGAGATTTTGGACAGTGACTGAGGCAGCGTGTGCCAGTTAGGAAGTTGCAGAGTGGCACTGGAATCAGCAAAGGTGGAGTCAGCAAAGCAGAGCTGCAGGCGGCGAGCTCAGCGCGGTCACCCGAGGGAACCCTGGCAAACCATGAGAAGGAAAAGGCACCCTGGGACCAGAAAGACACTGCAGCTCCATGTAGGGTGGTCCTAGGCAAGAGCTTAAATGATGGTAATACAAAACTTCCATAGGGCAGGAACATCAGCTCAGCTCTCTTATTCTCCCTAACACTCTGTTATTTTTAATGTGTGGAATTAAAATTTTACTTTAATTAGTGTAAAAGTTATAGAGATGCCAGAGAAGGTGAGAGGTTTATAAGTATTCTGTGAATTGTCCATCTTCATGTGTGCCATTCTTTTTGACAGGTCATGATTGCATGTAACATTTTATTTTCTTCTTTATTTTTTAATAAAGTAAGGATCTAAGCATTCATACAGACTTCATACTGTTCCTGCCTTTAGGAATCCCATTCCTTGAAAAATGACAGGAAATGAACCTGTTCAGATGCATGGCAATTCTTCCCATCTCATCTCCATATTTGTGGTACCCTTCAGAACTTTCTCCTTTAAAGTACTTCCACAAAGAGCCACTTCAAAGGTTGGAATCAGCCCATGAAGTACAGATGTGTGAGTAAGCTGGGGGACGAGGCAAGTGGTGGCTCATGCTATCAGCCAGCAGGGACTATTTGTAAGGGCTGGAAAGTATTGAAATTACTGTACGAGTGGTTCATCTTAACATTTATAGCCTAGCAAGGAGGTGATGGAGACCTGATTTGATTAAAGTTTGCTTGCAGTAAGTATCATTCAGTAGGATTAAACTAGATTATGGAATTAAACAATAGGGGAACTGCTTTCCTCTTTGGTCTGCTTCATTATCTCTTTGAATCCTCTGTGAGTTCCCTCTGATGATCTCCAGAGTGCTTTGCTTTTCCTATTCCTACCTTTTTCTAGAATATTTTATTTCATGTAAATTAATTCCGCTCTGATTCTCCTGAATGTTTGGGAAAGTCTCTTTCAGTTTGAATGCTTATGTTAACCTCCTAAAATTTTAAATTTACCTCAGAACCTCTTAATCTTTCTGATTCTTCTTTCACAAAGATCTCATTCCAAACACATGCATGAAAATAATATATTTGTCCATATGTGATTAGGAATTTTACTCTTCCAGGTGGAAAGAGTATGTTAGCATATGTTGCTACCTGTTGGCTGGGTAATAAGAGGCAGGCATTGGTTTGTAGAAGCAGCTTCACATGAGGCAAAACAACAAGCTGTCTTCTTAATATGACGGAGAAATCTGAATTTGGATATGTTGTAACTTACAGTACCTCACACATGCTCTGTGAGGGTAGAAGTTTAGGGTTCTGAAAGATTCCCTCTGAACGTTGCTGGGGGAATGAGTGGCTCCTTACGCTGCTGAGCAGCAGGATGCAGCTCTAGGGACCATTATGCAAATGACCAGGGAGTGTGAAAATCTGCACTAAGTTACTGCTGGATCTGGCCTCTTAACTATCAGTCCTCAGTTTGTTGCCTGCGGGCAAAACTATCTTGATAAATGCAATACTTACACCTCACAGTCTCTTCTTCAGTCCTTGAAATTATGCAAGATGTGTAATTTAAGTACAAAGTCTAAAGCACAGCTACAGGACCACTCTTTTCTGTTTTATACAGAGACTGATCCATACAGCAGCAGCCACAAACAGATCTGTAACTTGCAATAGTTTTTAGGGCACTAATCCAGTTTCTGCTTTTACTTTCCTCAGTATTCTCAGTATTCATGAACTCTTTCCAGTAATGAAGGAGTTATAGCAAATTACAATTAACATGGTAGAAAATTGGCCCAGCTGTAGAAGATAAATAATGAGGAACAAGTGAGTTAAATTAACATGGGGGAGGGGCTGCACACACTTAACTCCCAGAGGGAGTGTGCCCCTCCCCATCATGGGAAGTGGTAAAAGGTTGGATTTGGCCAAAAGAGGCTCTGGAAAAGTCCTGCTGAACGCGTTGCACCATTTGGGAGTGCAGAAGTGGTGGTTGCTGTGACATCTGAGAGTACCTGGAGATTCAAAAGGTAAACTTGATTATTCAAATTCTTTATAATATCATAGATTATGTTGTACTGCGCAGCCTGAGGGAGATTAGGTCCTCTAGAAAGCCTTAAAATCTCTAAAGGATCAGATGCAGACTAAGAGCTTTGAAGTTGACTGCACTTAAGAAGAAAAGGATTGATGGTAGCTAAATAGTAATTTCTGGTTTTGGAATAAGATTGCTATTTTAAGTGTAATTTTTAGAAGAACGTGTGGACTTGTCCCTTGATTTTGCTGCCTGTTGTGCTCAGACTTGGATGTGGTTTGCTCATGGGAAGTGTTTCTGGACCTGTGAAGTTTGGAACTCTTGGTGCTGTATTTAGTAACAGCTGCTTTTGTGTCCCCCCCCTTTACATTGCCAGTAGTTGTTTTAAAAGTTAAACTTTTGCATAAAATGTTGAAATTTAAAACATTTTTGTCAAAAACCTTCTACTACCAGTAGTAGATTTTTTTTCCTGTTTCTCCATGTGTTGGTATCTTATGCTGTAACTTGCAGGACTGAAGTCCTTATTACTTCTAATTTTCTAGATTGACTAGGTTTAAGACGAAATCTTTGTTATTAATATTCTCTGGACCGGGAGTCCCACAGATGGATTAGGGTACCTTTTCTTGAGAAATGCTGTATAACTGACCATAACTAAAACTTACACTGTAAGTTTTGAACTGCTGCTAGCTTCTGTTGCATATGTTGCTTATGTGCATGTTACTCATGAACATATGAAGTAGGAAAGGCAACAAATAGATATGGTAACAGTAGTGTTTTCTAGCATAGTTATTTTTTTCATATAAACATGAGTTCACTAATCAAAGAGAGTTTTTTTTTGCATAGTCTTATTCTTTTTTGAATATTTTGAGTAAGTTTTAGATTTTCATGCAAGAGAACTGAAAGTAGTAGTGTCCTGGATTTCTGATTTTATAAGTAAATAAATTTAGTCTGTGGCTTTAGAAAAGTTGCTTGACCTACTTGTGCCTCATTCAACCCAGCTGTAAAATTGGATGAAACCCAGGGCTGCAGAAATCCCTAATTACTGTCGTGAAGCTTAATTTAGCTGAATACTGTAACATGGTTCACAGGTAACTGCTGTAAGTGATCAGTGTTCCAGTGCACTGATCCACTGGGCAAATATGGCACTGCAGGTAAAGGAAAGGCATTAAAATATTTTTTTTCAATACTTCCACATAACAACCCTTCTATCCCAGTATTATTTCTCAAATGAGTCTAACATCTTTGGAGCCAGCCCTTTATACTTTTTCTCCTCCCCAAAACTTCTTCACTAACAGCATCAGAGAAACTTTGTACATGTGTTATCACAGACACAGAGATGATGTTTAAACACACATGAAGTTTAACACATATGTTTAAGCACACATACTGTCTTCTCCAGAAAAGTACCTCCATGGAAAGCAGTGGCAATGCAGGATGCAAGTTCCTACATGTTCCTTTATCCAAGCAGCCATGCACACCAGTAAAAAGTAGCTGATGTTGTTGATGAGAATAGCACATTCATGAGTGAGTTCTCCTGCCTCCTTCTTGTCTCCTTTTGATTGCCATGGTTCTTTAGGATAGCCATAGTGAGGCTTGGGAAGCAAGGAATTTTTTTTTTTTTCAGCTCTATTCCTTCTAGTGTTCTAAAGTCTTATAATAATGCTTTTGTTGGCTGGTGTTATTAGAAAATTCTCAGAATGCTGAGAGCCTGAGATCCAGAAAGAGCTAGGTGCTGTATTTGGGAATTGTGTAACTCACTCAGTGGGCAACAGGGAGACAATGTAAAGCATTAGTTTATCCAAGGAAGAAAGCTTGAGCTAAAAAATGCAATAGGATCCTTCCCTGGAGAGAGCAGAAGGTAGAAGAGACATCTGTTTGCACCAAAGATTGTGGGGAGGAATTAAAGCTGTCCAAGTGACTGCAGCAGAGCATTATGAGTGTTTAATATTCAGTGGGATGTAGCTGAGGCCTCCTGAGCTGCAGAGCTCAGGGAGCTGCCTGCAGGACAGTCAGCAAGGCCAGCATTTGGGGCTCCACTCGTGGCAGAGCAGGACCAGTGACAGCTTAGGGTAAGCAATGTTTGTTATTAGCCACTGTCGCAGAGATGCTGTAGAGGAACATATGCACAAGGAGCATTGGCATTTTCATGTACAGAAGCAGAGAAAACAGAATGTGGGCAGATCCTCAGCTGTGTATTTTGTCACTACCCAATCAGTTTACACCAGCTGAGGAGCTGCCCCTGCATTAGTCAAAGCAAGACTTAAATTTCCATATGCTTGCCCCACTGTCTGAATGACGGCCTGAGTTTTCCATGGCTGATGGACAGAGTAGTCTTGTTTTTCACTCCCCCAGAACATGTCATGTGAAGATATTGCCACCTGTCACAGCCTTGAAGAGCTTTTCGCTCCTAAAGACCTCACTCTGTTCCGTAGCTCACTTTCTTTGCTCTTGCTGTGTAGGAACCTGCTGGAAACAGTATAAAAATGGGAATCTTTATTCACTTACCAAATCATAGAATATCCCGAGCTGGAAGGAACCCACAAGGATCATTAAAGTCTAACTCCTGGCCCAGCACAGGACAGCCCCAAGAGTCACACCAGGTCTCTGAGAGCAATGTCCAAAGGCTTCTTGAGCTCTGTCAGGCTGGTGCTGTGACCAGTGCCCTGGGGAGCCTGTTCAGTGCCCAGCCACCCTCTGGGTGAGACACCTTTTCCTAACATGCAACCTAACCCTGCCTCAGCCTCATGCTGTTCCTTCAGGTCTTGTCACTGGTCACCAGAGGGCAGAGATCAGAGTCTGCCCCTCTGTCACTGTGAGAATTGGGCAGAGGTGGGCACTGACACTTTCAGTTTCAGCAGCAAAAGCCCCACTTTAATGTTACAGCTCATTTTTGTACAGTTTTCAGAGTCATCTGGTTTAACTCCAATTGATCAGCAGCCTTCTTGCCACTCAGTTTGTTGGTTAGAAGGTGCCTGTGTGTATAGGTGCTAAGGCTTTCTCTTTACACAGATGTTCACGTATTTTCCT
Source organism: Leptocoma aspasia (assembly GCA_013399835.1). Lineage (NCBI taxonomy): Eukaryota > Metazoa > Chordata > Aves > Passeriformes > Nectariniidae > Leptocoma > Leptocoma aspasia. The sequence goes on from VXAX01000811.1 coordinate 434,790, forward strand.
CAAAGATTCTCATGGGTAGAATCCTCTTCTTCACAGGTGTGAACTGCCATTTTCCAAGAATAGATTGTTGTGCTAACTGATTCTCACTGTTACAGGATTCCATTCTCATGAGAACCTATCAGGCTAGCTTAGCCAGAGTAGCAGGGCCTAAACCATGCTTCACAAGGCCTTTCTTTTGTAAGGTTTTACTGATATGCAACACCCCTCCACTTCCCTTCATGAGGAAACTGCAGACTATGATGATGTTTCCTCTCAGTGTCCTCTTCTCCAGGCTGAACAAACTCAGTGATCTCAACCATTCCTCACATGGCTTCCCCCCAAGGCCTTTCAGCACCTCCACAGCCCTTCTAACAGCTTTATATCTTCCTTTTATTGTGGTGCCCAAACTGCCCCCAGCACTGGAGGTGAGGCCACCCCAGCCCAGAGCAGGACAATCCCTCCCTGGCCTGGCTGGCCGTGCTGTCCTTGATGTCCCCAGGACAGGGATGTCCCTCCTGGCTGCCAGGACACTGCTGGCTCATGCTCAACTTGCCATGGGCCAGGACCCCCAGGTGCCTTTCCACGGTGCTGCTGTGCAGCCTCTGGTGCACACGAAGGTGCAGGCTCCCTGTGCCCCCGACATTTGTGCTGAGGAATCCTGCATTTATCCCTGTGCTAGCCCAACTGTGGGTAACAGTTTGGCTGCTCCCAGCAGAGGAAGTGCAGATGGTGAGTCCTGGCAGGCACTGTTATTGGAAGACATTATGCTGTATGTGTACAGGTTGTTAAGCTAACTGGCAGTTTTTATGCAGTATAGGCTGCTGAGATTTTAAAAATCAGAAAATTACCATTTGCAAGTTAGAGGTCGGCTGGTTCTTTAGGAGACTTAAATCTCTTAGTCCTGTAGCAATGGTGCCATATGGTCCTCACTGCTTGTTGCCTTGAAATAATAGTAAGGAGACTCAAAAGCCAGTTGTCTGTTCTAATCAGATTGCAGTGAAATATGGATGCATTCCTGTGAGCCTGTTAGATATAGAGGATGTAATGCAGCTCAAACCAGTCCAAATCTCCCCTAATCAATACTTGGAAAGTCAAGGGAGCTTTCTGATTGTGGATGATCTATCCTGGTACAAAAAGAGGGAATTTGATGTGCCTGTTCACAGTCCATAATTGAAAGGCACCTCCACTGGGATGAGGTATTTCAAAGGAGTACTGCTGGTAATGGGGTTAAATCCATTTTTGTGATTAAAAAGAAGTAACCAGCATAGTAATGACACTTCCAATTGAAGAAATTGCAAATAGCCCTTTGGACAGAGCAAACTCATACAGTGAAATTATGAACATGAGCACAAAAGAGCAAAATGGGATCTGTGAGAAAGAGGAGGATGACCTGTGCTGGAGAGGAAATTATCTTTTGCACGGCTATTCTATTGGAAGAAGGAAGCTGACTGCTAACCAAGGCTGAAATGAGGGCTGCTAGTGAATGTGTGTGATATGTGCTAGACCTTTTGTCAGCAGGAAATGCCATCAGCAACGTGAGCAGCAATTCCTTCCATCTCATCTTGCAGTGTGCCAGAGCCTGCAGCTGGGTGCACTGAATGTGGAAGAGCACAGTATCCTTGAAAAAGGGGCTGCCCATATTTTTAAGAGGAAAGCTGGCACAGTGAATACCACTCGTCATCCTTCTCAAATCCTGGGAAAGAGGAGTGATTGCCTCATGTCCTGCTTATCCCAGCATAAAGTGAGTCATCATGGGACCTAGCTTCTAATAAACTGAAGACTGTAACTCTTAATTAAGATGACAAGAAACTAGAACAGATTAAACTAATCTTTTCAAAACTGTTACTTCTACTGTAGATATGAGAGAACATGAATTTTATACAACTATTTGGAAGGTATAAAGCTTAAACAATGCCAAAGGGACAGAAGTTGAAGATAAAAGGAAATCTGAGATGGGTACCAGATTAATATGTGAAACCTACTAAGGACATGGACCAGCTGCTTAATGAACAGGATGGAAGAAACCTATTCTGAAGACTTTTAAAATGAAATAACACTAGCACAAAGCCCACTTCAATATACACGAGTGTATGAGGAAGACAGTAGAAGGACTAAAAATCTGTATATACTGGTGTTTGGCTTCTGCAGCATATGTAGATAATTCTGTCATCCTAAATTTAAAATTAGTTCTTTAGTAATGTTTACCTTCACTATAAAGATGAGAAACTACCATCTGATAAATCAAGTACTTATGAGATGCAATACTGTGACCATTTTTTTGGTTTTCCTCCCTATTTATCCTGATCTATTACTGAACATGAAATCATAGAACCCAAGGCACATATTCTCCCACCCATATGTCTTTATTTAGCTTGTGAAAAGAAGGAAAAAATGTTTCACTCCTGCTGTGGCAGTGGCAAATTCATAAATTGGTGGTTTTTTGATAACAGGCTTATGTCAAGTAAAGTAGGTGTGGAGAAAGCTCGTTGATGAAGCAGTACCTGAGTGATCAGTTATTAGCTCTATTAGAAGATGCTGTTACTTAAAATAAGAATTTCTTTCCAATGGACAGGGTTGCGTTATGTAAGCTGTATCTTAAATTGTATCTCTTACGGATCAATTTGGGGTTTTTTTTGAGGCTGATTGATTAAACATTGCCTCAAAATTGTCTAAGGTCATGCGACAGATCACAGTGAGAGTTACAGAGGGTCCTTAGGCTTACAGAGTTTCCATTCTAATCACTACCTGCTGAAAGACTTTTCCTTTATACAAAAAGTATTTTGTACCACAAGTTTTGATGAGCCCCAGAAGTATTTGGGCTATTTATTCTCCTTTGCAATGATACTGATAAATTCCACCTATGCCTCAGAGAGTCTGGTATAATTGGCTTAGTATTCCAGCCTGTTCTTGAGCTGAACTTCCATTAAATAGATTTGGTACAGTGATAGAAATTTTGAGTAGAACTTGAAGTATGTAGGCTAAGAAAAGATAAAGGTTAAATAAGTCTGATCATATTTCCTTACTGGTTGCATCTTCTGAGTGAGTGAAAACTCTGGTTTCTCTGGTCTGGACTCTGCTGCTGGGCCACCTCTCCCTTGGCAGACAATATTCCAGTGGAGGCCTTATCAGCTCTGAGAAGAGCCAAAAGACATTGTGCATCTGGCAGGGATGCTCGTGTTTGTACACCCCACTGCAGTGACTGCCCTTTTGCAGCAGCAAAGTGACATTTGCTTCTATTCCCTGATGCAGCTACTCAAATAGACACGCCAAGAAAATATTTGGGTTGCTGATAATATAAAAGAACATGATTAACTGCACTCCATTTAAAGTGTCTGTGGTCACAGGACCTTTAGTTTTCCAAGGTTTTTTTATGTGCAATTTATTTAGGTAACTCGAGACATTATCATTCCACTCTATTTCCTCTTAATTAGCAAGTATTTTTGGGTGTTGGATGCTGACTTATTTATTGGAAGGAGGTTTAAACCTATATTAACCTAAATCATTATGTGCAATTCATAGTATTTAAATTACAGTAATCTAAATGAAGATGACCTATGGTGGACTAGAGCAATGAAGAGAGGTAAGCCCAGGGCAAACTCCAGCTATTGAAGGGAGAAAGTGCACTTCAGGAAACTTGGGAACTGGTACAGATTGTACATCATCATCTCTGATTGCTTCTGGTGTTGAGGAGGGGCTGAGGTCAAAGAAAAGAGGGTGACATTTTGTTACTCCTGTGAAAAGTTCCCCAACACCCGTCCTGATGTAAGGGTGGAAGTCTGAAGTTAAGTGCTCTGCAGGTGTGTACTGCTGTCACATTCTAGCAAAGACTCTGGCATCAGGGGAGGTACAGACAGTGGGCTGTGCTATTTCCCTCCCTTTTATCATTTTGTTTTGTTTTGCTTGACCATCACTTAGAGATCTCTTCCCTTTCTACCCCATCCTCTTGCATGTCAGCTTTGCTGTTCATATGTTTGGATGAAATGAGAGTTGAGAATACGTCTGGTCATTGAAATTAGAAGTATATTTAGTGAAATGCCTAGCACTGTTATCTGAATTAATGACTTGCATCTTGTGTTAATTCTTCAGAGCATAAATTTATTCTTGAAGAAAAAAATGCACCCTATCTGAAAAAAACCCTCACTAAAATCTATTTCCACTGTATGATCAAAGGGCAAAAATACATGTATACATATAACTTGACTCTTGCCTAGCAATTACTTATCTAGTTTACTTGTAGAACTTAATGTAAAACAGGGCTCTCAATATATTTATTTTCATCCTGTCTTGGCCTTTCTAAGGTAATTGGCTGACATAGGATATTTTCAAATGGTGAAGCAATAGGCTCTGGCACTGGAACTGAGCATGGTCTGAATCTGGTGCTTCTTTTCTACACTGAGTCATAGACCAGCTTCATTGAAATCTCATCACAAAAATGAGTTAATGATTTCCCCCACTTATTAGAGTGAAGAACAACCTCTGGTGCATTTAGAATATTCATTATGTGACATTAGTAGCTGCATTCCCATTGTCCAAAATGCTTTGTAAATTGGTTGGAAACAACTTAGCTAACAAAGCGGTCTCTCATTTACTCTTCTTCACATAACTCAAAAATAAAAAAAAAGAGGCCAAGCCATTCCTTTTATAAACCATTTAATAGAGTTTATGGTAGCAATAATCCCCTTGAAATTGGCTATATTACTATAGTTTGTTATAGTGCTAACTGCCCTTGTCTTCAGCTTGGTCCATTAACTGAAAATCCAGCCATTAACTTATAATGGGATGATTTCTTCAGGATTATTACCTGATTCTTAGCTTGAGCATTAACACTCCTGAAGGATAGTGAAACAGTGATGAGATGTAACAAAAGTTCCCAGTTCAGCTTTTATATAGTAGAAATGTATTTTACACAAGATGTTTCTGAGGCTTTCCTGTAGTCTGCTTCAATATCTGTCTCACCAAAGATGGGCCCATGCAAGCAGCACCTTTATGAGAAAGAGCACTTGTTGGCCCAGATAATCAGTGGCAGATGAGAGACAGGACAGGTGATGCTAAATGTGGCAGTCTAATAATGGAGATGTAAAACTTACTCATTGTTATTCTCTTCAGTGGGAATTTTGCCTTTAGCTTCAGTGGAAAAAGATTCAAGGCCAAAAAGATAAGGAGCAAATTATTTCCTATCTTTTTGAAGATACCCACTAGATGTAAAAGGGGAAGGGAAGGGGAATCATAAGCAAAAAGCTGTTACAGGTAGTGTAGGTGATAGACCTGTTCACTTCAGAGAATGGAAAGCCTACAAGAATTCCTTAAAATTGTGTGTCCTTAGAATACTCCTGTGACCTACATTTTTGGTCCCTAAAGTAACATCTTTCTTTGAGTGATGCAATGCCAAATCTAAGAGAGGTTAATTATTAGCTACACAGCATTATTAATTAACCCTGCAACACACTCCAACAAAATATACGGTTACTAATAAAATTTTGGTGTGAGTTCTGGAATTACTTTTCTGCTTCAAGCTGATCTGACTTCTGAGGGTTTTTTCCTCATACCCTTAAATTTTGTCAGTCTGCTAAGAATGGTCAGACAAAATGGGATAAAATATACAGTATCAGTAGGCTGTAGGAACAACCTTTAAAATAAATTCACTCTAGCCCCTAACAGTGATGATTTGAGCTGGGCATGCTTTCCCTGGGCTCCTGCTGTGAAAGAAGGAAAACTCAGAAAAATCCTTTCTCCTACTTTGTACCAGGTATCAATATTTGACTACCTGTTCTCTGATAGTAAAGAGAGAAACCAGGCAACACAGATTTCCTCTGTAGGAGGGCATCTGGGTTCATTCTGCCACCCCCATGTACAGCTGTTCCAGAGGTGTGTGGTGTTTTGAGCAGTCCAGCTGCTCAAAAGATAGTGGGGGAAAGACTTCTAGGCAATAACAAGAATAACTGAATTGTAAATTTAGTTACAAATAACTGAATTGTAATTTACTGCTTAGAGAAGGTGCTGTAAGTGATGCTGGTAAGAACTACTGAGGGGTTGGTTGGCATAAGTTAATTCCAGCAAAAAATTGGCAAATGGAATGGCAAAATAAGAATATCTGTGAATACCAATGTATCCCACAGGCAAATATATATTCCACTTCCCAAATATCTGGGAGAGAGGCTGGTCTGGCAGCACATAATAGAATCTTGATAGAACAAGGAGAGGAATATGTTTCAACTTACAGATTCCAGTGGAGAAATCAAGTGCACATTATTAATTAAAAAGAAGGGATTGAATGTTAAACAGGTGGCTTTCCTTTAAGTATTACTCAAAAGTGAGGACAAAGTGGTTTTCCCGGCAAAAGGAACCTGTTACGTTAAAATCAGCAGGTGAACCCCAAATGACAACTTTAGAACATAGTGATGATTCAAGGCCTTTGGGGAAATTATCTGAATTCATTTTTTCAAAATGAATGTTGTCTTGCTTTTGCCCTCTTTTGAGATCTACAAATGAAAAATATTTCTGTAACACCAATGATGGAACTTCAATAACTATAGATTAAAAAAACATATTGATAAGTGCACCTGAATTAAAATGATGAGATTTATAGCATCTGCATTACAATTCTTAACTTTGGTTTACTGTGTGAGTACCTCTCTGGCACCTCACCCTGCACACATCAGTGTTTGCTCAGTCTTTCGGAGGGTAGAGCAGAAATTCTCATGGCTTCAAGGACATGTGCATTGCAACTGCTCTTTTCTGTGTGTCCCCTTTGAGTGGGTGAGCTGACCCTCTTTGTTATTCTCTATTGTGTAGTTTTTAATGCTAAGATCAGAAAAGAGATGCAATAAAAGCTTTTAGAGCGCTAAAAAGAATCATGCTTAGCCTGATGAAGAGCAATCTTTTTTTTTCAGTTCTTCACTCTAAGCAATTTTATAAATTGTGCTTCAAAATGAAAGGATAAAATATTTTTAAGAGTACTGCCAAAATGACATCATGCTCCTGTCCTTCAAGTCTTCCTCTTTCTGCAGCTCACTTCTATTACAAAAAGGTGGAAAGCCAGAAAAAAGACATGAAAACAAATACTGATTATTTTTCAACTTAATTAAAATGTAATTGTCATGGTTCTTGAATAAGAGCTAGGGTACATTCGGTTTATTATGCAAACACTTTATTCCTCATATGATTTAAGACTGTAGTCTGTTTGGTGTGTTATCAATCTCTTTCACAAATGATATGGACTATGTATGACAATACATTATATATTTGTGTCATTTCAAGAAAAAAAATAATGCTCAATCTGTAAAGGGTATCCCTTCATTTTCATGGACAAATTAGCACATACTTTCTCTAAGTAAAACTGTTTACCTGTGTTTCCTTTCTTGCAATGTGGCAAAATTGGAAAAATCTTAAAAATATTTCACTATCAGTTGCTTTCCATTTTTTCTTATCTTCTAAATTTAATAAGCAGATTTTCAAGGACAAGAACTTATGTTAATTTATGCCTTCAGAAGAGCACTTGGGATCTACAATAGGTGTGCAAGGCAGTGATTGCCACTGTCACAGTCTCTGTATTGGAGGGCATGTCAAGTCATTTACTGAGTTTGTACTTTGTAAAGGACTGTGAACCTTTAGCTGAACTCTCAAGTCCTGTTCTCAGCATGGTACTACTGACTACAGGTCCAACTGAGGAGAAAGGTGGTCTGTTTTTAATGGTGTGTATTAGCTTCCAAGGTTTGAAATTGTGTTAATCAGCAGGTTTTTGTTTTGAGGTGATTCTGCTACAGTCTGAAAATCAGACAGGAACAAATGCATCCCTTTAAGCCATGTGCACTCCAGCACCACAGTGGTCTGTGCATCTTTACTGAGGAAGGCCATAACTGAATTTCTCCCAAGGTACCCCATTTCCTTAGTAGTTGTTTCACTGAGTGACTGGGGTTCAGTCATGAGGGCTCATCAAATAGAAGGTGACATGAACTGCATTTTCACAATAAAATAGATAATTTGATTATTGACTAAACCACTGTTGCACAAGGGGCCCAACACAAGTGCAAGCATTTCTGGCAGTGTCCATCCTAAGTGAGCCAATTCAACCCTTGGAGTTAGCATTTACTCTGTGGGTAACTATTAATTTAACCAGTACTTCCATATAACTGCAGGACCATAAATTTCAAATCACAATAACTGGTGTTTGGCTCTCTAATCTCCTGATGATAGCAGATGAAGTAATGAAAATTATTACATGTTCTCTTACATGTATCATTTTCAATGTTGTTTTGGTTGAAAAATCACCATACTGTGGCTACTGCTTCCCTCCCCCCATTTATCTTTTTTTCTTATATTTGAAAGGAGGCTAAATCATACTTTCAAAAACACATTTGTCTATGCTTTCTCTGCATTTCTCTATAATCTGTGCTGCCTACAGACTCTAGATGAATTAAATGCTGAGGGCAGGAATTATTTCCTTAAACCCACTCTAATCATGCTTCATGTGTCAGCAAAAAAGAATCTCAAAGTATATTGCCTACCTGAGTTATAAATAGTAAGTTCATGTCAACATCTTCTGCGTTGGGCCACAGTCTCTCAGGGGTACTTTGTCTAATTGTCTGGAAGCAGAGATTAAAGAACAGGGGATTATATGATTTACTGTGGCATATTAGGTTTAACTAGGTCCTGAGCTGGCCAGGGCCAATTATTGATACTTTAGCTCAGTAATTTTAATTCACATAGAATTCTCTCTTCACGTACTTTTCTTTGTTCTCAGCAATATTTGTAAAGATTTGAACAAACTTTAGGATATTTTGCCTTTCTTTCACGTGTTTGAACAGAGAATATATGAATTGTGCTCCTCTTCTGGTTTTCCTCTCCTTGTTTGTATTCAGGTGCTGCCTCTACATATTGAAATCAAGGAACAGTGTCAGAGTTTACAGAATCACAGAGTTGTTAGGGTTGGAAGGGACCTCTGGAGATCATCCAGTCCTACCAGATGTGACTGGAGCCAGGTAGGTCACAGTCCCAGAATGAGTCTGCAATTAGGCTGAGGAGCGACCAGCCTTGTGACAGCATTTGCTCTTTGAGCCGCAGCAAGGCTTTGGGGCCGTGCCATGCTCATGAGTTGCATTGTTTCCAAACTAATGCATTTAGTCCCATTTCTGCAGGAGTGTTGTTTCTTTATACACTTTTTCCTATGGCAGTCTGGAAATTAAGCACGATCTGAAAGGAAGGGTCTGTCTTTTGTTCTACTGTTTAAATCCTGCCTTGCGCTCACAAATGATGTTACATTATTTTATCCAACCCCTTTCCTTCTGGAAGATGTGAGCAGGAGAATTTCTACTCCTTTTTGACCACTTGTGAACATTTAGTCTAGCAGATAGCCCTGCTTTCTCAACAAGGAACTCTCTCTTTCTGTCTCTGGCTGCAAATACATGCAGGGTGCATGTCATGCAGTATTAAGACACATGAGCTCAAATATGGCAACTTCAGTCTTCAATAAGCCAAAATGGAAATCAAACTGGGGGGGGCAAATAAATAGTACTAATAAACTTTTGTGAATGTTATCTTGTCCTTCCTGGATGCAAGTCAGAGAAAAAATAGATTGTATATTGATTGTTAAGTGCTGGTGAACATCTAAACAAGCTGGAAGAAAGTTTCCAATATGTTTTATATAGAAAGCTTTCTAGAATTGAAAACCAGTGAACTCATTGGAGAGGATCATACATGATCCAATACACAGGGAAAAATGTCTTTTGGATATGGCTGTATGATTAAAACACATCCTTCTCAATGCTGTAGGCAAAACCTTACAGAATGAGCCAGTGAAAATAATGCAAATATTCCTCCAAGAGTTTCAAAATGAAAGGTGCCACATTCCTTAATCTAGTACAGATTCATTATCCTCACTGAAGAGAAAAATAAATAGAGCCACATGCCCTTGATTGCTCGATATAAACCTGCTCAGATTACTGCTGAACTTAATTGGTACTGTTTTATGAAATGGCAGGAATAAATGTGGGGATCCATGGGGTTCTGCTTCCCAAGGGAGAAACCAGCAGCTTGATACTAGTGGGTTACCTCTAAGGAAGTACACAGTGAAGACACAGGAGAATTTGAGTAAACATCCATTACTTTCATTGTTGTCGCGCACCAGGTATGATCAAGTCAAAGAATACAGTTTCTGGGGACATTATTTCCAAACAATTAGAAGTAAACAAACAGGAAAACATTAACACACAGAAAATACTTAATGTCTGAGCACAGAGAGCTTTTCTGCTGTGCCTTTTCTTCTCTGCCTAGTGGAGCACATCTATATGAGCAGTAGGAATAGAAATGCTTTTACTCTTCCAAGGTCTTGCTAAAGGTACTTTCTTTCCTTTTCAACATCTGTTTGATTGGAATGTGACCTCAGCCTCCCAGAACCTCGCTCTCTGTCCTGGTGTGTTTTGGTTGCATCAGGCAAGAGCAGTGGTGGGAGGTGTATTTCTCAGTGATGAGGTGTGGAGCAGTTTCTCAGAGGAGAGTGAAAGAGAAGGAGCAGCCAATTCCTTCTGACCCTGTGACCCTTCAAGTATTCACGTAGGCTGGCCCCAGTCCCAGCCCTTTTGCAGCTGGAGTGCAGCAGCACAATAGGGCTGGAATGTCTCCTGTGGGAATTCCATAAAGATGTAAAGGGGTAGGGAGAAAAAAAAATACATTAATGTATGCTGTGCACTGGGGGATTAAATGGATCCTCTGGAATGGGAACATTGCCAGTAATAATGATGTTCAACCAGATGGCAGCCTTTGTAAAAGGGGCAGTTATTTATATGTGTATGTGCACCTGAGGAAAGCCTGAACTGATAAAAATGTTCAATGTAAAATGTGAGTCAGTCACAATAGGTCAGTCTTAAATGCTATCTCTCTTAGCTGTAGGAAGAGTTAAATTCTCATAGTAAATGCAAATATTTTCTGTAGTGTTTATTCAGCAGTTAGATAAAAATGTCACTTTTAACTTTTTTTCTTCTCTTACAGTTACCTGATAGTCAAACCAATGTTCCAAGCCTCAGTCCAGTACTGAGGATGATAGAAAGTTGTTAGCAAGTTCAACTGTTTGGCTTGTAAGGATTCACAAGTGTTAGGTCTCCTGGCTCCTGAACCATTTTTTAGGTGTTCTGTGCCTGTCCATTTCTGCAGACAGCATTCCTTTCTAAGGAAACTGGGTTTCACATGGAAAAAGGCTTTTACTGACATAGCACATCAGCTCACTAGTTTAGGTAGTTAAAATTGGATAACAGGGATTTTTCTCTGAAATAAAATATTTAAGAAATCCTGTTCAAGAAAATAGAAACTTGTTTTCCTTCCTTTTTTTTTTTTCTATTAGAGGTTATGGAATAATTTGGAAAGCTGATCCTACAGCTTATTTATTAATTTCTAGGCTAGCTATATCCAAATAATTTGGTGCTTGGACAAAATCACAGAATTAAAGTGGTTCCAGCTTCTCTCTTGGCAGTGAGGATGAAGCAATGTTGTTATGCAAATGTCTTCCTTTAATTTGTATGGTCCAAAAAGATTTATTTTTCCTTTCCTTTGAAAGAAGGGACAAATTTTCATTTCCATCTCAGCAACCCTTACAATTAGCCTTCTACTTAACATGCTCCCACCAAACAAGGTTCAATATCTATATGACTGCTCAGTATGTCTCATAGTCCAATTGTATTTTCTCTATAAAAGGAAATGCTCTTGGACAGTGTTCTGAGCTCCAAAGGACTGGTACTGCCATGGAGTATGACGCTTAGTTTATAATTTAACTGTACTGCTTGAAAAATATTTCTGTTTTTATCAACCCTGTCAGCAGAACTCTGAAATTTTGTCCAGTCTATGCAACTGTAATGGCAAGGCATGTTAGGAATAATCCCATGAATGGCCAAAATCCCACCAGAAGTAATGGCTCAGGCTGGGGATTTATTTTAGTAACTGACAGTAGAACCAGTTGTGTATATGTAAATCTTGATATGGAAAATATCAGAAAAATGTGTCTTATTGAGGAACATGAATTTAGTGCTTGTTCCATGATAAGATCTTTTTGGAAAATGTCGAGGAGCTGCCTTTTAACCAAAGCACTTCATGGGAATTTAGTCCAGTGCAGGGTGTTTGCAAGGTTGCATCAAACCCACCTATTCTCTTCCCTGATCTACTGAGTTTGAGTCCAGTTGTGTTTGGTGTGTGTCCTCTGCAAATAATAATTGATTGGGTAGTAGTAGTGACTCTAACTAATATTTTTATTTGAGGAGAATTTATACTCAAAGATTAAACAGGTTTTGTTCTGCTGGGTTTTTTTCTTCTTTTCCATCCTCTGGATGGGCTGATTTCAGAAAAGAACCTTCTACTTTGAAAATTCTGTCTTTAGGGAATTAGTTTTGGCTAAAGAAATATGTGAATATTGGCTATGGCTCTGCCTTGCTACAGGAACCTGTTATTCCTTGCTTACAATACACAAATAAATCACTATTTCTTAAACAATTGTTTCATATGACAAAAAGGTGTTAAAGATTTGTGAATTGACAAGTACTCCTGATAACACACCCTCTGTATTTACGTGGTTATGATGAACAACATTTGCTTTACCTTGTAGAGTACCAAAAGGTGTGGGTTTCTAGACATGCTATTCCTTTTTACCTCTTTGACTTGGATGTTTCAGAATACTGGGATTTGCACAGGCATGTATCAGGAAAGAAGTGATTATGGACTGAAGGTGTCATTCTTTAGAGTGATGGCTCAATAATTGGAGAGAATTGGTGGCTCAAGAGAGCCCACTTGTCTCCAGATGGCTGTAGACTCTGCAAATTGCTGCACAATTTGTACTGAATAGATTAGTGGAAGATAGAATTCCCTCTAAGCATATTTGAAATTGGGAAATTTGGAACTGAAGGGTTCATCTCTTGGGCAGTTTTCAAAGTCTTAACTGTGCAGTGCCAACTTGCTTTTTTGGGAAAATGCTTCCTGGTTAAATTTTCCAGTAAAATATCAGTGTTAATGGGCTATTGTGGGATTATTTCTGTTCTCAGTTTTAATTTCATTGACTTTACACTTGCCCAAATGAACTGCAATACATACAAGTGATGAAAATTCTGTGCTTAGGCTGTGATTTTTAAAAGGACTTTGTGGAAAGACCTGTCTTTGGTAAGCATTTTTCTAATAAATTCTACCCTGTGGATTTATTTTCAGACAGCACCCCTGTTTAGCTGTATAAAAATTATAGTCACTTGTTGAATTGGTTTAATAAATTGTCAGTGTTTGGATTAACACAATTAGATCACACAGCCCTTTGATTTGTTCAAATGTGTTATAGCATTTCCACTACAACTTTGACACCTGTTTTGAGCACTTTGAGCCCTTAGATGCAAGTAATTTGTTCAGATAGTGCATTAAGAATGGAAATTGATGCAAAATACCCGTTCCTGTCTGCAAAAATACCTGTTCCATGACCCTGTGTGCAAAGGTGTCAGAACAACAGCAAAGTGTTTGATGTGAGGCAGAAAATATGAACAATTTTGAGGGAAAGTCGTTAATCCAACAAATTCTGCCAAGATTTTACTGGCAAATGGTGTTTGTTCCTCAGCTCACAAAATAGATGCAAGCCTTCAACCATGTTATTACTCAGCAGATAGCTCAGTGATTTTTGTCCCTGTTCCTTTAACCTGGACTGTGTTCAAATTGCAAGTATTTCAGTAATCTCTTAAATTCCTTACACTGACTGAGCACAGTTTTATCTGAATACTTTATAGTCATAATTTGAACAGTTTGGAGAATAATTATTGTTCAGCAGAACAGTGTGGTGTTGGTTTATATTGGAATGATGACTACATCTGATCAATGTGTTTTGGAAGGGCTTCTCTCTGCATGTTCACCAGGATATAAAGGCCTGTTGCAGTCAGGGGCAGCAAACAACACCTTTCACTCATGCTTTTAACCCTGGGGATTCAGTTTGCTGTGTGTGAGCTGTGTAGTGACTATTCTTCTATAAGTACAGGGGTGGCTGTGTGACATCAGGGTATCCACAGAGAGCCCAGATCACAGCTTCACATATGGGTTATGTTTGCACCTATGTTTGTGACACTTGCTTCAGTTCTTTGCTTTGTTTTCTTCTTTTTTTCTTTTTAAAAACTGCAACAGAAATAGCGGACCTCCAGAGAACGTATTACCAGGAAAACCTTCTGGGAATATTTGTGAAAAAGATCCCACAGTATTTGCTCAACTTTCAATATTGGTGCAGTTGAATATCCTGCCCAATTCCATAACCTCACTATTTTATAGTAAGCATGAGTAAGGTTTGGTCATATATCAGATTCTGATAATGTAACCTTCCTCTGCCTGCATTCTGCTAGGCTTTGTCACCCATGTACCATTCTCAAAACTGAACAGCTTTATCCTAGACTGCCTCTCCCAGAGCTGCCTGTAAATAAATTGATGCTCATAAATAACTTAGCAGTGGTTGGAGGGCTAACATGTTAAGATCACTGCCTGTTGCAATGGCTATCATTCCCAGGGATTGTTACTTGGGTTGTTTGTTTGTTTGTTTGTTTTTTGTTTTGGTTTTGTTTTTTTTTTTTTTTTCTGTTAGCAGTGCTCGCTTGCTGCTTCTTAGCACAGGCTGTTACCTTTTTTCTAATTTTTATTTTGAAGTAACATGATGTCTATCTTTGTGACACTGTTTCAAGGCTGAAGTCCCTCCTCATTACTCTATTATCAGAAAGAAAAATTGTTTTTAAACAAACATCTCTTTCAGAATCAAATATAAACCTCTAACTAGAGCATACCTCAATAACATATTTGAACACTGCACAGCATTAGTTCTCACATATGCAAATACATAATTAAAGGACAATAATAGTTTGCCCTAAGGGTCAATTAAGGAGTCCCTGATGGGGTCACAAATATCATTACTCATATTCCGTGCCTTTATCCCCCAGGCTGGTTTGGTTATTTTTGAACATTGTTGCAAAAAGGGAAAGTTTTACAGGATGAGGCAGCTCCACCTGTGAATAGTGCAGGGTTTTCTGGATGCTGATGAGCACACAAACGCAGATGATTGTTCCAACCCCCAAAGCACTGGGTGATGTCCACTGGGTCCACTGATGATGTGCTCAGTAATGAAGACAAATTGAGCTGGTTCTCCCACTCATTAACTGCATCATACTTTATAAACAATAAGACAGCATTCAGAAAGTGGAATTTAAATGGACAGTATCATGCTAGACTTGCAGTTTTGTTTAATTGAAGGCCAAGACAGGTTTTCCTGTACAACTGCCAGAATATAAAATTTCCAATTGAAATGAATTTTTAAACAAGCATTCCCATGTGGTTCATATAAGTCAAACACTGCTTTAAAACCAGAAAATGAAACTCATTCAAAAGTCTAAACAAATGTATAAATGGCTAGTTTATTTTCACTTCTGATGCAAATGGGAAAAGTAAGCAAGAAGAATTCTTGATCAAATGGAAGGTCAATTTAAAACTTCCTTTGAAGTTCAGTAATCAAAGGTGATGCATGCAATCTGCAAAGACAGATTCATATTGGGATGATTTTTCTTTGTTTGTTTGGAGTTTTTTGGTTTTGTGGTTTTTCTTTTTTTGGTAGTTTTTGAAGCCTGGCATATTTCCTGTAGCTTGAAGTCTATAGATATCCAAAACCTCAAATACTACATACCTGAATGTGTTTACTTTTGAGAACAAAAAAAATAATTAATCTGTTTTGCCTTATTACTCCAGCAATTAAAATGGAATCTAGTGAGGCTGTGTGTGTGAAAAGTGTTTAGAATATTGATTTCATTCCAGGCCCAAACTTTTAGAAGAAATTCTACTCAGACTTCCTTAGTTTGATTTTTAACTACAGGGTTGTCTTTAACTGATACAACTAGATTTAAATAGAGTATAGTGACAAGAATTATTTGTATCCATTTCCATTTTACATCTTATCTTGTGCTTGAGTAACAATGAAGGCTTGAAAGAAGTATCCACATCAGCCAGTCACCACAATAAAACAAAGTGGAATTTAGACATAATGTCTAAATAGGCAGAAATCAGCTGCCTATATTGGCAATTTCCCTCCTTAGCTGCACTGTCATTAAAAGATAAAGTTTTCAAATTCTGCCTCTGTGTTTGCCATAGGTGTGCAATTTAGGCACAAAGCACATTCTGACTTGGTCTGGCCACGGTGGAAGTTGTTCATGCAATTAACTGTCCTGCTTTTCAGTTTGCATGTAATGTAGGGAGTTGGTTGTTCAGGGTAATGTTAGCCAGGGGGGCCAGAATGTTCAGGTAGATAGGACTAAAACAGGGAGTATGACCACCAGATTTACCACTCAAAACAGAGGCTAACTAGTAGCAGAAATTGATATTCCAGGATAAAGAGCAGAGCAATTCCTGATGCAGAACTAAATGGAGCTTTGTGTCTCACAAACAGTGAATTTCAGGCAGCATGGGCTGAAGTGACACCACTGGCTCCAGGCTAAGGTAAATCAGAACTGTTTTCTGAGATGAATCTGAGTATCCAGGCTACCAGAACTGGGTGTGCCAGGATCTGGGCTGCCACCTCCTGCTGCCTTCCCAAAGGCTGCAGCTATGGAGACACAGAAGAAGGTGAATTGGCTCTCATCAGGCGTTAAAGTATTCATACATTTATTTTTCTTTCACTACTGAATTAAGTTACTGTCACCACACATTCTGTGGCTTGCCTGATAGTATCTCAGGTCCCATGTGGGGCTATCAAATGGCTTCTCCTGAAAAGGTTGCTGTTTACACATTTGTTCTATTCAGACCTCTGTTTCAGCAGTCTGTTAAACAAAGTAGTGTATTGATCTTAAATTACTTATTATTAAGGGCCTCAGAACTGTTTGTATTGTATTGATATTTCAGTCTTTTTTTTCCTGATCTAATTTCAAATTTGACAGAAGTGCAGGTTTAAAAGACTACCCCCCCCCTTTTTTTTTTTTATTTTTGTGTGTGTAGTTCTCTGCAGCTACAGAATGAACATTCTCTCTTGTGGACTCCTGTCTTCCTGTTATACTTTCTCAGTTTACAAAAGGAAAAATAAAAAATATCTGGTTGCAGTGGTTTGATTTTGCATTGTTCCCACTAAGCCCATTCATGTGGGGTTTCCTTTGTTCTTTTGGTGTGTATGAGTTAACTTATGCCAGCCTTTTTGAATATCAATCTCTGCATCTACAGCTCTCAAAGAGGGAGTACTGATGGATCTTTTTTAGGAGTTCAGAACATCCCCAAAGAGAGTGGGACAAAAAGAAAGAAAAAACCAGTTTAAATTTCCTGGGATGGAGATATTTGAGACTTAAAAGGTGTTGAGAAGTTTTGCTGTTCGTTGTTCTAATAAGGTGCATGTCAGTGATGTCAACATAATGTGCTGAGGAAATGTCACACATGTCTGCAATTGGCTACTCTGGCTAGCCAAGCACAGCTGGAAGCCTGGAAAACAGATGTTGCTTTCAATCAAGCAAGGGTCAGAGCAGGCTTGGGACTTGGAATGTCTATATTTTTCCATGCAAAAATGATCCTTGGGTAGTTTTGGTGGACCAGTAATTATTTTAGCAGCTTTTCTGTTGCCTTTTTTTTTTTATCTGTGGTATTATGCCTATAGAACAGAGGAACAAAAACCAGTGGGCATGCATCCAAGGGACTTGGGACAATGATGGAGAAAAGAGTCCAACACAAGAACATCATTGCTGTCTTCTCTGAGCCATACCTGGTAACTTGGTAATACTTAATCACATACAGTGAACAGCTTTCTGCTGACTAAAATATAAAACTTTGAAGCCACCTGGCTGATATCTACTTTCCAAGACTGAGAACAGCAGTCATTTCATGACTCTTTATCCTGACAGAATTCTCTGTTCTTTATATTTTATTCTCTGCATATCATCCTCAAAAGATGGAACAGGGTTGCTTTGTGACTGGCATGTAAAGAAGAGAACTTGGAAACAATGCACTGTACAGCTTCCAGAATGGACTGCACAGAAGCCTTGAAAGAGAACCAAGGCTTTGCTTCCTAGCTACAAATGTGTAGCTGTAAATCTGAACTTGGTTCACGGAAATCAGAGTTAAGTTTCTTTCCCTGCAATGAAAGGGCAAGAGCTGGCATCCCACAGCTTGGACAGGAGCTCTCTGTGCTGGGTCCAGAACTGGCTGGGTGGCCAGGCCAGAGAGTGGTGCTGAATGGTGCTGCAGCCAGCTGGGGACAGTCACCAGTGCTGTCCCTCAGGGCTCTGGAGCTGAGAGTAGCAGAGTAAGAAGAGAGCTGAGCTGTTTGCACCTGATGCTGTCTCCCAAACAGGAAGCAGCCACCCATGGGTAGAAAAGTGGCAAACCAGAGTTGTCCCCACAGAGCTTTTCTGATAGATAGGGAAGATGGGTTATTTTAATCATAAACGAAACAGCATTCCCCTTTTTGTCTTTTCTTTTGTGCTTTATTTAATGTGCAGTCAAGAAGTAAATGACAGCTTCAGTTCACTTGCTGTTTACAACTCCCTGAGGCTTTGTTTGGTTTTGATTTTTTTGTCTGTTAGTTTGGGGTGGTTTTTGTTTTTTCTGTTTGTTTATACAGCAGACTTGTGCAAACATCTGAATTAATCTTAAGCAGGACACTGCTACCAGTGTAGCATAGCAGTGGAAAAAATTCTCCTGAACTTACTGATGCTGCCTACAATGGCAGTTCAGACATCCTTTATCAACTCTTCTAGAATTTATTTTTGCCTCTAGTGAGGATAAATGTGGTTGATGGAGTTTATTTCTATATCCTCTCATGCATCTCTGTCTCCTTCTCCTCCTAACATTTGTAGTTTACTTGTGGTGTACAGAGCTGGTATACTGTGCCATATCCATTGTCTGTGTGTCTTCATTCCTCAGCCCCTTACTTAGCTTTTTTCAGATCATTATAACATTTAATCTTTTTTTCATTCTGGTTTAGGTTTTAATTTTCTATTTTAATATTTGGTCTTCCACTTTCATGCTTCTGGTTTTTGGTTTTTGTTTTTTTAGGGCTTTAATCCACAGGTGATAGCAGAACCATTACTGGCTGTGTACAGGGGCCCTGTCTCTTGAGATTACTTAAACACGTGTTTTAATCCATTCTGTTAATGGCCATGTCCCCCTTCCTGCTCTTAGGTGATTCCTTGAATTGCAGCCTCTGTGCCCTAATTCAGTCCAAGCAATACAGCAATAGCTCAGTGAAGGAAAGATGACAGAAATATCATCCATAAGAGACCTTTGGAGTGCTCCTGTGGTCCAGCATCCCCCTCAAGGCAAGGCAGCCTCCAGCACTAGATGAGGTCAGTTATTGCTTTGCCTACCTGAGTCTGGAAGGCTTCTAAGTCTGGAGATTCCTCAGCTACCCCAAATAACTTTTTGCAGTGCTGCACTGTCATCCTAGAGAAGACATTTTTCCTAAGGATTTTCTCTAGCTTTCTGTAGTCCCATTGTTCTTTGCCTGATAGTCTATTTATCAAAATCTTAGATTAATTCTGTCCTGAAACAGTATAATATGGCCTAAGGTAACTATTTTGCAAGAGAGAAGCAGTTTTTAGGCAGTTTAAAAAAAAAAAGTCCAATTTTTCCAATATAAAATGCAGTGCAGCCTCAATTATCTGAATGTCATAAGAAACAGTGATTGTAGTGAGTTCAAATAGTCAAGGGAATTTTCAGTGTAATTAACAAATGCCAAGGGACATAACCCTATTTCAAATGACTGACATTAGACTATGGCATGGAAAAAAAACTTGTTTCTTCTCTGTATCATACTGACACATGAAACTTCTGGCAGATAAAGAGATTCCCTGTGCAGGAGTTCTTGCCTTCAAAGCATCCTGGTTTATGAGATAAATAGCTGAAAATGTCTTAGGGAAGCAAGAGATTGACTGTGCTGCATCAAACATACAAAATACAAGCATCATTAATTGGATCTTGTAAAGATTTTGACGCTTTTATAATTTCTTTGGAGATTTGCACCCTAAATAGATTTTGAAAAAGTGCCATACTGGCAGAATTAGAGAATAAAACTTCTAAACCTAAGTGGCATTATTCCCATATTGTGATTTAATGTGCTCTGATGGAGCATTTTCTGTTCAGCTTCCACAGTTCCTCAGTCCTGCTATCTGAAGGATGACAGTACATTCATTAGATCTCATGTGTTTTTGGAAATGGCTGTGTCTTGTAGGAGCTGCCCAGATCACCTGCTCATTTCACATTTTTGCAGAGCTGGGTGCAGGTGACTGCAATTCACTACTGACCTGCTTGGGATTCTAACCAATAATCAAGCAACAAAAGGCTCCATATCCCACACCAATTTTTGAAGCTGCTCCTCTCCAGAGGTGAAATATTTTTAAACAGTCATTCAAGAAATAATTTAATTGATCTTTCAGCTTCTATTATTCCCTGTCCTCAGGAGCCAGTGACCGAAATTGACTCTATTCCCACTTCAACCCCCTTCCTTTCATGTTCCACGTGCAGAACCTTGTCAGGCACTGGGTTAAATTAGTGAAAGTCTGTCTAGAGTTAAATTAGCTCAGGACTGTCAGAAATGGAGACAGATTTTGACATATTTTAGGCTGACTAGTCAAATAATAATAAAAAAATTATGAAGAGCTGATAATTTAAAAAATGTGTGTGGTTAACTTGAAAGCATTGCGCTTGACCAAACTCTTCATTAGAACTTTTCACAAAATTATGTTGGCACTTGCTACTGATTCTGGTTATTTACACTTCAAATCTAGTGCAAGAATGTGTTTTTAACTTGAATACTTAATCTCATTGTTTGAAGATTTAAAACGCTGTTGCTTCCCTGTTCCCTTGCCTTGTGGTTAGATTATTGCCAAATAAATCCCATGTAGCTGATGCTTGGAAATCTCAGGTAATATAAACTTCAGAAAGCAGTTTAGCTTCGGGAGACTGTTTGCATCACTAGTTTATTTCTTTATTCATGTTTGTTTCACTTCTTTTTCACTTGGATACAGAAAAAAAACCCCAAAAGAAATATGTTGTTATGCTTCAGAGGTTCTTTTGGCTGCTGTTTAATTTATCATACCTAATCTAAAAGTTTTTTTTTTTTACCTCTAAAGTTTATGGTAGATACTGTGAACTACAGTGGGCTTTATTCAACATCTGTCTGAATCCCCTGGTAGGCACTCCTTTCATTTACATATCAGAAAACTGATATCATCAGGGAGGATCTGTCCTTAGCAGTATAACTCAGAAAGTAATATTTTTCACCTGAAAATTCTGAGATATTTTTACAGGGAGAGAAGATAGCATATTGCAGTTTGGCCTAGACACCAGAGTTAATATCTTTATTCCAGAGTAATCTAGTAGTTCTTTAGCTTCTTTGAGATGTTACATTTGTGTTTCATTGAAACAATTCCACAAATTGTTGCAATGAATAGTATAATTTTGAATTACACTATTCCAAACAATAGTATAGTTTCAAATGCTAGGGCTATTATGCTCTGATGACTCTGGATTTCAGCTTTGAAACTCTAGTCTTTTACACAAATAATAGTTTAATTTCATCTGTGCCAGGACTGACTTGGTCTGGTCTGTGCTTGGTTTATGTAGATTGTGTAGTCAAAAATTACAGATATAATGACATATCTGTGCCCTTTACTTTTCCCTCTTCAAAAGATAAGTATTCATTTATGAATAGGGCTGGTCAAACACTAGTTAAAATCATGATATAAGAATTAGGTAAAAAATAGAAAAGTTGACTATTATCTAGCAAAAAGGGGTTTTCTGTTTTTCTTTTTCTGTTGAAATGTGTCAAGCTTGTTCTGAATGTTCTCTGTATTTCTGTATTTCATTGGGCATAGAGCCAAAATGCCCTCTCTAAAATGAGAAATGCCCTGGGCAGCATTAGAGTGACAGTAATGATGTTTAAAACCATGTTGTGCTCATTTTGGTGTCCTTGTGTAGCAGTAGTATCAGGTGAGCTCCATCAGAAGTCCTGGACCCTGTTGCAGCTACACAACCCTGAGGTTACAGGGGACTGTCCTGGGCCCAGAGAACTCATTCTGGCATCAAGTTAGAAACATTACAGACAGAGAAATACATGAGTGAAAATGGAACACTGCGTGTACTTTTGAAAATAATTCACTAAGTCATGTTCTTTTCCTTTTAGGACAGATAACTCTATAGAGTTCCCATTCAGACATTTAGAAAGCTGTACCTAGAAAGACTTTTGTGAAAAAAGAGATAGTGGTTTTTCTCTGATTTTTTTTCCCCCATCAAAGATAGTTTCAGCAGTATGCTCCCCCAGAAGAGAAACGCTGCTCTAATTTTTAGTCTTAGTGGGTTGGTCTGATGCCACATAATAAGCACTGGCCCTGATGCACCAAGGCCTTTGACAAGAAATATTGCCCTGCACACATCTTGGCAGTATAACCCTGGCTTCTCTGCATTTTCTTGGCTTAGGGCCCTGGAGCAGGCTGTCTTTGCTGGGACTCAGCTGAAATATGGCAGCTTTGCCCAAGGTGCTTTTTTCACAGGCTTCCACAAGGCCAAAAGTGAACAGTATATCTGAGCAGTTATAAATTGCATTTCAAATAAAATATACTTCCAGAAAATACGTTGAATCATAGAATGGTTTGGGTTGGAAGGGGCCATTTGCTGTAACCCCCCTCTGCTGAGCAGGGACATTCTCCACTAGATCAGTTTCTCAGAACCCTGTCCAACCTGGCCTTGATTGTGTTGAGGATGGGACATCTGTCACCCCTCTGGACCACCTGTGCCAGAGCTTCATTGCCACTATTGTAAAAATCTTCTTGCTTATATCTACTCTAAATCTACATTCTTTTGTTTTAAAATCGTTGCCCTTCATAATCACAACATTTCTTAAGGAAATAAGTCTGTCCCCATCTTTCTTATAAGCACCCTTTAAGTATTGAAAGGACTGTCAAGGATGATTCTATTCTGAATGATGATGTTGTCAAAAAGCAAATTTAAGGGGGATGATACCGCTTGAAACTCTTTATCCTTTTTGCTTTTTTAGGTGTTCTTTGATTTCTGTTCAGGAGCAGGCTCTGAATCATTTATCATAGCTGGGCTATTCATAATATCTCTTCTGTAGGGATCATCCTATTCCTGGCAAGGACTAAGCTCATGCTGTAACCATTTTATCAGTAAGGAGGTGAATAGGAACAAACACTACTGCACAGGAAATTTGACTAAAATCGGATTATTTACTATATTATTTGGTATTGAGGTTTTTTATCTACTGAGACACTGATTTCTAACTGTGGCTTGCAAATGAACTGAAATTTTGTCTTATATCTGTCTGTGAACTCCTGTGGTTCCAAACAGCTTTACTGAGATAGTTCAATTGTGGCTTGTATCATCAGGCAAAAATATTTCAAAGGCTGACCACATCTGCTTGCATGATCATTAACAAGGAAAAATGAAACGTGGTGGAACTAGTCAAGAATCATGTGGGCTCTGACTGGTAGAGAGATGTGAATCAGGATTTTGAAAGAATGAGAAAAAACCCTGACAAAGCCATTTCTAGCTACTATAAAACTTTCATACAATGATAGCTGCAAGTTTGAAATGCTGCTGCAATCTGTGTGCAGCCTTCAGGTGTAAATGTGCCTTCCACATTTACCACACTGCTAGAGTTGCCTTTGGTTGATATTTGTAAGAGTGGAGAATAGAATAGCTCACCTGTTTAATCAGGTGCCAAGACACTTTGGTTAGTAACTGATGCACAGATATATCTAATACAGAGAGATGCACAGTCCTTCAGTGAGAAAGAACAGGGAACATTTGAGTGCTTTACACCAGTTTGATGAGTTTACTTACTTTACCAACTTAGTCCTGCCATGATAATTTTTTTTTGAGCACTCCCTGCTCAGTTGATATCATGATCCCATTTGACACTGTGGGCCTGCTTGCCTCTTTCTCCTGAAGTGTTTGAGCACTGCTTCCACAGCAGGAAACACCATCCCCTCATCTGGAAGGGCAAGCTGCCAACACAAGTTAGCAATTCCAACTGCAAACATTCAGTGGGACTTCTGTGTAGCTGTGCTACATATATTGCTCTGTTTCTCTTAAAGGACAGCATATTGCAAATAATAAACAATGTTTACAGTATGTTTAGTAACTATGGCAACCACAGGCTGCTGAGTTTAAAAACATTCAGGCTGTATTCCTTTGCAGATTATTTGCTATGTCCTTTTATCAGACACCATGGAGGTAATAATTACAGTATGACAAAATACCTTCATGGAAACCCCTAAAAAATGACTTGGATCAATCTTGCACTGTGGGGGTTCCTTAGGCACTGTGTCTCACTGATGTCCATGTTGAAGTTGGTCATCTGGCAAATAAAACTCTTAAGAGCCAGGCATTCTGTGTGAGCTCTGCCCCCAGACTGCACAGTGTTAGACACTGTCACCAATATAAGGGTGGGGAAATGCAGAGTGGTTGGGCTGGGGAGACTGTGAGAGGGTTTCACCCTTTGGTGTCCATCAGCATTCAGGGTCTCAAGACTATTTCCCTGAATGCAGGAATTTAAATGGTGGCAGAGCTGACCATTAGAACAGGCATTTTCAGCTCTGCCTTAAGTTCCTAACACTAAGGTGCCTTTAGTCAAAGGCCATCACAAGATATAACAATTGGAATGAAAACATTTATGACACTGAATCTGAGGTGTGCAATTCACTGACATTTTCTCTATATATTATAGTCATAAGTACCTGGTGTTAAACTGGCAGATCCCATCTACATCTGATCAGGGCAGTTCTGTTATGTCTGGTACTGGTCTTTGAATTTCTTGAATATTTTTAATTATAAGCCATAAACTCTCAGTATTTCTATGTTTTGCAAAAAATTGTATTTACATTGTTGGTGGTATTAATTTGAAAGATACCAATGTCATGCATTAGTTCTGATAAAGCATTAAAAACAATACGTTTTGTAGCTGCTTGAGGGGATATATTTTTACCAAATATTCCAGTCCAGTGTTAAGATCTGAATAGATCTGTAAGAGCAGAATTACCATCATTGTCATGGAAAAATGGATCAAAACATACATTCTTGGAGGGGAGTATTGTAATTCAGGTTTTTTGAGTCTTGTTACCTGGGAAAGCTGTGGTTATCAAGGTGCCCAGGATTTACCTTCTTGTAATATAGACCAAAAACGTAAATAATTTTAGAATTCATATTTGTCATTAATATCTTTTGATTCGTGGTTTCTTATAGCTCTTTCTGATTCTATAAATTAAAAAAAAATTCTTAGGGATCCATCATTAATGTTCTCATTCCAATTTACTTTGTAAAACCATATATTTCAGTGAAACAATTAGACAAACAAAGCAATCCTGTCAGATTATCAGAAGAGTGAGCAAATTTTGGGTCACAATCCTATAATCAAATACATCAGATCAATAATGTTGGTCCTGCATCTGTTCTGTGTTCTTAGCTAGGCAATATCCTATCTTAGCTATTGATGGAATGAGAAGTAGGTAGATATATTGTGGTGGGGGTTTTTTTGTGGTTTTTTTTGGTTGGTTGGGTTTTTTTGTTTGTTTGTTTTGTTTTTTGTTTGCATAGGTCTACACTTAATCTTTAAAATGTGAAGGGCCTCACATTTGTACATATTAAGATCACACATGTTGTTAAATAAGAATGGATGATGAACATAAAACAGAGCAGCTCATTTGGAAGATTGACAGCTGAATTTTTTTCTCAAACAATAAAATCCCTAATCAAAGCATTCAGAGAGATGAAGAAGCAGAATTCTAAGAGATGAGCTCCTGACTCTGATACTGACAATGGGCTCTGCCTGCAAACAGCTGCAGAGGAGGAAATTTTGTTTCGGTATAAATGATTATTAATATGGCAAGAACTGCATGTTAAAAAGGAAGGGGGAAATGACAACCAAACCACACCCCACTCCACTCACTTCCACTTGTGTTTAAACCATGGCTTTTATTCAGGCTTCTGGTGTCCAAGACCAAAACTGGAAGCTCAAGCATCACTCCAGAAGACAGCTCTCCCCTGTGCCTCATTTCCTATGAAAATTAGCAGATGTCCACGTCCATATGCCCAAATCTGCCTCAGCCCAATTACCTGTCTCCTGCTTGAACTCCGCCCTCCCTCTAGTAAAGGTCTGATTTAACTGGAGCTTCTGAGCTCACTGACAGAAACACACATCTCACCCAGCAGTTGTACTGTCTTTAAATTAAAAAAAAAAGGATTAGCCTTCTTTTAAGCATCTTCTGGTAGCTAAAATGGGTTTCCCAAGGAGCTGAGCAGTGCAGTTCACTGCTGCCCTCAGGCTGGAGACATTTAAATTCCCACTGTTATCTCTCAGGGGAGAGCCCTGACGTAGAGTTAACAGCTATTTGGGTCCAAGTAGGGCATTCTTTTAAAGCACTTTTGGCATCTAAAACAATTCTGCTTCTATCTTGTTGAATCTAGGTCACTGTGCAACAAGCAATGCAATATTTAAAAGGGGAACAACCAGCAGGGACATCTTTGTGTTTGAAGTACCCAAGTGAAAGCAGCAAGTCCTTGCTGGCAAGCCCTGACAGAAGGACTGATTTCTGTATTTTACATTAGACAGTTCTTGGAGAAAAATGGGAAATAGTCGTGATATCATGGTCTAGAATCCAGAGGTATGTCTGTGCTCAGTGTTTCATACTGGAGACAACTAACCAGCACCAGCATCGGGAGATTTAGGAGCTTTACCAAATGTGTAGAAAGCCTAAAAATCTCTTATGGTTTTGGATTTCGCTTTGGAGCCAACTTCCTTAAGTACAGACTTTGCAATGCCTAAATTGTAGGCGGTGCAGACCTTTATTGGCCCTGACCCCGTGCCTTCCTTGTGAGATGGTCCTGGTTTTATTCCCTGCAGAAACCAGGTGTGTTTACATCTGTGTATTAAATTCCAAGTCAAAGAGGTTATGGGAGAACATATTCCCCAGATATTCGACCTTTACAGAACCACCCCTGACTTAATTCATTCATCCTTAAAAATAGTGGATGAGGAAATGTATTGACACAATATCATTTTTACCATTATTTACCACTGACATCATTGTGTATATATATATATAGATAGTAGAATAAGTATTAAA
The DNA here is from genome assembly GCA_013399835.1 of Leptocoma aspasia. Classification (NCBI taxonomy): domain Eukaryota; kingdom Metazoa; phylum Chordata; class Aves; order Passeriformes; family Nectariniidae; genus Leptocoma; species Leptocoma aspasia. Next base: position 461,852 of record VXAX01000811.1, read on the forward strand.
ACAGTGGTTATGCATGTTATTAAAAATGAGTCTATTGATAGTAAAAACTAAATACTGTAGATTTGTGGGATGTTGAACTGCAGTGTGTAGGCACAATTCCATCCTTATTTCATTCCAACACTTTTAAGAATTGTATCTCAGGTTACTTGAGGGGTTATAAAACCAAAGAAATGTAATACTGATTCATTGTGAGAGTTGATAGAAGATCTAGAATATTGATTAGGAAAAAGTGCTCATTGTTTCCAAAGCTGCTCTTTTCAACTGGTGAACCCTACTTTTACATTAAGCCATTTCAATGAACTGATTAAAGGCCACTAATGTGTGAGAGGGAGACCTGAGTGGTGTAAAGCACTGCAGCATCATTTTCCATCCAGCTGAGGCTCTCTCCCATGTGCTGTATTTTTTAGTGTTCAGCCCTAAACTCTTGCTAACTCACTGTGTGTTTCCATCACAGCACAGCTACAGCTGAGTTGGGTCAGAGCATCCCAGCCCTGTGGCCTGTCAGTCACAGTGGCCAGTGGCCAGTGCCTGAGGGAGGGCAGCAGCAGGGACAGTGGCCTTTTTCAGCAGTCTACCAGGCTACAAAAAGTTTGAAGTTTGGGGATTTTCTGATCATGGACGCATTTGGGGTTTTTTTGTTGTCATTGTTCTGGGTGAGGTTTCTTTTTTCTCTGCAGTCTCATATGGTAAATCTTTCTGAAAGCATTAAACAGCCACCAATATGCTGCAATACTCAGCTCAAACCTCCTACCTGGGCTGAGGCCTCTTAAAGGGAAGGTCTCAGCCAGGGGGCTGTGTATGGGGCTGGGTAAGGGCATGTATGGGGCCAGCTCCTTCATAGGACAGCATAACACAAGACTGAAGCACCGTTTAGACTGTGATTAAGCTGTTCTGGTTTCTGAGACTTGCTCGATATGATAAGTGATACTCATGATTCAGAGAACAATTGAAACATGGAAGTAAACCAAGTGCTGTTATCCCTGTGGTAGTAGGTGTGACTTGTGCTTGTTCATTAAAGAGCCCGTGGAGGGGCACTGCTGGAGTGCCAGGGGCTGGAGTACACTGCTGGAGTGCCAGGGGCTGGAGTACACTGCTGGAGTGCCAGGGGATGGAGTACACTGCTGGAGTGCCAGGGGCTGGAGTACTCTGCTGGAATGCCAGGGGCTGGAGTACACTGCTGGAGTGCCAGGGGCTGGAGTACTCTGCTGGAGTGCCAGGGGTTGGAGTACTCTTCTGGAGTGCCAGGGGCTGGAGTACACTGCTGGAATGCCAGGGGTTGGAGTACACTGCTGGAGTGCCAGGGGATGGAGTACACTGCTGGAGTGCCAGGGGCTGGAGTACACTGCTGGAGTGCCAGGGGTTGGAGTACACTGCTGGAGTGCCAGGGGATGGAGTACACTGCTGGAATGCCAGGGGTTGGAGTACTCTGCTGGAGTGCCAGGGGCTGGAGTACACTGCTCCTAAGCACATGAAAGAGACAGTGGGAGATCAGTGAGTGTGTGGCATTGTGTGTCCTCGGGGTTACAAACCTGGTGATACTGAAAGCTTTTGACTGGCCCACTCCAGTAAGTTTTGCCGTTTAAGGAGCTGGAATTTGTGCAGTTTTTAAACCATACACCCTTCTTGCTTGCATTCCTCAAATATAGCAGCTGTAGTTCAGGGTCTGTGGCCAGGAAAAGATTCATCCTGCCTTTCATTTCCTTTTGAGAATGTATTAACTGGGCCCATGTAGTTAGTGCAAAATTTTCACTGAGCATGAAGCTGGAATTTTTATCCGTACATTTACCAAAAGAAACCACCATTGCTAAAAGCCTGAGTGACTCATGCTTTATGCTTCTAATTCTATAGGCCTTATGAACATCCCCACTTTATTATGCTTTCACAACCGAAAATTTGAATGGTTTCTAATAAAAAGTGACATATTGTGTGTAAAAACATTCCTATAATGATGACTCTCCGGACTTTTCAGCATGTCATCAGGATGGTCAACTGCCATGAACGCTTCACTTATATTTGTGTAAGTAGTTTCAACGTAACCAGGAGACATTTGTGACCTGCTAGACCAGGGATTTAAAGGTCAGGACTTGATCTTTTGGAGCCCCAAACCCATAGAATAAGAACAGATCTTCCCTTTAAGTTCATTGAAGACTACATAAATGGTTGCTTAGCCTGAAATCTCTCCTGAAAGAAAAGGAGTTTTAATTCTACATACTGTAATCTCTGAACTTTTACTGCCCATGACAGAGAACTTGAAAATGTTAAAACCCAGCAGAAAGAAAATCCCCTGCCAAACATCAGAGAGGTGGGAGACCCTGGAAGTGCTTCCCCAGGCTCTCCACCCTACCCCAGTGTGTTCTAGGAGCACAAGGAGATATGACATATGATTTCTCTGGAGGTGAGGGTGGCTGGCTACTGTATGCCAGATGAGAGAATAGTAAGCGAGGAAAGGCAAAGACTCTGAAAGAAAACTAGTTCAGAATTCTTTGCATTTTATGAAGAAGCTCCTACTTCATAATTTGATGCTGAATTTTGACTTATTGTCAGAGGTGAAATGACATCAGTTAAATAAGGTGATTTGTGAAAGGAGACTCATAATGGTCATGTGTTTGCTTTGTTGTTTTTTTTCAGACAGATAAATAGGATTTTTTATCACTTACAGTTAATTACATGTGGCTGTCCATTACATTATTGCAAACATATGTGGGACTCCTTAGTTTTGAGGAAGAGATATTTCTCAGCACCAGAGGTTAGAGGGAATTTTGTCAGTTTAAGCATCATGACAGATCTCTAAAAGCATGACATTTCTATTAAACAAGAACTATGTCTAAGTCTTTCTTTTCTTTCTTAAGTACTTTATTACAAAGATGAATATAGCCTAGGCACAATGGTGTAACTCTTAAGCATCCCCCAGTCCCACCTATCCCTCTGATTTTTCTCATATCTCTTTTGTGTCTCTCCTCCCATATGTACTCCACAGCCAATCTTGGTATAAGCTGCTCACTTGCAGCTACTGCAATACCCAGGGAATTGCTCACAAATGCAGACTTGCTCACAGAGGAGCTGCTTAATCATATTAGGAGGATTTTCAGTGTTGGGTTTTAGGCACCTCAGGAAGTAGACTGGGATCTAATTTTTCACATACCTATGAAACTGCATAAATTGAATAAAATTTTTGCTTTCTTGTACTAGATGGGGAAAAGAAACTACTCTCTGTTATTCTGCTTAGAAAATGCCCTGGAGTCTTCAGCTATATCATATATTGTTTTTATTAGATAAATTGTATCTATGTGTACCTTCATTAGCAAGATTTTTGAAATACCCCAGGTCCCTTTTACTTAACTGAACCCTAGTTGCTGCTATGTAAGCTATGCTCATTGCAGTGCCAGTTTGTTCAAACATACCTTAGGAATTTCAGGTGTCACCCTACTTCCCCTGACAGCACAGAGAATAAAATTGCAATCTCAAACAGTGGGAAGAAAATTAATAATAAAAGCCTAACAAACAAAACCCCCCAGTTGCTATGCTGACTTTTGACACATGAGGATCCCTTGGGGGATAGTGGGAAACAGAAGGGTTAAGCAGGAAAACTGAAATAGACTCTGCAGTTTCTATTTTCTGCCTGACTCCAGAGACACTGCAGACAGCTGTTGCAGATTGAGGCAGACTTGTAATTTGCCTCTTGGGTCTGGCAAGGAATTAAGGAGCAGTAACCAGTCTCCTATGGGGTATCCAGTCTCTATAACTAGCATAAGCATAATATGAAGGCCAGATCCTCAAAGATGCATAACCATGATGGGAAAGGCATGCTGAAATACCCTTTAGCTGAGGTCCATACTATGTGCTTTTAAGTCTAAAAAAAAAAAAAAAGAAATTCAGCATGTACAATATTGACTAGAAGTTCAGTATTCCAGTGCTGGTGAAGAGTGATCATAGAACCTGATGCAAAGAAAGCAATTTCCCAAATAAAGCCTAAAGATGCTGGCAATGTTGTCTGCAGGGCTGTGCTGAGCCTTTGTGTTTCCTGTTCACTGGCAATGTCTGAGCTGGTGCTCTGTGAGAAGAGAATACTGATGTGTGCCCTGGGGTGCTGGAGCTTGGGACTTGGTTCTTCCCCCAGCTTCCTTGATTTTTGTCACTTGAGTAAGAACTTTGGCACAGCTGCTGGGAGTACATTGCCCATGCAGGGCAAAATGACCAGAAGAAAAGAGGCAATATCAACAGTCTTCTTGTATCTCAGAGATGTGTTGAAACATGGCTGTTCAAACTCTCCAATGATGTGCAACACAATTGAGAAGCTCTGGAGAACTGAGAGCAATTTTTTCATTATTGTTGGAAGTGATAAATTACAGTAACATATACAAACTTGATTGCTTTGGGTTCAACTTTAATACAGATATTATACAGTACAGGTAAATAGGAAATATACATATTGTTTTATAACTATTTGGTCAACATATATAACTAGCATCTTTCTTCAGCAATAATTATTTCTTGAAAAGTGCAGCTTGTTTTAGGTTTTGTATTTGCCTTTTATTTTTTTAATATATAGGTTTATATATAAATGCTGGCTTCAGCTTTGAGTGGGAGAATCTGAGGCTTGTAATAGAGCTGGGACAGGATCAGTTTTGACTCTGTCATTTTGCTGCTGATAAGGTGACTTTTTTCAGTTGACTCTGACAGCTCCTTATGTGTAAGCATCCTCTTCTCACTTCTACCAGGAGCAGATTCTCGTACAGCTTTGATTTTTCTGCTTGTGAGGCATATTTTCTCATAGTACATCAGGAGCAGACATGCTGAAAATTGCCTTTTCCAACTGGACACAGCCATATAAATAATTGGCATCATGCATGGCAATTATCACTTCAAACTCCTTGAAAAGTCTCACTTCCCAGGAGTTTGAAAGGAGGTCTGCCATGCTCTTAATGTGCGCTCTATTTAACTGCAAGAAATCCATCTGCTTTGTGGAATTTTGTCTGAATTTCAGCAGTGTCTTAAAGACAAAGTTAGAGTGGGATTTTATGTGTGTGCCTCTGGTTTGTTTTGTTCTGTTTTTTAAAGAAAAGAGCAGGCAAGAAGGCAGGAACATTTTATGTTTCTTATTTGATCAAGTGTAAGAAACACTGCATTTTTTGCTTTCATTCCTTTAAATTAATTTCACTCTACATGATTTATAGGGAGCTTATTTCAGGGAGATCATCACTGGAAATGACATATCTAAATTAATAACATTTTTTCCTGAATAATTTAACTCAGTAAATGCTCATACTTTGTAATCTTTGTATGAATGAACAGTCTCCCAAGTTTCTGTGTGGTCACAGGATGGGAAGGAAAGGGGCAGAAGAGTAGTTTGCAATTGACACCTGCGTTTCCTCGGTATTTTTCCATTTCTTCCTTAAGAAGTAGCTCTCATGTAATACTAGGAGGGGCTGTGCTGTTTTCAAGGCTTGCCTCTGAACAAGAAATTCTTCATATACACATGCTATTGGCTGAAAAGACTGCTGAACAACAGTTTTAACATGAATTTTGGCGAAAATGTGTCAGTTTAATCACCCTTAAAACAGGTGTTCTGAAAACATGAGTATTTAATGACCTACCCTGACTAACATTTTAGATTCAGATTTTTCTAGTCTAACATATTGCCTGTGTAGATTCCTTTTCTGCTCTTTGTTGCTTGCTGGTGGTTCATTAAGCAATGTGATCAACATGAAGCATTCTGAAAAAAATAAATGCTCAGTTGCAAATCAGTTTATTAATCTCCTCTCATACTTAGCAAAAACCTTTATCCTTTTTAGATGAGTTAAAAAAGTCTAATTCAAGGGATTTAGCAAATGCAGATTTGGTTAAAGAGCATATTCCTTTCTTCTGTGACGAATATTGAGCTTGAGTAAAATCCAAGCTAATCTTGACTCTGTTTTCCCCTCTTATCACATAACAGACAAATGTTTCCTGCAGCTACTGTGTCATAGCAGAGCATCTGCCTCTGTATGAACCAACTGCCAGATAGCCTTAGCAAGCAGTCAATTTATGCAGTTGACAGGTTTATTACTTTATCAGATATTTGCTCAAGGACAATTTTATTATATGCAAATCATTGACATAAATTGGGGAAGAATGAATTTATTAAGGGGTCTAAATTAATCTTTCACCATTTGCTATGTGCATTTTTATTATGTAATGTATTTACTTCTAGAATATTCATTTTTCTGAGAGCTGTGCTGCAACTACAGGATTTGTCAAGGTTGGGTTAATGCTGATTTGTTGTTTTGTATTTTTTAACAGGCTCTACCTTAATGTGGGGCAGAGTTCAGAGAACATGGGCTATAGAGAGCTTTGGCTTGAGATAGGGAGTTAAAAATTCATACAGATGATTTTACTGGACTTGAATTTTTAAAGTGTAAGAGGGAAAAAAATCAGATCCCTACTCATGGACTCAAAAGACAGTCACCTGCTCTGCAGAACTGATACAGACCCTGGTCTGTTTAACTGACTGGGCAACTATTTTTTATTTATCAGTAGAGAAATCCTAAACAAAAGATCTGGAAAAACAACCCAAACACACTCCCCTCCAAAAAAAAAACAAGCAAAAAAAAAAAAACCAAAACACCCAAACAAACCAAAACTACCCAAAGCAAAACAATACAAACCTCCCTCTCACAAACAAAAAATAACCCACAGCAACAACCAGGCAAGGAAGAGCCCTACAACACCTAAACAATTAAATAGGAATAAATATTTACAGGAGGATTTGGGGGATCTATTTGGTTTGCTTGGTTTTTGATCTCATGTTCTGGATTTCTTCTTCCCCTTTTTGGGTGCACTTTATGTACCCATTCCTGCTATCGGATCAGGCTTTCACAGATAACCATGGCAAACAGGTTTGTGTTGCTTTTCTCAGTGGTGACATCAGGATCTGGACACTTTTCTGCAGAAGAGGAGTGAATATGTCTTGTGCTTTTTTTATTTATTCTTTTCTAATTAAGAAAAGAAAACATATGCTGGCTCAGGAATATTAGCATGTCTAACACCTCAAGATTTTGTGGTGGGAGAGGTTCACTTTTTTCTCAGATCTGTTTAGTACTAGATGAAGTTCATGGCTTGAGAAACCTGTGTTCAGAGTTTGATTGAACATTTTATTTGCTACATTTGTGCTACAGCCCTCATCAAAAAATTGGGAGTAAAAGTAAGGTTTTGGAGGGATGACCACACTGAAAGCTGTCAGATGCTCAGGTTTCATGTTATTGGGGCATAAAATTCTTAGATGTAAGCTCGTGAGACCAAGAAAACATAATAAGGAATCCAATTTACCTGAACTTGGAGTTATAGGTCCATAATGACTTATATAGACCCAAAATGAATTTTGTATCTTCTCTGAGAAACTTCCACTCCCTGTCTTCTTCAACTCACCCTGAGCTGGTAGAGCATTCAGTTGTGTCAGAGGGTGCTGAGAAGACATTCCACTCTTCTCATCTGGAATAACCTAGGTTTGCTGACTTTCCTGTATATTAGAAGACACTCAATAGTTTCCTCCACCTGTTGAGGCAGTTGGTTGAAAAAATATTCATTTTCTTGACACAAAACAATTACTTACAATGCATAAGGGGAGAGATTTAAGAATTCTCTGAAGTTTTGTGTTTAGAGAAACCTGGAGAGAAAAGGGGAAAATAACTTGGAAAAATTATTGTCAAATTAGCTTTACTGTATATTTTTCATTTGTAGGTAGTACCAAAAGATTTTCATTTTTGAAATTAGCAATACTGCAGTTTCTGAAATATAACAAATTCTATTCTTTATAAAATTTCCTTAATTTATTTGAAACAGTCTATTTCAAGTTCTGTTTTGAAGTTTTGGGTAAAAGAATCATAGTATGTAAAACTGTAATTCAAGTCAGATAACTTGTCAACATCTTGTGCCAAAACCATTTAATTAATTTTGGAGTTGTCAAAGTGAGGTTTTAAAGAGTTTTCACAGATTTTAAGGGATTTTTTTTTTCTTCTCTGATGGCTTATTCTGTTTGTATTGTTTTCTCAGTCATCATTAATTATTCCTTATATACTCAAGTACTCAAATCATATGGGGAGAAAATAATTATTAGAAATCTTTCTCACATTGATCTTACCTTACATTTCTCATAGGTAATTCCTAATACTCCATTTCTTTAAAAAATGAAAGGCATACTGGATTTCTCTTTAGATAGACCTCAGAAGGTTTTTCTAGGTTGTGGAAGATCTCCATAGGTTTTACTGCATTTGATCTGCAGAGTGCTTGAGGCTTCTGTTTCCATCTTTGAGAAAAAAATTATTTCATGCATTTGATATTCTGCTGTCAAACAGAGATATCAATATGAAATAAAAAATAGATGTATGCTATATTGAATGTGTCCAGAGCTCTCTGAAAATTGAAAGTTTGAAAGCTCTGGTTAAATCTTGCTGTAGTGTTGCCCTGTCTCAGGGTATTGTTAACATAATTCCTGAATGGGTGAATTACTCTGGTAAACAATTACTGTTAGTGTCATGAATTCATGCCCTATTTAGTAGAAATAAAAACATTCAATGGAAATTGAATTAAATGTATGGTACATTCAATGACATATAACTCACAGACTTGGTATGTTATTTGAGAATGGCACTGCAGAGATTGGAGAAACACAAAGACATTTTATGGAGCACATCGTGTGCCGTACCATGGATAATCCCATCTTCCTCTTGGAAACAGAACAATAAACTCTGTGGAGGTGTATAATATTGATGGAAAAGAGCTGGCTTGAGTGTAACCCTAACAATGGGTGGATATCACATGTTAGGAATGTGAAATTAGGGACCTGGATTCATTTGACTGCTCTGGTTTGAGGTTGGGCTCACAATAACTCTTGGGGGCTCTGCTTCCGTGCTGCTGTTAATGGAGAGCACTGTTGAAAACATCATCAGGAAACACAGCAAGGACTCTTTCATGCACTAATTTCTTCCTCTCTGGCTCCTGAAGAGACCCTTCAGGGTCCTTGCCTCTTGAGCTTTTCCTTTTGACCCAAACACTTAAAGGAAATAATCCTTATATGCATCCAACACAGTGTCCCTGTAAAGCTGAAAGATCAGCTTTAGGTTTAATGTGTGATTTGTGGGTTGATGTTGGTGATTATATGAAAGTATAGAAAGATTTGGGGTTCTATTTTCTACTTGTAAACTCTTTGCTTCATTCCAGCCACGTATAAATTTTGCCTTTGGATGTGTGTGCTTTTAGAGTGTCAGGGAGATTCTTCTCAAGCAAAAATATCTGAGCTACTTGTCAGGGTTTTTAAATAGCTTTTGTTTAGCAAGGTGATACAGCTGAAAGAAGCACTCTGTGAGCTGTATCCTCTGCTAATGTAAATCAGAAAAGTCAGAAGGCTCACATTTCTCACCTCAATATGAGTACTATCCTAGTTAATCAATATGTAATAAACCTCAGATGTTCATTGAAATTCTTTTTCCATGCCAAATCTTGATGTCATGCTGTTTTGCCAGTAAGCATAAGTGAAATTTATCCTATATAGGGCTTTTCTACTTCTTTATGTTAGAAACAAATTCTCGATATTACCTCTGGGTATAAAATATATATGTATTTTATATATACATATAAAATATACACAACATATGGAGAGTTCTATTAGAAAAGTGTCTATCTAAAAATAAATAGTTATTTTGCTGTTTTTAACACTCATAATTCTATGCAAAGTTGTCTGGTTTTGAAGGAGAAAGGTCACACTGCCTTTTCTTTCCCAAAACTTCATGATTCCCAATTCAATGCAATCACTCAGTGAGATGAAGATGTTTAGTAATGACTGATTTTCTCATATTAATTCTGTGTGTCAATTAACAGATTCAGATTCTTCGGAGTAAACCTTACAACTCTGTGAATGATAGATTCCTGCTGGTGGTTTATGACAGAATAGCACTAGTTTTTCAAAAATTCTTTCTGCTGTTATACTGCCACTGTTTAATGACAACAGGAAATCATCAATCAAATTAAAGTTCTCTGTGTGTCACTTAAAAAAAAATCCTAATTTTACTAGAGAGAAAGAGGTAGAGCTTAGCAGGGGAAGGCAGATGGTAAGTTGATGGAGCTATTCAGTCTAAAGTCTCTTAAAAATACTATTTTTCAAGCCATGAAGGATGAGGGTGCAATCCATTTTAATTCCAACTCGAGAAATCTTGTTGCTCTAGCATTTCCCATACAAAGCAAACAAACAATACAAAAAAAAATCAAATCCAGATTTGTAATAATCTCTCTTCTGCCTTCTTTCCTTACCTTCCTTCTAGGTGTAGAAGACAGTAGTTATTGCCTCTGACATAAGAATAATAGTACTATAGTATAGTAACATCATATTCTCCTTGAAGACATAAATTGGTAATTCGATATATGTGTGCATTTGTATATATATGTTTACATGAAGATCATTTAGAAGCAATTGTCATCCCTTTTAATAAAGTTTCCAGTAATCCTGAAGTCACATAATGTCTTTTTTTTTTTTTTTTGTTCAGTACATTTTATGTAAAGAAGCACTAAAGTACACTAAAACAACTGCTGAAACTGAAGGGAGAGATAGAAAGATGAGTTCTTCTTTTCCTTCCTCAAACATTTTAGATAGGAAATTCTTATGGACAAAAGAGAATGATAGAAGAACATGGTTAGGTGTAGCAGGAGATTGAAAGTGAGGAAATGTAAATCTGGCATCAGCACTGTGCTGGGAGGAAAAATCAATTAACCTGTACAAGTTAAGGAGTGGTGAAAGGATTGAAGGGGTTTGAGGTTCAAAGCTGCTTGTCTTATTCCCACTGTTGAGTAGTTCTAGTGGTTGTCAGAGCCAAAAAAAAAAAAAAAAAAGTGTGTGAAGAGGAAATAAAGGAAACAAATAAAAAAGAGGCATGCATCTAATAAAAAGTGAGTTATCTAGTCAAATAAACATAACAAAATAAACTACATTGAGAATTACTTCATCAGAGCCTATTTACATCCAGGGCTTCTGAAACCTTATGCTGCATTTTTTGTTGAAAACTGTTCCAAAAGGTTAATAAAATAGGAGATGTTTTCATAAATGTTTGGTCAATTTGAATAGACTGCTTTGCATTTGGAAGCAATAGGCTGCTTACAGCACAGCTCTAACACATTCTAGCCATGTATTGACACCCAGAACTCAAGCTAATTACTTTTCTCCTATGCTTCTGTGAATTCTTAAACCGTCTTTTAAAGTAGATTCCTGGTAGACAGCAGAACTCACTCAGAAAAACAGATTTGTGGGACATCATGAAATCATGATGACCATAACGGAAACAGGGGAGGAAGTATAATCTAGACTCTTAATTAATAGCATTGTATCTTCTTTTTCACTATTGAACCACTACTGATCAGTGCAATGGCAATATAAAGAATATAACAAAACTATAGTTCTGATACAGCTGAACTGTAAGAGTTATTGGAAGACTAATTCAGATCTTTCATTTTCAGAATAATTTCTGATAAATTTCAGGTGGCTGATCTCAGGTCAGCTGTGGGTAAAATTATTTTCTTAGGATGTGTGTAAGTAGAGAAATTCCATTCAAAAAGAGGACAAAAAGCAAGCACTCTGTATTCAGAACCTCAACAGGCAGCTACCTTCCATATATCAAATAGAATGACTGTGAATAATTCACTTCATGTTTGAAAAGTTCATAATTAAGGCTAACAACAGTATATTGATCAAATATTTATAAGCTAAGAAGCACTTTTTTTTTTTCTAACACCCACCTCCAGCACCCCTACTAGAATTTAACTCAGTTATATACATGATCCAGGGGACAGTCTTTTAATCACTTAGAAATAAGCAGGAACCAGATAGCAAAACTACTCTCCCACATTTAGTGCTGTTGGCACACAAAGAAACTTTAGACAGAGTACTTCTGGTTTCAGCAGAGGACTTTTGCCACTTGCATGAACTGAGCACAGTTACAGTTGTGTGGGAGACTGAAAGAGCAATGTCACTAGGGGTAAAATTCACCAATTGTTATTCTTAATTATGTTTGCATGCATAATTCATAAATATTATTCATAGGCAAGAGAAGAAAAAAATGAACAAAAGCACAGAATTCTTCACAAAATAGCTACAATATAATTAGGCAATATACTTAACATGCTTATTACCAATGTGATTTTTAGTTACAAAGCTAAATAATGTCTCCCTTTGGAGGGAGAAAAAAATAGAAAAGGAGGGGTGGAGTGAAGAAAAAGAAAAGCCTTGCTTTGCCTTATCCCATGTGGTGAATGTTTCTGTTCTAACAAGCTTCTCCTGCCAATAAATGTAAGAACAGAAGGTCAAACAAAAGGAGGGCCTGGGCTGTGCTCTGTGCTCATCATGTTCACAGGAGCTGCTGAGGTCCCTCCTCAAACAGCCTGAGGGTGAATTTCATCTTCCAGACCAGGCTGTGTGAGATGGGGCTCAGCTCAGCACAATACGAGCTTCTCCCAGCTCCTCAGAACACACCTCTGTTTTCTGGACACAGAAAGCTGCCTACTACATAAGCTTGGCAATTTTATTCAAACTGCCTCCAGACACCTCTTGATGTGGGACTGAACCAACTCCTGACCTCAAGTCACTATGGTGGTTCCTATATTTTTCTCCCTGATACCCCTAAAGAATTAGGTACATGAGTACTGAACAAATTTTAATCTAACTACATGGCAGTTGTGAGAGGACATAGGATTTTCATGCCAATTGTAGAACTGATGATTTTTAATTTTTTTTTTTTATTCTGGCAGTCAAGCTGACATGCAAACCTTAAAGGGAGCTTCTGAGAAGGCACAAAGGGCTACCATTTATAAAATCCTCTGATTTCAAAGTGTACAGGACTATAGCCTGTACTGGGAAAAAATATCCTATGCTAACATTCATTCATAATCTGCTAAAAGATATCCTGCCTTGCACTTCTGTCACTACAGTGTAATCATCTGATAGTGTGTATGTACCTTAAACAACCATTAATTATAACCTGTCAGGGGAGTTATATTATTTACCTCTAAAATCTTGAGCAAATGTAAATTGTGCTCGAGTCTTCTAGAATTGAAAATAAAATTAAAGCCTCTGCCTCAGAAGTAAATCAGAGCCTTAGGAAAGCCCTGCAGGTGTTTTAAGTTAGCACAGTACTGAATTTACTCAAAATATCAGCGTAGGATTTAATTGAAAGCCAACTCAAATCATGTTCTTCTCCTTCTCCCTACTCTCAAATGACCAAATTTTTCAGTCTGTGATAACCCTACAATTAATTTTCAACAGTGAGAAAACAATTTGTTCTATCAAGATGATACACTTCCTTAGTCACAAACTGCTTAAGACTTCAAACTTCAAATAGCTTTAAAATCAAAGCATCAGATAAAGTTTTACTTTGAAAAGCAGAAAGAAACTCCATACTCAAGCATATCACACTAATTCAGAAACTGATCTCTCTAGTGCTTTTCCCTAGCACTTGATTTAGGCATGGATTTAATTTTCCAGGGTGGTGCACATTCCCCTTGAACACTGTTGTTGAGGGCTGTATCAAAGGGATCCTCTAATGCTAAAGCACATATTCCTTATTCAGCAGAGTGTTCAAAGCAAGGAAATGCCTTAATCTCAGCAGATGCCTCCAAATATTATGTTTGAAACAGTAACTGGTCATTTTCATATCCCTTTGCTGGACCTTGTTCAGAATTCAGATATTCCATGTTTGGACCTTCAGTATTGGGTACTTTTCATTCAATGTTTCTTGTACATTGTCAAATTGTCAGATTTTCATCTTGCTGGAGGTCTGTACCTAGATTTTAGTGAATTAATAGGCTCCCCAGGATGGCCCCCACCCAGTGCTTCCCTCTCTGGGGTAACACAGAGAATGACAACCAGGGCTTTTTGTTAGAACTCCTTTCAAGCATTGCTGGGTCATATTCAGTCAGCATTCTTTGTGCAGATTTGGGATTATCTAGGGAATGATTGTGAATATGCCACCAAGAAGGAGTAAAGCAATTGGAGAGTGCTATAGGTACATGAGCAGATGACTTGGTGCATTGACCTGAGGTTGTCAATGCATTTACTTGCTTACCAATACTATTTCATGGCCAAAAGGCTTTTGCCTGCCTCCAAAACAGGGCTATGAGCAGAGCTTTAGTTACACAGAAACATTATCACTTGGACAGATTTTCACTTGGCAGTGCTAACTCTGAAATGTTACAAATGTTAAATGTACTGGAGTAATGACAATAAAGATCTTAGTATACCTAGTTGTAGAAGCACTGTAGGCACCTCCACACTCTAGCAGAGTTGAAAATAATGGTGAAAGCAAATGTTAGTTGAAACATACGTAAAGAGTGTGTCAGACTATAATTTTGTGGAAACAAACTCATTAACTCTCACCTTTTAAAACAATTTTAGAAAAACCTACACAGAATGTCTGTCATAACTTGCCCCAAAGTATGGCAGTGCAGCACAATGCACATCTATTGGTATTAGAGACATTTAAAATCTGCCATTAAACAAGTAATTGTAAGCAATGTCCTGCTTCCTTCAGGGATACACAACCAGGAAATTTCTAGAGGGATGAATACTGAGCTCTCATCCACAATACTGTTAAGTGCAATAAAACCAAATGGTGATAGACATTCTTCTCCTGATTTAATTATTGCAGTACCTCTGACGTTTTGCCTGTAAAGTCACTTCTGGATCAATAATAAGGAGGAAAATTAGTTTAAGAGATCACAGCCAATTGCTATGAGCAGATTGGAAAGAACAAACCAATCATGTAATACCTCTAACAAAATATCTCCACAGACCATTCACTGGATTTATTTGGTTTTGTTTGGGGTTTTTTTCTGTCTGTTGTTTGTTTTGGGGATTTTTTGAATCAGTCGGACAAACTGAACTTTTCAGATGAACACCTGATCTTGAGAATGTGTAGAATGTAGATTACACAGGATAAGTTTAGGAAAGATTTGTAAGTTTAAAGAAAAATGGGAAAAGAGAGGCAAATTATAAAGGAGTTGACTTAACTGCAATTTCTGTAAAAGCACTGAAAGCATTAGTCTATTTTTGAGCTCAAAATGGCAAAGTCAAAATCTTGATTAAAATATATATTGTACTTGTGCTCACTGAAAGCCAGTGTATATATTTTGATAAGAATAAGCTGTTCATTCACCAAAAGAGGTAAAACTGGAAATCCTGACAATTACAAGAAATCACACATAAATCACAAGTAACAAATATCATATGTCACAAGGGAATAAGTATCCCCACGATATATCACAATAATGTCATGTATGCAGTGCCCAGAGCCGTGGTATATTTTGCAGCCCAGGAAAGCCATGAAATTGTTCTCAATTGTACTTAGCATTGGAAAGACTTTAACTGTGTCCAGGTCTGGGCACTCCACTGCAGGGAAATAGAAACTGTTTGAACAAACTGAAAAGGAACTTAGCTTAATTTTTACAAAAAGAAAAAAAAGGAAGAAAGGAAATAGTAATGTTTAGCATCAAGGGGGTGATGTGCAAATGTTTTCCAGTGTAGCATGCAGAGGCACAGGGAACTTATTCTTCCTGTCTAGGATGGGTAAAATAAACAAACATGATCTTAAATTATGGTAAGGAAGATTTAAGTGAGACCAAGGAAAGCTTCCTAGTGAAAAATGTTATGGAGCATTTGATTAAATTGTTTTACCTCTCAAAGTTCTTCTTGCAGCCATGGTTTGTATTTCTGTTATGTGGATGAAGTAGTTATACATTGATATGTTTGTAATTTTGTGGATATTTCAAATCCAAACTAAGCCCCTGGGTCTCTTACTCTGACTGTAATTTCAAATTCCCCAAAGGGCTCAGAACATATGTGTAGTATGTATAGTTTATATAGACATCTTGTTTTACATCTTTTAAAATGTATGAACAGAAACTGCTCCCAGTCCAAAATCTGGATGCAAATACCCTGGAAATTTCTGGAGAGGATTTCAACCCTGTATTCAAGCTTAAATTATGCATCCTAAATCCCTTTCTGATTTGGAGCTATTTTGTGCAAGAAAGCATTTGGAATTAATTTTTTTTTTTTTTGCAGTTTTTAATTAGAAAAAAGAATCTGACTGATTACATTCCCCCCTTCAATTAACTAAAATAATTTCACTTCTGGGCTTATACCTTGCATTCCAAATTGCAACTAAACGTGCATAAAAACTTGTAAAGCCTGATGGTAGGATCCCTAAAAATAAAGATTGAAAACAGGAATGCTCTGAGATTTTAAGATACATGGGAATGAACAATAATGGTCCAATGTTTCAGGACAATCTAAGGCTCTTTTCTCTCCTCTATTTGTTCCCAGAAGAACACTTTTATATAACGCACGAATACCAAGATTTGTGGTGGGAATACTTCACATCTACAAATGGCTGTCCCACTGGGATTTGTAGCACTGTTTTAGATTTCTGTTTCCTGCTTCAGATTTCTGATTCAGTTTCCTGAGGTTTCACCGTCACACCAAATGCCTTTTCAGAAGAGTTCTGTTTTAGTACTTTTCTGATTATACACAGCTCTCTTTATATACCTCGATTGGATTACATTGAATCACACTGTCAAATTAATTGAAAAACATGGTCCTACCATAGCAAAAACATATGTGTATAAAAGGCAGCAAGTCATCAGCACATTCTAAATATGTTTTCTTGTTTAAAAAAATATTTTGTTTATATCAAATCTTCTTATATCCTTTTTTTGAGGAGGAAGAGAGATGTTTCCATTAGTACTGATTGAAAGTTGAGTTGGCATTGTCTGTGCCAAGAGAGAGCCACAGAATTCCATTTGACATCTCATATCTTTTATGGTCTACTACCCTTCTTCCGTTTCCCTCTTAATATATTTTGTTCTGTTTAAAGCAGGACTTGCAGTTTTTGTAGTTCAGGAAACCACAGTCATCATCTCTAGGTGTTTCTGCAGATCCTCTTCCCTATGCCTTGGTCATGCTGTCTCATTCTGCCTTACAGCTGTAACTCTGTACCTTTTCAGTCAGTTCACACAGCTAAAACTGCTGTTTGGGTTCATCAGGTCACATCTTGGTTACTGTAAACCCCCTTTCTCTTGCCTGGAGAAATGCATTCTTGCTTTCTGCATATCTGTATAAATTCATTTTTCTAGCTCACCATTCAGGTTTTGTACCTCTCCAATGATTTTCTATTGCATCAAAGAGAAGTCACTTGTCCTCACTTTCAAAATTGTCACCCCACCCAATTTATCCTCATTTGTTCACACCAAACTATTTTATTTTTGGATCTGATTGTTCTTTCTTTGTCAATATGACTGAAAATCTAAAGTGTGTTTTAGCTTTGTCTCATTGGGACATCGAGTTGCTCCCCCAAAACTGCTGAAGACCATTCTTTGAACATCCGTTTCCCCTGGAGTATTTGTCAAACAATTAATTTTTGTCAAACATTAAATTACAGTAATAGTTTTTGTCAAATAATTGTTTATTTGTCAAACATTAAATTACAGTAAGGTGAGAGCACTGGCTGATGTCAATCTGAATGGTTTTCTTTCTAGCCCTAGACCCTAATGATAGACAGTAGATGATTGTGTATTCACTAAACCACCAACATTACACCAGACCTGTAATATTTTTGGAAGTAAGGATTAATTTCTGTTTTGAGCTTGAAGACCACTTGGAAATGTGTCTAGAATAATACAGAATATATTCAGTACTATTCTTGCATTATGATAATACAGCTATTATATGATTATAAGGAAAATCAGTGAAATACTAGGCATTCCATTGAGTGGTGTTTTGGGTTTTTTTTTTTCCTTCAAAGTGTGCACTTTGTCAGGTTTTGTATGACAGTGGGATGTTATGACATCTGTGCTGTACTGCTCTGGTCCCCTTTTTTTGCTCTGGCTCAAAAAAACAACCTGATCATAATGTCAATCAAACTGCTCTTCCTGCTAATTGTGTCAGTATAATGATTTTAATTTAAATAAAAAATAGGCAAAGAAAAATTTGATGTAAGGCCTTCTAAAACTGATTTGAAATTCTGTGCTCCACAGTGAGAGGCATTGTTAATTAGTGAAATGATATGGGATAATTACACTGGAAGGGACCATGTGAAGCAGAGCACAGGTAGAATTGGTTGACGTAGAGTCGATGTTAGAAGATATTAAGTCATCTTTAAATTTTGGTAAACATCTGCTGGGATGACTGAAACTGAGGTTTGGGGAAATTATCAAGTATAAGTGGAAAGATCAGGTTGGCTTTCACAGTATTACAGCAGGGGTTGATCAGGATCAAGATTTTGAGAGAATAGACTGTCCTAAACCCAGCATGATTAGATTTCAGATTAGTTATTTTTTTCTTTGCTTTCTGTTTGTTTGGGGTTTTTTTGGTTGGTTGGTTGGTTGGTTGTTTTTTTAGCACCTATGGTATGCATTTTAGGGTACCTCTCTAAGATCACATCACTGTTTTCTGATCTGTCTTAAAAGAAGACAGAAGCATATGTAGCTGATTTGCACATGAATTTCAGGAGAAAAATATACAAGACTTTAGAAAATATAAAATAGGGGAAGCATAACCATTTTTTGTTAATTGCACTAATGACCATCAGAAATTCCTGAAGAGTTAGAGATTATAATTCTCCCTGAGACACTTGTGTAGTTGAAACCCATTGAATTCAATTAATGAAAGAACAAGTATTTGGCATGAATTGCATTTAGCTGAGTTTATAAATGGCTCCCTGGTAAAAACAAGTATGTACCAATTGTTTAAGTAGTGTTCAAACACTAACATAGAGATGGTGCAGTAAACAATTTCAAAAATATTGTCCTCAAGCAAAAGTTATGATTTAGAAAAATCATAGAAATTTAGAAATTCATAAGAACGCAGACATTTCATGCTGGATAAAAGCAGGCAATCCAATATCCCATCCTTGAACTGACCCAACCCATGTTCTTTAGAAGGGCCTATAACAGGCAGACACCCTATGGCACATCTTCATGTATGCCTAAATCCTGGCCTCACCAGAGAGTTTGCTTCAGGGGTTAATCAAATTGCAGTCTTTCTTCCAAAATATATACATTGTTCTCAACTATAACAACTGTAGATAATAATCTGCTATCCACATATATGTTTGTAATAGTTTTGAATCTCAAGTTTTGTCTTCAGTAGCTTCTTGCAGTAGACTTCACCATTCCATTTTGTTTTCAGCATCCCCATCAATTCTTTCAGGTGTCCATTTGTTGTTATGCACACAGAAAACACTGATTTACTTTTGCTTAAACATTTTGGATTTATTTGGTTTATTTCTGTATCATGTAGACCCCCTGTGTCTTCACTGTTAAAGAGAATAAATCCAGAATATATCCAATACAAACAATACAACCTAAAAAGATAATATAAACTTTGTAATTGTTCTCTTAAGGGCTTCCAGGACTGCATGGAATATGTAATCTGTTTTAACAGGGTACATAATTATTTAAGACTCCTGAACTCTTAAGAAGTATTCACCTGTAGAAAAGTCTGTGTTCATTTAGCAGAGCTGTGGAAAATTCCTTTGACATTTTCTGTTGGAAATAACATAAATATGCACACATGTGCTAAAGTAATTTGTTGTAGACCTCTGCAAATTATGTAGTTTCTTCTGTGCTTATCTGTTCCCAAGAAGTTTTCCTCTTTTTGTTTTGCTCTCCAGTCTCCAAGCAATTTGATATTCCTCAGATTGTTGATGTCTTCATACATCAGCTGACTTTCTAAACACCTTATTAGATTTGTTGTATGAAGCATTCCAAGTAAAATATAAAAGAGAGAAAGCAAAAACCTATCCATTTTTGCCACATGCTGACGTGAAACAATGCATGGGAATAGTGGTCAGCCATAAATCAGGAAAAAAATAAAATTCAACTCAGATAACCTGGGGTAATTTAGAGTGTATTTTTCAGAACCAGCTGAACTGATGGCTGTTCTCACAGGATGCAGTGAGCTCTGTGTTGGGTTGGCAGGATTCTAGCAATATGACACTTGTTTTTCTAGACAGAAGCTAATTAAGTCCTCACTGAGACTTATAAGAAGTTTTAGTTAATAATCTTTGGGACAGTTGCTCCTAAAGTAGTAATCCAAAGGGCTGAACACATTGAATCAGAAAGTCAAAAGAGAGCTGATTTTCAGCACAGACAGGTCTCACCTAAGCAGTTTTAGCCTTCTGTGATCAAATTTGCGTTTCTGCCAGCTTTGGAAAGGGAGCAGCAGGCAAATTTAAGGTGCAGGTAGACAGCATTTGATCCAATATGGGCTGATCCAGCAACTCAGTGCTGCTGAGGGGCAGCTGGGCTCATTCTTGACCTTACCATGGTCCCTTTCACAGTGCCACTCACGTGGCCTCGCAGTGAGATTCTTCAATCCACCACATCAGCAGTGAAAAAATGATCAGCTGTACTCCAGGGGTCACGTTCTTCCAGCAACAACAGTCTGTTTCAGCAACAGTCTGTTTCCTTTCAAGGAAGAACAGAAAGCCCTTCTCTGAGACCTTCTTCTGCTAATCCCTGCCTCCACTTTTGGTGTGTTTGCCTTTTGCACTGCTGGGGCAGGGACTGGCTGCCTACTTGGTCTCTTCTTCCACAGTGAGCTAGGGGTGAGTAGAGAAGGCTGAAGGAAAGAAGCAAAGCAGGAGCCCTGATGTAGCAGTTTTCAAATGCAGTTTTGTATCCTTGGTAGTCAAGGGAGACCAGCTGGGATAGGCAGGGAAGAGAGGGACAGAGAGACCAATATTCATCCTGCTCAAAGCTCATCACTCTTCACTTTTTGTATGTTTGTCTCTTTCCTCCCCTGAGAAGCCAGGTGATCCCTTTTGACCCCTTCTATTCCACCTTTCCAATGTCCCTTTCTTTGCACTCTCCCTGCTGCAGCTGCAACCTTGATTCTTTTTTCCATTTGCAACTGAGAAGCCCTCTGCCAGTTCGTGCACATATTGTTTGGTAAGACCATTCTAAAACTCTGCTAGCAACTATAGTTTGGAACCATTCTTCACTGAACAAATGCTTTGAGCTACATTAAGAAAACATTTTAAAAATTTTTAAGTTTTTCTTTTTTTCCCCCTAATATTAAAATCTGCTTAGGGTTCAATGTGACTCGCTATTTCCCAGTTTCTTCATGATAATCCATAAAATCAACAGTAAGAGAAACAGACTTATTGTTTGTGTACCCTGCAGTTCTGCTTAAATCTCCAGCAAGTTGGAGGATGAATCATTCAGCTGATATCAGGCAGTAATTTTTATTTTTAAAGGACAGTCCCATTTCTATAGGTTATTTCATTAACTGCCCAACTGGATATGAATGAGTACCATACACCTGCAGTGTTTTGCCATCCATCCACATTCATCTCTTATTTTCGTACTGTTTTTCTATCTTTATATCAGATTACTTTTGTCTTTGTTCTGTGAGCTACTGCTTAGCCACTCTATATTATATATTTTTTCTCAGTTATATCTGTTTACCCTGAAGATAGTTCAAGTGCTTCTGAAAGAACAAAACCAGGCATTGCTCCAAACTTCAACTAGTCTATAAACGAATCATGACTGTAAATATCACACATTTGGTGCAGAGAAGTACATATGACTAATGAGGTTTCAGCCTCTGCTGCAGGTGGTCTTGTAATGAATGTCTTACAATGTACCCAAGTATGTTGGTCCTTCCATCTGCTTTTTCTACCTTATTTTATTTACTGCTATCAGTTAATTTTGCAATCCAGTCACGTTTCCCAGCTCTCATTCTAAAACAGCAATGGCATGCTATCTTGTGTCTTGCTACTCTCACCTGGTTTCAGTGCCAGCTCCATCACTTCTGCTTTCTGCCTCCTTTCTGCCTGCACTGCCAGTACCTTGGCATGGGGAACTGGAGCAGTCTTTCGGAGGTGTAAGCTGCTTCCCTTCTCCACATTTTGAGGTGTCTCCTTCATCAAAATGCAGACGTGGTGGCAAACCTGGAAACAGTGGAAACAGTGCCCCACGGGGACTGAGCTCTTTAGGCCTCAGGGCTTTTAGAACCCTGATGTCACTTGGTTAGAAGAAGCTGTTGGGGATGATAAGCAAGGAGCACCTTGAGCAGGAGACAATTTATCTCCATTGAGTTTGGAGAGAAGACAAGGAGGATACAGACTTCTCTCCATAGGAGGTGTGTGCTCAATAGGAGATGTTGATACTCTTGCTCACCTCAACTGAAATAAATTGCAGTTAATCTTGTCTAGACTGAGTAATTAAAAACATAGTGAGACAATTTATCCTATAAGTTGTCATCAAATCAGGAAATGTTTACACATAAAAGACCCCATGATGGGCTCTTCTAAATAGATCGGTAATTTTTTTCATATCTCTCCTTCAGCAACTGCTGAAGTACATCAATCACTTTGGAGTGGAAGCAGGAGATGGCTAGACCGTATTTCCCTGAGGATCAAAGCCAGACTGTGAATTCAGAGCAGCCAGGTTGCTCTCACTGAGAGCTGGAGCTGTAAATATCAGCTGACCTTTGCAGTCTATCTAAGCTTGTATCTCTAAGCATGGTATAAGTAGATGTGAAATAATTCCTAATCTTTTTTTACAGCTGTCATGGAGAAAGAGCTGCTGTGATTTTTTATCTTCTGCTAGATCCCCAGTCTTTCACCTACCTGTATTACATGCCTCTGGTGTGTTGGCTGCATAACCATTGCAGTTTTAGAGAGTTCATATTTGTAACCACTCAAAGTGTGTACTAAAGATTAGTCAGGAGTCCTCAAAGGAAAGTGTAAGAGTGTACAGATGTGCAACTGTCAGTGAAAAAAGTGACTGTGTCTTTTTAACTAGCCAAAATTATATCATGTAGTTGAAAAAAAAGGTCACTTTTAGTGCCAGGTGACAGCTTGGATCCCAAAGAAACTTCAGTCTAGCCCTCCATGGGAATCTAGTGGATCTCCTCACAAAGTCCTTCCCTAGGCAGTGCAGACATCGTCTGTGCTGTACCCAGATTTTATTTGGATCACTGAAATGGAAAAGCAAAAAGTTGATCACCTGCTTTGTAGACCAGCTTGAGTTAATATTTACCAGCCAATTTGCAAGGCAACTGCAAGAGACAGAATATCTCAGTGATTTGGAAATAGATGAGATTTAGCAGAATGAGAACATTGTACCTCATCTTCTAGTAAGTGCTCATTCCTGGAAAATTGATGTTTCAGGCAGAGATCTTTGGGGAGAAACCAGCTGTGAGGAAATGGATTCCTTTCTTACTACAGGAACTGTTGCTTTTTGATATCTACTGTTGGCTGATGGTTGTCTTTCATAAGTTTTTATAGCTTTTGATTATGGTTCAGCTGACCTGAAAGTCTTGATCTTTTCTGTGAGTCTTGCTAACTTCTGCTGAACTTCAGATATTGCTTGACATGCTTGGCTGAATTCCATGTCCAGCCTCCACCTGGACAGGAAGTAGGAATCCAGGTTCTTCTGAAAAATCAAGCAGACTCTTGAGTAACATTTAAGATTCTTCTTAGAAACCTTCCTTTGTCTGAATTTCTGAACATGTGTATGTGCTTACCTCAGGTATATTTTTCAGGATAGCAGAAAAAACATGATGACAGATCAGTGGGGTACTGTTAGAGTGGGGAGTAACTCCAGGGAGTGAAAGGCAGTTCAGAGCTTCTTGAGGCACTGGCACAGTGGTGTCCCCAGATGGATTTAAGGGAGTAGTTCCAATTCCTCATTGACCTCCCCATGAAAGGAAAAAAGTCCATCCCTGCCTTAGGAATTAGGACTTACTTGAGCAACTCCTCAAACTGGCTGGTGACAAATGTGTTTCAGGATTCTGCTGGCTGCAGAAGGATTTGGGACACTGAAGGAATCTGAGGCATTTCCAGCTCCAAACCGTAATGAGGGCTGCTGGCCTGCAGAGCAGGAACCACTTTAGTGAACAGGGAAATGATCCCTTCTGGCCAAAGAAGTTATCAGTTTTGTACACATCTAAGCCTGACCTCAGCAAATCTTGCATTTCGGTTAGTCTCTGGGTGAATGGCTGGAAAGTGAGTGCTCATATATTCCATGTTTGCTGAGATAGCTTTAATCAACATTCCAGCTGGAGAAAACAGCTCTTCTGGGCCCTTTAAAGCTGGAGCAAGCTTGATTTTGTCCATGTAGCTCACCAGTGAATACCGACTGTGAGAGACATGTAAAACTGGGATTTAAAGGCCAGCAGAAATCTGGAATCTCGCACACGGTAGATTGAACAGTACTTATGAAAAATATTACTATTAGTATGTGATCACAGAACCATGATCTCAATATGAAGACTGAGAACATAATGATATGTGATTTTATTTTCCCTGTCCTGCATCTCAATGAAGAACAAAATTTTTCCAGATACTTCCTCACACACTGAGAAAAAGTAAAAAATTATTATCAGTTTCTGCCCTGTTCAGCTGGAACTTTATTGCTGTGCTGGTTTAACAGAAGCCATTGGAAGAAGCTTGGCCTCCTCTTTCATGTCAGTGGTGGCATCTTTAGAGCAGCAGGATTCGATATGAGAGCAGAATATTCTGTTCTGAATGTCAGGAGCAGTTGTTACCATTTGTTGGATGGGAACTTAATGGATGAACAGCAGTGAGTTTATTTGCCAGAAATATCAAATGCTAACGAACAGCTTGCTGTAGTCCTGGCCTTGGCTTCCATCATTAACCTGATTAGACCAGAATTATCTGCAATGTTCTTGGATGTTCTTTCACTGGTATTAGAAGGTCATTAAACAATGGGCATATATTTTGCAAGCTCCACTGGGATTTCTTTTCGTTTCAAGCAGGTGAAGAAGGATTTTATGTTTCATTTTGAAATGCAAATTTTTTATATGAATTGGCAGATTGTCAACTTCAAGCAGAGAGAGCCTGAATTGATTGGATTGCATTGCTAACAATTTTTTTGCTTTCAGTTTAATTGTAAAAATTGCAGAAGGGTTGGTTGGATTGTTGGTTTTTTTGTTAAAGTATGACCTTCATCCTTTAAAGATCACTTGAACATCATCTGTTTTGTTTTCCAGATATTTTGCTTGTTTTTAAGGACAAAGTGATTTTGATCATAAGGGAAAATAATATGAATTCCATCAAATACATGCTGTTCTGGTGTTTGTTATTTGCATAAACAACTATATTATAGTAGTTGTTTAATTGACCATCATCAAAAGTTCAAAACTCACAATGGAAATATGAGTAGATGAATTGGAAGAAAATAGAAAGTGCTTGAAGACAGTTTATTGCAAGTTACAGTGTTCAAGTTTCCATAAAGAAAAGAGTTTTTAAGTTCTAGGCTGGCACTTTCCCCCTCCTTCCTGTAACAGATTCTGTCTAGATGTTTTACATCTTTGTCCCAATGCAAATATTGAATAATTGTTTCCCACAGATTAAAATGGGCTATTGTTCAAGTCTTAAATCTGGCACTTGCATGGCTATAGCTGGCCCTGTTGTATTATCAAATCTCAGCATCTTTTAAATTTTTTGGCATTATGCTCCTTAATATTTCCAGGAATGAAGATGAATTTTGTCTCCTCTTGGATTTTCTGAAGAATAGTTCTGTTAACTAAATCTTCTCCAGCAGACTCCCTGTGGTCTTGGATGAGTGCAGTTGTGGGGCAATGTGGTGCTCAGTTTATCCTGTAAAAATCCAAATATTGGCCAAAAGCGTAAACTGGGGGCAGGGGGCAGGCACAGGCCCAGGTTTCTAGGATGCCTTGTATGAAATCTCTTTCTATGGGTCCTGGTAGTTCTGTTCAGAGCAGGTTGTGCTTACAAAAGCAGGACTTGCCATCATTGGTAAAGCTGCCACATTCATGGATGAGGCAGCTTTTCCCATAGCAAAGCTTAGGGAGAAAGAGCAAACAGAGTTCATCATTCAGGGAAAGTGATTTTTGTGCTGTGAGACTAATGAGGATATGTGCAGGAGCTTCAGACTTGAATAAGCTTACTTTTTTCCTAAAAAAAAAAAAAATAAAAATCAGCATTTTTCTGGCTCTGGTTGTGATGAGGGGTGTTGTGAGGTTATTTCCCCTCTTCATTCTACAGGCAGCAGGACCTATTGTTAGTGCTGAGAAGTATGGACAGGTGCATATACTTTCATGCATATGCAAACAAATTTTTCCCCACGAAACCCCCTTTTACTACTTAAATATTCTTATTAATTATTTGCTACCTTCACTTTTAGAAACTGAGCCATGAAGCCTAACCCACAATACCAAGCTGCCTCTGAGGCAAGACCCAAGTAGTATCAAAACCTTCACTTCCTACTTGACAGCATCTGATGTTTTTGTATGGCTGTTTGTACAATATACTGCAGCGTGCTGCATATTAAAAATGGAGAGTAAATAAAATAGATGCTGATATGAAGTTGAGTAATGTGATAAGTTTTGAAGAGACTATTATTAAAAAGCATAAGAAATTCTAAATGACCTGTACTATTTTCATATTTAATTCACTAAAATAATTAATTATTCAGCAGTTGAGGATGTTGTTTATTTTCCACTCTAGTGCACTGGCATATCACAAAATCCAGTGCTCTGCTCCAAATGAACAGGGCCTCTTAGTCATCTAAATACATATATAATGCAGACAACTTAGTGAGTTGGATCTGGGCAATTAATGGATCAAACATGTTTTGAGACAAATGTGATGACCTTGTTCATACTGCATATTTGCTCTACAGCATCAGCATTGATATGGGATCTGCTGGAGCTGTAAATGAACAGAGAATTTCTCAGACTGTCACTGGATCATGACTGTGGCTGGTGTGATGTCAGGAGCGTGGCTACCTGCTCCAGCCCGGGACTCCCTCCTGCCTGGACTCACCTTGGGTACAGGATCTCTACCCTGGCTGAGGGACCCTGCTGCCACTTTGCTTGCAGCCCATCCAACCAGCAGCAAAGCTGAGCACCCCAGAGCTGCCAGAGACAGGGCCACAGGACACTGGGGGTGCTGGCAGTGTGCACTGCGTGCCGTGGGTGAGGTGTGGCTTTCCACAGCTCCTGTGTGTAGGGCTCACAGAACACAAGCACAGGCAGCCAGGGCTCCTCTCCCCTTTTCAGCTGAGGCAGAGGGTGGCTGGTGAGAGCGCACACACACAGAAACACCCACACAGAGTCATGGATCCCTTGGGTACCAGCACCTCCTGCCTTTTCCAGCTGCATGACAGGACACGCAGTGGCACTGAGCTTGTGCATCACTGGTGTTGAGGCACAGAATCCTGTCGTGGCAGACAGCAGCACCTGAATGCTGCAGAAAGAAAAAAAAATTCATGCTGGGGGTTGTTTGAACCAGGCAGGGCAACAATAGGGTCCCTTCCTCTCGGGGACTTGGTTCCAGATGGAGGTAGCTGGCAGGTCCTGGAGAGGGAGAGGTGCTGCAGTGTTTCATAGCTAATGAATAACCAACATATGCAACTGAGAGAAAGTGTGAGGTGGGGGCCAAAAATTATAATCTAAATAATTCATGGGGCTTGACGTATTTGTTGTGAAAAAATAAAAATATTGACCAACTGGATTTTGACTTTTTGAGATTTGTTGTGCTTCCCACTGCTCTACACACACGGCCACCACACCCAATGAGAAATTTGATTTTTAAAGATAAAGAGTTTCTATGAATATTTGAGTAATTCTTCTGAATAAATGATGTATAAAATCAGATTTTAAAAATCCAACCCTCTCTATCCTCTTTAGGTTCTTGAGTGCAGTAATCAATGCAATTAATGTAATGTAATAATTCAAACATAATACTTTGAATTTCTATTAAGATACCTGAAAATAAATATATGGTTGTCCATGAATAAAATAAAACACATCTGTTATTTTGTAAAAAAATATAATCCTGTGCACAATGATACCATGTAAACAAAAATATTCCAAGATCATTGTGTTGTGAATGACAAAAGAGACTCAGAACTCTGTCTGCTGCTCCTTGCACGTATCTGTGGTACAGATCCTGTGCATCTTTGCTGGCAGCACAGCTCAAAATTCTTCAGTGCAGGGCATAGTTGGAAGCCTGCAAAGCTCAGATTTCAAGTTTCCTGGAATTTGGGGTACAAAGATTGCACCTTTAGAATGAGGAGAGCATGACTTGGTCTGCTCTGCCAGCACTGCTGACATCCTCTCCATCTGCCCTTAGTTTCTGTATGTGTAAAATGCAGTTATACTGTTTGGGAGGAGTAGAAAGCACAACTCTCTTACATTTTGAAATGTTTTTAGATCTTTAGATTAAACTGAATAGAAATCTGAAGTGTTTATTGTTGACTTAAGTGATGGGGTCCCTGTGCTCTTGCAGGGTTTGAACTAACACTTATTATTAACAATTTTGTTAACCCTCTGAAGTGGAAATGTGGTCCTCACATGGACAAGATCTGGATGCTACCTGGGCAAATAAAAATTTGGACTCTTCCAGCAAAATCACAGCTTTTAAAGAAGGATATGTAAGGAAACATAGCAGAGAAATTTGTCTCTGGGGCTCCTGGGGACTTGAACACAGGTAAACAGAAGCAACTTATTAGTGTTGAATATTTACCGAAGGGAACCTCAAACTTTCTAAAGACAAATGCAACAAATTTAGCAACTCTTGGGACCCAGCCCTGAAGCAGTAGTTTTCTAAACACTGATCACTATTTTTCACCAATCTTAAAAATTCCCATTCGGTTGCTTAGAATTTTTGCAACCTTTTAAAGTAAGTTCATGCTGATTCACGAATATTGTTTGAGATGCCAGCCCCTATATTTTTAAAGTCTTAAAACACTGGCCTTCAGCTACAATTTACAGAATATTTTTGTTGTGTGCTAGGAATTTTTTCTAGCCTAGGAGGTGGGTTTACTAAATTAAACTGGGTAAAACATAGTCTTTGAGTATCTTCTTATAATTATTAATTAACTTATTTCTGCAATTAATAGAAAGAGCAATGCAATGATGGTATTCGGGAAAAATCGTGGACTGTTCTTGAAGTGCATCTTCCCCATACCACCATTTCTGTGTGGTGTTTTTACATTTGTTGTTGTAATGAAGTGGGTATCTGAAATTAACAGCAATGAAAGGGTCTTTGAATGCTCTTGTAGTGGTTTTTCTTGCAAGCTTTTCTCATATAATTTGTGGATTGGCTCAATGGACTAAAGGTCTCTGTTTCTGTAGTTAGATTAACTAAATGCAAAATACATTTGCTTTAAGTTTGAACTTCTTACCATTTGCATGGATAAAAAAACCTGAGGAAAATAGCCCCTAAAACTTCTGAGATTTCCTTTAATTTCTCATTTCTTTTCTATCATCTCCAATGTTTAATTAAGGTTTTTCTGGCAGTATATGAAATTAGCATCTAGTGGTAATTACTTTGTGTGATCATAATAATTTTGTGATGTATAGAAGTTTGTTTCCATGTCTCTTTAATTTGCTGCTCCAGAGATTATCTTAAAATGTATTGCTCTATAAAAGAACTTTACTGAATGAACTGAATTCCACTCTCTTTTATTCTCTCTTTTTGATTATAGTATATCTTCTTACTGTGTCCATGTCAGTTATATCAAAATCATATCTAAGTGACCAAGAACATTCAGCAGTGTTCTAAGTGTGAGCATAGGGATGAAACAAGTCCTAGGAGATGAATGCTTATTGTCAGTTTGCAGAGAGGTTTCCATGATGTACAGTTTGCATTTGCCCAGATGATAATACCTGGCTACAGATGACCTTTCAGCATGTTCCCCCTTCCTATTAAACCTCTGTTGTTGCTTAAAATAAAGTGACTATTCGATAAAATTCAGCAAAAAGCCTCAGGGCTACTCACTTCTAAAAAAACAAACTGAAGCTATCAGATAAAGCTGTCAGGGCTTGGGCTTTATCTAACAGTGCACACTCTTATAAATTGATTCGCTTTTCTGCCAACCCCACATGTCCGTGTAATAGCTTGGCTGCAGGTACAAGTACAATTATTATTCCGCCCGGGGTGATTTGTGTGGTCTTCGAGCCCGGCACGCATCCATTTATCCCCGGGGAGATGGGAGATAGATAAGGCAGAGGGAGATGGGAGATAAGGCAGAGGGAGATGGGACAGGGACACAGCCAGGGGCACAGTTACAGCCAGGGACAAGGACACAGCCAGGGGCACAGCTAGAGACAGGGACAGAGCCAGGGACAGGGACACAGCCAGGGGCACAGCCATAGCCAGGGACAGAGCCAGGGACAGGGACACAGCCAGGGGCACAGCTACAGCCAGGGACAGGGGCACAGCTAGAGACAGGGACAGGGACACAGCCAGGGACACAGCCACAGCCAGGGACAGGGACACAGCCAGGGACACAGCCATAGCCAGGGAGGGGCACAGCCACAGCCAGGCTCGGGGACAGTCCCCCTGGAAAAGCCGTGGCCTTGACAGCTGGCTGCATCCAAATCCCGTCCCACAGGAACCTGCCTGGTACTGGCTGTAGGAACACCATTACTGCTTATGGATGTCTGCAGGCTCCTACAAAAATCAATGCCTTGTAGCTATTTTCCTGTGTCACAAGTATAGGCAGTTACGTGGATGTGTGTTAAGATATTGTAATTTTGTAATTGCGTTGTTTTAATTTTATATAAGCAAAAAAATGTCTT
Source organism: Leptocoma aspasia (assembly GCA_013399835.1). Lineage (NCBI taxonomy): Eukaryota > Metazoa > Chordata > Aves > Passeriformes > Nectariniidae > Leptocoma > Leptocoma aspasia. Next base: position 492,444 of record VXAX01000811.1, read on the forward strand.
TTATTTTCAGAAAATCTTCCCTTCCCCTTCCCTTTCCTTCTTCAAGGGTTAATACTTAAACTCATTACTTTCTTAGAGTGGGGGAAAAATTAATTTTTAGATAGACACCACTAATTGGACATTGCTAATAACAGCTCAGGGAGCATGTTACTCAGAGCCCATGACTGCTCATATCTGTGCTGTCAATCTTGTGTTTTCATTTCTTCCCATGTAGCCTGAGCAGACTCACTGAGGTACAGTGGAATGTGCATATGCCTTTATCTACTTAGCTTAGCAAAATCCAGCAAAGATTAAACATGGAATAGTCTCAGAATTTAATGACTAGATATAAAAATATAATTTAGAACTATAAAAGCAGACATTAAATGCAGGTATAGGGGTAGTATATAAAACAATTTAATTCTATTTTAAAAAATTAATAATCTAAAACTATTTAATTTTATTTTAAAAAGTAAAAAAAACCTCCACATTAAAACATGTCAATTTTTCAAATTGGTAATGTTCATTCAACCAATTGTAAAGAAAAAGCAGATAACCAACAAAATAAATAATGAGACAAAGTAGAAATATGCTACCTTATATAATCATTATAGGGTATTATTGTCTCATGAGTAGAATTAGTTTGCCAGCTGGCAATTAAAAATATTTTTTGCTTAAAATCTAGTTTGAAATTTGGGTGATGAAAATAGTTGTTAAAAGCACACTAGCTTTTCTTAAAGCAGAAAAAATAACCCTTGTGGGTAATTTTATGCCATTGCAGAGCTTGCTCATAAAGCTGTTTGTATTGCATTATGTCAGAATATTGATCTGATAAAAATTTTGTATTTAGATGACTCTTTCTTCAAATAGAAAATTCAAGAACATTGTGAGTGAACTTAAATATTTCAGGTTTTTTTTTTCAATATCTCATAGGGTTTTTTCCAGAGTACTTTCAATTACAATTTTTAAAAATGGCTTTTTATTTTTTTATCATAGGGAATAACTCAGTTTAACTATTCCCTGCTCCAGTAGTCTGGTAGGAGAAAAACAAAGTAATTGCTTTTATAAAAATGTTCTGTCCACCTTGCTTTTTAACTTAAGTTATCATAAAAAGGCAAAATAGAGTTCTCAGAGTTGGAAAGAAAGAAAGAATGTGTCTCTGGTCTGCTTGGACAGACTGACGAGCTCACAGCCAGGGGAAATACAGCTGGATGAGGCACTGAGACCACACCTCTTCAAAGGGCAGCTCTGAAAGTTGTTATTGTTTCATTCTGCTGGAAAAAGATCCCACAGATAGTACCATTACTAACATTCCTAAAATGGGGACCTAAAGGTTTAATTAATTTGATTAAAGAAAAGCAAACAAATATGGAAAAGTTCAGAGAGCAGCAGTTCTCACTGATGTCATGGAAAATGTGTTGACTGGGCATTTTTTAAAAGTAAGTCACATGTTGGAAAGCAGCTCATGTAATGCTGGGAGCAAAGAAAATAAACATGCAGGCATTGGAAAATAAAGACAATTGTTTAATAGGATGTGGCAACTGCAAAAAATGTCTTTTTCCTCAGCCAAAGCTGTTCACAGTCATGTTTCCAAACACCAGCATCAGTGGTCAGATTAAGAAATGCATTTACAGTTCTTTTTTTTCTTTGCTGCTCCTGTACTGAACAAAAAGATAAATTTCAATCCAAAGGAAATAACAATATTGCTGAGCTGCACCATCTGTGAATCATAGATGGAGATCACCCATAGCTCTTAGAGATCTGAACCCAAAAATGAGGGATTGTTGAAGGAAGTGCCTAAAGTAATAAAGAAATATCTATGCGTGAAAAGTACGGAGATGTAGCTACACACCTTTACTAGGAATGTCCTTATATGTTGTGTTGAATTTTGGACCAAAAGTCTTTTTTTTCCCCCCATATTAATTCTACTACCTGTGGCTGTGAGCAAGCTTGAAAATTAAGATGTTTCATAGGCTTTTGATCATTGCAAAAATATGTGAAGCTTCTTTGAAGCTCCTGTATTAGCCTATCATGCTGCTCTGGGAAAGTATATGACTAAGTCAGAGATAGTTTAGTGCCAGATTTGGCCTTCAGGCTCCCAGCTTATGGTTTTGAGTGTAACAAAATTTATATAATAAACCAAACAGGCTTTGGTTGGGTTTTGTTTTGTTTTGTTTTGTTTTTCACAATTGGCACAGTGCAGCGCTATTTAAAGTGTGAAAAGAATTCTGCTTAAAGAAACTGCAAAGTGGCAGAACAGTTTTCCCCAGAGAGAGAATGTGCAATATCAAGCATACAAACTGTAGGGTCCACTGAATAAAAAAGGGTACAAGGAAAACTCATTCTGAGGAAGCAGAGATCAATATTTCCTGCAGCAAGTGTTGGCAAAAAAAAGTAGCATCAAGAAGAAAGATGCTGTAACATTAAAAGAAACAAGATTTACTATATTACTCATGGCATAGAAAAGGACTGGGGTATTTTTTAAAAATGATTGGTGAAGTAAACTCAGGGCTTTGAAAGATATGGCTGTACCAGCATCTTAATATAACACAGATGAATGTTAGTCTCACAATTTATCTTAGTTCAGTTGCTCCAGAGTACAAAACAGATATACTGGTAATTAAATTAAACTTGTTGTTTCTTTCTTTCTTTCAGTATTGGTTAGCTAGAAACCATTTTTTATGACTTAGCAATAACAAGCATTGATTTGTGTGCCTTGTAATCTATTTGTTCTTGCACGCATCTCGCCCGCCCCCACCCACGCTCTGGGCTTCGAGTAATCACAATGCCACAGTGCTGGGGGGAGAAACACAATTAATTTTTAGCATGTAATCACTGTGAGAAGGTCATAATCCCTCACTTCTAGCCAGCTGTTGTCACAATGTCACACTGACAATTCTGGCACAATGAATGAAATGTATAAAAATTGCCCTCAATGAGAAATACTCCCCATTAAGTCACTCACTATGTGACTGAGAGACTGATTTATGCCCTGTGCCTGTATAGAGTTGTAGTTGATTCACTTTGGACAAAAATGTTAAATGAACTAATTAAAGAATAAGCCCTAACCAGATGGGTTTGTTGCTGCATCAGTAAATACAGGCCAGTAATAAATGATCTGCAGATTCAGTTTTTAAACTATCCATGGATAATCCTAATTAAAGTGCCCTGCTAAAAGTACACCAAAATACCATAATAAATGTGGAGTATCTGATCCAGAAGAATTGCTGGAGTGTGTTGCAACATATTAGTTTCATTATGTAAATGGGAGCCCCGGAGGGTTGTTCTGAGGGCTAAACCCTTCCCTGCCAGAGGTAGAAATATGTCAGAGTACCTGCTTTTCCTAGGTGCAGACTTAACAAAATCATGGCATGTATTCTTCTAAAAGTGTCAAAGTAGGTTTTTGCAAAAAGAGATTGAATTTTGGTTCTGTATAAAGAGATGAGGGGGGGAAAATATAATTTATAGAGTTGTGAATGAATTTTTCAAAGTGAATTTAATGTTGAGCCAATTATCTGAACAGAAAACTGGGAAGTCTGACACATGGACATGCACATCAGCTGGCAATTCTGGTACAGGAGATTGACTCTCGGGTGGAAAAGTGAGGGTTGGGGTGCACAGAGATTCAGTGGAGCTCCTCACACCACAGACCACGTGATGAAGCTCTGAGACCTCTCTAGAACGAAACACTTCTGACATGTTTGTCCTAGGAACGATTAAAATCTATTTAAAATACATAATCCTTTGGAGGGAGAATGGAGGAAATCACCACCCCTCACTTTCGATCTGCTCTTAATTACAGTTTCCTACCAGCAATTCTGACACAAGAAATCAACTACACAAAACCCATCCTACTTCATATATTAGAAGCAGGTGTTTGTTTCATTAAGTCCATTTCACCAGCATTTTCACTTGGCCACATTTCAAGATGTGGCAAAAAGAGAATTGTTTTCTCATTTTCTCTCCCCCACCTCTGTTTCTCTTTGCTCTTTCCTCTCCCCACTCGTGTTCTCTTGCTCATGCACTCACACATGCTGTCCCACACTTGCTTTTCCCTTTCATATGCTCTTGCTCTCTCTTTCCCTCCTGCTTGTTTTCACCTCCCTTCTCTCTCCCTTTCTTTCTCCCTTTTCCTATCTTACCTTGTGTGAATTTCCCACTGTGAAATTTTTGTTGTATCGTTTGGAAATGAGATGCAAATACTAAATTTGCAGTCAGTTCTGGAAATATCAGAACCCATAAAAATAATTGTATAGGATTATGTGTCAATGCACAATCTCTGAAATTAAGAAAATGTCACTGTAGTTGGAAAAACTTTGCTTTTTATATTTAATATACTTCATAGTCCTTAATACTGGAAGAAAAGTGAATTTCAGAGCTCATCCAAGCTGGTAAAAACTGAGGACTTGGAAAATCAGTCTGTATTTACAAGATAATATTCTGTACCATAATGCAGCCTTACAATATTAGATTCTTACCAAACCATTTATATTTTTTCAGACATGAGCTTCCTTTGTGCCACTGAGAGGAAGTAGAGAGAAGTATTTACCAGGGGTGTTTATCGCATTTAATCAATAGATACTCCAAGCTTGGCAACCTCTAAAAAAGAGCCCAGTGCTATAGGTGTCTTTTAATCCTGCTATTCTACAATGTCTATCTCTTTGATGTGGCAATTTAAACAGCAAAACTTTAATTCCTGTGAACTGTAGGACCTTCACAGCCACTTCTTAGAAACAACCTCCTTTTCCAAAATAAAAAAAATAATAATAAAAAAATCCCAGTGTCTTTGAATTGTCATTCCAGAGAAATGTCCTCCTAGTTTCCCCAGATTATTTTATTACTTTTCCCTCTGTTTCTCTCATATCTCCTTGGGCTAGAAGAAATCCTTGCTCTTCCTAGTCTCTTTTCTAATTTTGCTTATCTTACCTTAGTTTCTCTGGTTTCTCCTGTGTATCTAGGAAGCCATTTAAAGGATCTTGCTCTTGTTTGTACATCCTGACCATGTTCGTATCAATACCCAGTACAGGAAAAGAAGATTTTAAAAAAAGCTGTTCCGTTTGTTCGGTTTTGTTAAGCAGGATTTCCTCCTACATCATCCTTCTGATTGGGCTCTAGATTTGGGAAGCAAGTAGAGCACTTTCTTATTTAACTTTATTTAGGGAAGTAGCTCAGCACACTGGAGCCTTATTCTTTTCTATATGTAACCATCCTTCTGAGTTTAGACAAAGCCTGTCTCCACAAAGCCACTGGTATTTTAAAAAATTTACGTGGTGTTAATAGAATAGAAATATTTTTATGATGCTGAGCTTAGCAGTGTTGAACTCCTGGACAAAACTTAGGGACTTCCTATAGTTCTGGCTCTCCAGAGTTTGCATAAATACCAACGATTGTAGTGAATCACCAGGGCAGGGAATGCCTATGAATATTTTGGGGGTGACAAAAGAGTGTTGTCAGACTTAACATCTGTCATGTCACTGACTTGAAAGAGATGCACATCCCAACTTGTGATTTTGAAAGGATCTTGGTAAATTAAGTGGAAAAATGTGGATTATTGTCAATATCAACATCAATTGATTTCTTTGTTTGTAAATAGGGAAGAGAAGAGATAAACCCTTCAGGGTCAGAAAACACTGAGGATGTCCTTTCTCTTTCTCTTTCTTTTTCATTTTAGATTGTCCCTTTGTGTAAAAAATAAACTCCGTGGCATGTGAAAGGTGAAATGGTGGCTGCTCAGGAGGGTAAGAAGGCACAGAAGAATTCAGTTTGGTGCAGTGAAGGTTTCTAATTTTAGAACCTGATTTTGGAAGTGCCTGAGCTTGTACATAACTCTACTCACAACCAGAGAGGAAGGAAGCATAAACACATGTTTCTGCAAGGGCTTTTGTGCAATTTCTGAATGGATTTTTTTCCACAAATCCTGAGATTAATTGATGGTAGTAATTAAACAACTCACTTTTGTTTGGTTTGGAGTGCTTTTGGGTTTTTTTCCCTTTTTGGTTTGGGATCACAGAAAATCTTTCTGTAAAGAATTAGATATTTTTTCAATATAGTATATTAAACATAATTTTGTGAGAACAGTTATCTGGTTTAGGGGATTTTTAGAATGTACTGAAATTTGACTTGTTCTTTCTTCTCTTTCCTTCTGTTTGTAGCCTTGATTTTTTTTTTTTATTCAAAAGTGCTGTCATCCCTCAAAGCATGCTGTGACTGAGTATTATCTTCCAGAGACCTATATGGCTTTCACTGGGCTTTTTCTTAGTGAGTCATTTCTCTAAGGATTTTTTTCTTACTGTGCTGAATACAGTTTCACTGTAGGCTCTATTATCTGTCACATGTTACGGCCATGCTGTTTATATGTGTATTTTGTAGCAATATCTTTAAAAACAAAGAAAAATACTTTTCTAGAAGTGGGAGGGATATAGATTACTTGAAAAAAAAAAAGGGACATCTGTTTTCAACATTTTGATATTTTTTGCATACATAAAGCTTGCACCAAAACTATTTATGAAAATCAGGAAAATGGAATTTCTTTTTAGAAAGCCTTAAAAATGAGTCTCAAGAGCAGCCACCTCTCAGTTGTTCCCAAGTGATGAGTGCATCAGGCTGGTGGCTGGAGAAATTCACTCAAACATGGCCTCATTTTATGTCATGGTGATTTTAGGATTTGGCGTGTTCTACCACGGCTGAAAATCAGAAAGCAAGAGATCTGACCAAAGCTTTCATTTTAATGCAATTAATCCTAATAATACTTTGTGGTTGAAAGATTTTCTCTTAACCAAAACCCTAAAATTTTCAAGGTATTGAAATCTACCTACATACCCTTTTCAAGCAGTATTGGAGAAAAATATGGCCTTCCAAATCTTAGGGGTTTTTGATCCTATTAACCTAACTGAATTCAAGTGTATCTCACAAATATAATCGTATTTTATGGCATTACTGTGGAAAAATCTACTGAAGGTGTTTTATTATTTCTATCTATAGGTTTTAATCTCTGACTCAAAAGATCACAGACCTTGGTGAATGAATGACAGTGATGTGTAGGTGTGTATGTGCATATATTCACCTTCAGACACAGCGTAATCACTTTAGTTTGGGATTTATGGGATAAAATATAACTGGGATAAATAATTTTCAGCACAAAATACATAAGACTAGTAAGTACTTACTTATTTATTAAGTACTGTTTTAGTTGAATGAGCATCACAAGACCTTATTGGATTTATTTCTGATTTTTAGCTGAAAATTATTTGTGTTTGCTGTATTTACAGCAAAGTGCTTCTGTCATTTTCCTTAAAAGTTTATTTAAGACTTAGAGGAAAATAGAGTGCAGCTTAGGAAGCTTCACTGACCAGCTTGCTGTTACCACTATTTAATCAGAAATTGGGAACATTTACATCACTACAGCCTCTTTGCTGAATTTTAAATACATTCGTTCATTTATTTTGTGAGTTTCCCTGACTAGTTATGAATCATTGTTTTGTTTTTATTTGAATAAGGCTCACTGCTAAACAAAAGTCTTTAATTCTGGGCTGGGAAGCTCCCCAAAAAGCACAAGGGATGAAGTTTTCTGTTCCAAATATCAATTCAAAATATCTCTTCAGGCTAATATGGTATGTTTGTTTGTTTGTTTTTTTCCTCAAATCTAGTTAAATCAGTGGGAAAGTAGCCTTGTTTATACTGAGAAATATCATTCTAAATGTATCTACCCAAGAGTAGCTGTGGAGGATGGCCAATCCAGTGTCTCATGCAGGAACACCTGAGGAGTGAGCCCCATGCACGTCCCCCTCTGTGAGCAGCAGGAATGATCTCCTGGGCTGGAAGAGGTGCCCCAAAGAGCAGAGTGAGCCTGTGCTATTGCAGACAGCCTCACCTGCATGGAAACTGGCTCATTTCACTGCAGAGTCTCACTGCCTCCTTAACAAAGTCCCATCAGAAATGGGTTAGGTTTAAGAAAAAAATGGGTTTTTTCCTTTGTTTGTTTAGTTTATACTTAAATCTCTATATTTTGTATATGCATATATGACAATAGTGTAACTTTTTCTTTTAAAGACCACTAATGTTCAAAATCATGCTTATGTTTTAAAATAGCTGTCATCTGACAGCTATTGCCCCTTAGGATTTTTAGTGGCAGACTCCTTAGCAGCTGCTCTATGTATTTCCTATGTGACAAATAAGGAGTCATTTGGAGACTGGAAGGTAAGAGACCTTGTGTACCTTATTATCACTGTTCTGATGTCAAGAGAAAAGGGAGTCTTTTGTTGCCATTTTGGGAGAATTTAATTCAGGTGTTGTGGAAAAATAAAAATAAGGAAGTTAATGGTACTGGAAGACAAATTGTGGAGTGGAAGGCTGGCAGAATGCACAACATTAGGGGACAGTGGTCCCATACTTATTTTTATAACACCTCTAAGTCAGGTCCTATTGCAGAAAACACTGTATAAATGTGTATTGAGGAACCTGGTCTGCCCTGAGTGTCCTGTAATTTCAGTAAAGGTGATTTCCTTAGTGTGGAGGACAAATGATTCATGCAGGATCATTCAGGAAGTGTCACAGCCACAACAGCAAAGTTCAGGACCATTCAGAGAGTACCCATGAGAGGCAGCAGGAATTTGCACCTTGCCCTTGTGTGGTTTTGTAGGAAAAAGCTAACAAGCTGCTCAGCAATTTGCTGATAAATGTGAGAAGGGGTCCAAGGCAATGGGTAGAATGTATGATTGCCTAGAATGAGATCTGCCTTTTGCATGTGTGGCTGTAGATGGTCAGAGTTTGTCTGATTCCTTTGAGGTTTTGCCACTGTAGCACAAGCAGGTGGAGAGAAGGGAAATGACCAGCCTGAGCTCATCCCTACATAGGCAATTAGGTTTGGAAAATTTGTCTGTATTGCTGGGTTGGGCTGGATAGCACAGATTTAGAGTAGCAGGAGAAGCTCACAGTTCTGGGAAGGAATCAAAAACTTTAGATTAGTGATGAAAACAGACACGAAAGGCCATGTAAAAGCCAGCATGTTTGAAAATGTTGAATAACGTTATAATTCTGCAGAAGGTTTTCTTATTTTGCTTCTTAGAATCAAACAAACTGCTCGGTGCCCTTTAGGTATATATGTATTTTTAATAAGTCCTTATCCTGCTACCCACTTTGAAGCAAAAACTGAACTATAAAATAGAATAGAGGTAGGAAAAATTAAATATTTTAGTGAAACCCATGACTTAAACTCAGGCAATTCCATATGTTGTATGTAGGAATTTGGTTTATGCAGTTAGCAAATTAATATGGCAGTGAGATTTCCAACTGGAGCACAGATTGATTTATTTTTATTGAAATATTTCATAGTTTGTGTTTTTAATACATTATGAAATGTGAAAGGAGTCTGCTGCCCAGAACACAAGGCTCCCTCACACTCACACACATTGCTTAACCCAATTGTGCTAATAAACCTTTATAAGTTATGTTTCCCCAGCCCAAACCTGAGCACAGCCTCAGAAGCTCAACCTGCTGAAATTTATGGGAAAACAACAACAGCCTGAAGGAGAAAAATGTGATAGTAGAGGGGAAAGGAAATGTTCCTGTTCTCCCCACTGAGAAGACAAATGATGAGAGACTTTTTTCTTTTTCTTTTTTCTTTTTCCCCTCAAACATTGCAGTATTTCTCTTGCTTTCTATAAGAAAAATTAGCCTTAAGAAAAAGAAATTCAATGATCATAAAGCATGAAAAGAAAGAGGAATTGATCTTGGATACAAGATGGGATTGAGTTATAATATAACAAGTTACAGGTCTTTTCCTACTGAAAAGCAGAACCAATTGATTTATTATAGTGACTCTCAGCTTGCATTTTTTTAGTAAGGAACTGTAGATGCAAGGTAGCACGTCTTCTTTGATTTGCCACACTATGTCTTAATTACCAGTGCTAGAAGTTCATGGCAGCATTTTCCAACTTCAAAGGCTTCAGCAGCTTAAACAGCATGAATGGATCAGATTTGTAAGAACACAGTGACAATGATATTGTGTGTCTTCGTATTTTAGAATTGTCAGTTCATTTTTTATTTATTGTACATCAAAGGGAAAATAAGAACGCAGAGAAGATAATAGGTTTAGTCAGCATTCCCTTCTTTTGCTATCAGAGAAATTGAAAACATTCTCTTGTTTCAATAACTGCGATTCAGAATTGCAATTAGCAGGGAGGGTATTATTCCTATGGAAGAGGTAAAAATTCTTAAAATTCTATTCTAGATATCTTTTGAGCTTTCCCTACTTTTTGAGATTTACATCATTATGATGTAATGATGTAGCCTCAAAGAGGCTCTGCAAATATGCTGGGGAAGAAAATGTGGCCCATGAGATCAAGGGCACGGCATGGGTGATTTTGCTTCTGTAGGGTCCAGTTCAGCAGATCATTTAGGGAGTTCTTCCAGTTTAAGAATGGAGGTAGCCATTCCTAAAATGGTGGTGGGGTCAGAAACATGAGCAGGCGTCTCTCAGTGGAATTGCTGACTGGATGTCAAATTGTTTGCTCTGTGAGTGGTGAAATGCAGCATAATGATGGAGCAGCAATGGTCCGTGCCAAACTGGAGCAGCTCAGCTGGTGGGGATTACCAGAGCACTGGAGAATCTTTTATCAGGCTGGGGATGGCTAGGGGATGATTGCCCCAATTCAGTATGAATCTTGGTTTTAAAATAGCAATACCTGTAATGTTATGGCAATTTATTTTGTATTGCAGTTGAGAATTGACATATAGCCCAAATTCTTATGTAAATTGCCTTCAATAATTATTTAGAAATTAAAATATACACAGCGTGATTTATATGCTTCCATTTACTCAATCTATTAAGGATTATTCTCTGCATTGCCTTTTGAGTTATCTGAAATGAGCATTTCTGTTTATAAAAGGTTTGCTGGAGGCTTAAGGCCTTGTTGGTTTCTCCTGCAGTGAAAGATAGCTGAAAGGCCATTACATTTCTTGCTGGTTTATTAAACCCAGACTATAATCAGTGCATCAGGTGAAATATCTATTTTCCTTACTCAGTGATTGGCAAAGGGGATGGGTTCAGATCTCTTTATCTCTGTACTATAATAAAGAATAAAAAGCACTATTGCTCTTCCTAGTGATCTGGCTGTGAAAATAAATTAAAATAATCAATGTCAGCAGAGAAAACAAGAGGAAAATATGAAGTAGCATATGAAAATGAGAGAGACAATAACTTGCATTGACATAATAATAAAATCACAATATCTTTATAAAATGATGGAGGTTTTGTTGTCCAAAGTCTTTTCAAATCTTTCATGCTTGAAAAACGTTGAGAGCTATAAGTAATATCTAATAAATCAACATGTTAAGCACTAATTTGTTAGTGCTATCTGCCAATACTGCCACTGTCAGGACATTATTTTGTATATGGTAGATCTTTCACAGATGCACATCCTGTTCAGCCAGGCTCTTTCAATGCCCTTTTTCTCAAATGAAATGGCATCAAGTTGTTACAATATTTTTGATCCTCAGGAATTTTCTTTCTTTTTTTTTTTTTTTTAAATTTAGGAATTATTTAATTGAGCAACTCAAAACACCTAGTGGTGTATAAAATTACAATACTTGCATGGTGCCCTACACTTGATCAAGACATGCTTAACTGGGACTCTGTTTAATCTTAGAGGACTGATTTCAAACTGCTGGCAATGACTGTTGGTTAATGGTAGTTCTGTGAATAGAAGCCATCCGTCTGCAGTTTTGTCAGATTTGCATCCAAACTTTGCATGTCTGTGCCATAGATCACACAGCTGAACAAACCAAAGAGGCTGATTTATTTCAAGCAACTCAGGAGAACAAGAAGAACATACTACCTCCTCTGACACTTCTTTTCCTCAGTCTTGTCTTGACCAATCCAGTTTTCCTCCCCTTTCTCTTTTCTTTTGGTCCCTGTTCCTTTGACTCAATGTGCAGCCTGGGCTGTTGAGCTTTGTGCAAGGGTCTCAATTAGAAGATCTTATGCAAAGAAGCAGAAGGAAGACTTTGAGCCTTCTGTCTTTCCAGCTGACTAATAATTCCTCTCATTACCCCAGTTAAGCTTCTTGCAGCCCACTTCCACTGTATTTTCTGTTTTGTTTTCTTTTTCTCAGAATTCACTGTAAATTCTTTGTATGTTTTCCACGCCCTGCAGCTGGGTGTGGAGTTTACCAAAGATCTGGTTATATCTGAGTTATTCTCTTCATTACATTTTCTCACCCTTATCCTTGTAAGGATGGATATTCCTCTTCTGCCCTGATACTGGCCCAGCAGCTGATCCTCAGCTTGCCTATTTGCTGAGGTGTCTTGGTTTGCCTGTTCTCTGCCTCTTTCTGCCCTTTCTTTTGATTAAGGAGAAGGCCCAAATAATCTGCCTTTGGTGCAGGTGTCAGTGCAGTATGGTGGATAGGGAGCAGTAGACAATCATATGAATGGTCAATAGAATATTCATTATAACAAAGAAAAGTGAAAACCTTGTATGCAGCTGTGTCCCACTTTCACACCCAATGGCAAGTTTTGCGGGCCTAGACACCTTGATGAAGAAATTCCAGCCTCTAACCTTTTCTTTTTAAGATGCAGGTGGACACTGAGTCTGTTTCTCAGGTGTGTTGTCGTGACTATGAGTACTTTTGCCCAATATGATAAATCCTGGCCTAAATGTTAGGGTCTGTGTTTTGCAAAATATTCTTTGTAATGGATATGAGGTTTATGACACTGTAAATAGAGGGCATGGCTGTCTTTTCCATCAGAGGAAATGAAGAAAGCAGTAAAATTTCTTATTTTTTGTCCTGTTGGGTCAAGGTCTGATTTAAACAATAAGCAGCGAGAGGTGAATTCAGCCACTGCATGTAATGGTGATGGTGGTATGAATTCACTTTCCTTCAGCTTTTGATAACCTGTCTTAATAGGGCCCTGACCTCAGCTTTCACAGTGTCAAGCACAGTAGAAATAACAAACCATGAAAAAAGTGAAGTCTGATGGCAGGATCTATTGGGGTTAAATTCTTCCAGCAACCTTTGAAAACTTGATTCTTCAGCAGTAGGAAGAAACAGGATGTCTGTGGCAATCAGTACAGTGATTGTGTCATGCAAACTTGCAATAGAAGAATTTTTTTCCTCAATTTTTCTCTCCTTTTTTTTTCTCAATTTTTTTTCAAAAAAATGGGGCAACCATGTGTATGATCACTTGCATTGACTGTTTTAGAATGTCTTTTGAAAAGACTTTGATGCAAATTTTAATATTAGTGGGAAACAGGATCTTAATCTCTTACTGATAATCCTTCCCAACACTCATTCAAATTCTTGCTTTAGAAACAGTGTGGTGTTAATCAAGTGAAAACAGACAGGAATAAACAAATGCAAAACTGCACTTTGCAGTGGGTGCTATTCTGTCTTACTTAGCCCTCAATGGGGGAAAAAGCTGATAGAAATTCCTCTGTGCTGGACATTGAGTACGCAAATCACACTTGAGAAATTCAGGATCAACGTCCCTTGTTTTGCTAAATTCACTTAAGGTGATCTAAACTACAAATCATGAATATGATGCTGTTTCTCAAAACTGTGGAAGTGATTGAGGCTTATTAAGTCATATAAAGTTCTTAACTCACCAGGCAAGAGGTATTGTTTTGAATAATATTGGTGTTACTCATGTTCTTCCTGTAAAAAAAGTTGAGTTTTGAATACCTGTCTGAGTGTTTGTATCACACAAGAATGTATATAGTTGAAAGAGGTCTTGAAGCAAAAGCAGAAAAAATAGTTTTGACAAGTATACTTAAAAAGGAAGAAAAAAATTTCTTTAGATTTTAAGTTTTAAGATTGTGTGATTACTTAATGACTGTACATCTTAGCTTTTATAACTTCTATTATGAAGGATTCTGACTGCAGCCTAACCAAAGTGTTTTATCCAGCATAGAGCTCCTTCAGCTACATGCATGTACTGAGGAAATGGATATAATTTTGTTCAATGGCCTCCTTAGTGAGCAAACAAATTGTTCTATCATTCTATGAGGGGGAGATGGGAAGAACGTGGGAAGGAATATTTAGGTCATACAAAGGGTATTTAAACACAGGACATAATCAAGAGCATCCCTTTGGCTGTTCTGAACTTAACTGTGCTGTACTTCAGGATTAGAGCTTTCAAAGGTGTGCCAGGATAAAATGCTGTTTGGAAATTTGTTTATGTGGGGTAGAAAATCTGCACACACAGGACAAGACTTGAAAAGAAGCTGTGGAGGATCATTAAAGAGGAGAGAAATTTGGGAGATACAGTAAAGAATCTAGAGAAAGGCATCTGATGTATGCACATATGGACTCTGTTCAGATATGCAGCAAGACAAATGTGTGTGTAAAAAGGAGGCTGAGAGAAGACTACAGGGCAACCACAGGAGAGCAGAGCAAGAGGATAAATTGTGGAGGAAAGGAATTTATGAAAAATTGTAACTGAAAATTGTAACTGAAATGTATTCTCAGTGCTCCCCAAAGCAAGTATTGCACAATAAAGTGCAATGGAGTTCAAACTAAATGTACTCCATCGTTAGAGCAATGCTGTAAACCACCTGAAATATTACAACTGTTACCTGTGGCATCATTAATATCCTGGCATTATTTCTTAGATCAGGTCCTAAAACATAATAGAGTGGAGAGGGTCGGTGCTTTCTGTAAAGATGAGATTGAATTGGAAGAGAATTAATGATACCATCATTACAGCCTTTAATCTATTTTATAGAAAACTGCTTCTCCTTTTATGAACACTTTGTCCTTTAAGAAATTCTCTAATATTTCTGAGTAAGCAAATTTTTTGAAGTTTTCTTCCAAGTATTTAAAATAAAGATCTTTTGTTTGGTCTTTTCACAAGGAAAGGAATAAAATCTGTAACAGTTTGTTTAGTTTTCTTTGAGGAAGCAAGTAAATACATGAGGTTTCAGTAAGGCCAAGTTTAGCTGTATGCACTGACTGAGCAAACCACACAGTCACTCGTGTAACTTGTATCCCTGTTACTATTGCTTGAGTAATTGTGGATGGGAAAATAGATGTATGTGCCTGACATTTAGGAGAAACAAAGACTGAATAACTAACTGCAGCAAGAAACAACCAAAAGGAATTCTTTATTACTCAAATAAGACATTGGCTTCCTTGCTGAGTGTCTTAACAGAGCAGTTTAACATTTGTTATTGGCATAATTTGAGCTTTGCATCAGGGAAGAATTTCTGGTTTTCTTTTTTGATCATTAGATCTTGGCTTTTTACTTTCATGAATTGTACATTGGACCCACCTTCTCTTATTAAGTTTTTCTATGGTAATTCCTCCAGTCTAAAGATGATGCTCAATGTAACAAAGCTAATGAAAACCTGCCCTTCAATCTAAACTGTAAGCAGTTTATAACGAGCTCTCTTTTCCTGTGCTTCATTACTGCAACAAAATCTCTTTTTTTTCATACCTCAGAATGATAAGGCAGGGTGGAAAAAAACCCATTTTCCATCACCAGGCATGCATGAATACAAGATGGGCTTAAGCATGTAGAATTGATTTATTTGCATTCTTCTGTTGCCTTGGATGCTGCATCATTGAAAGAAGTTAATATCATAGCTTTGATTTGGCCTCTGGAATGGCAGGCCCTGAAAATCAAGCATGCTTATTACAGCAGACAAATAATCTAGTCCAATGTAGTGCCAGCATCTATTGATTCATTTGGAAATGCTGCAGACTTGTAGTAAAAAGCTTTTTGGAACCTGTGGCTGGCCATGTGGCAGGCTTTGAGCAAAGAAGAACATTTTGCAATTGGTTAGCTTTCCTGACAAAGCAATTGTTACCTGCTTTTCTTAGTGCTTCTGAATATCACCCTAACCCCACCAGCCACTTGCTTTTAATATTTCTCTTTTCCTCTCATTATTCTGCTCTTGGCACTTTCCTTGGTCTCCTGCAGGCTCCTCACACAGTGAGAGTCACTGGCGTCAGCAGAGTGATGATGTAAACACAAGATTCCTGTTTGTTTTAAGAACAGAGCAAAACTCCTCTGTTAATCTTGTAACTGATACAATTCACTACAAAACAAGGTTGCTTGCTTGGATATCTCCCAGTCTAATTTCCTGATTCAGCCCCATCCTCGAGCAATGCCACTAACACCTCTCCCAGTTTGCACAGTGAGAAGCAGGAAGGTGCTGGTCTCTATGGTACTGGCACGAGTTTGTGCATTAAATTCTGATTCTCCAAAAGGGGCTTCTTGTCATATTGACAATGTGAGAACCAACACTTCTGCTGTTGGCTGATCTTAGTGATGGATCTTGCCTTGATTTTAACCATAGATTGAGTTTTCTACTCTCAGAGCAGGGAGTCCTTGGTGAAGTAAACTTAATTCTGTACCTTGAGTTCACCATGAATCATATCTCTGTTTTAAAGAATAGCAGCTGGGGGCAGGAGTTATGTTTTAAAAGTGCCCAAAATGACACTGGAAAATTAAGGCCCTGGCAGAACTGGCACCCAGCAGCTCAGTTGTTGTCATTTTAGTTGTTGTCAATGGAGCTCAACAGAATTAGTCCAAATGAGGGCCAGATTAGCTCCTGACCCTCTGAAACCCAACTGTGGGCTTTGAGGTCGTCTTTCTATCTCCCAATACATTGCAGCAACAAAGAAAAGCACACCTGAAAGCTCTGACCTAAGTGAATTTCATTGTTCTTTTCTTTCTGAATTACTCCATGGATGAATCCAGTCTTTTTTACTTTTTTATAAGGCAAACCTTTTCATAGGCACAGCAGACAAAAAATGCTTTAGAATCTCTGAATAAAAGAGTGTCCATATCTTTTTGTGTCTGGTTTTACATTAGATAGGTGCACAGTTCAAATGTTAAGCAGGAAGCAGCAAAATCTAGTCAGGAGGTACAATAACCAGCAGCAAGTATCTCAGCTCAAGTGGGATAATGACCAGGCAATCAAGGCAGATGCTATCCTGCTTTTCAGTCAAGAGCTTTGGTACCCAAAACCATGTTAAAACCCCCAGTCTTCCAGTGAATTGAGGCTAAGTGTCTACACTTCAAGAAAAGGAGCCCATAATTTAACTTCTAATGCTGATGACATTTCCTTCAGGAAACTTTCACTGGCCTTCACGTTTCAGCACCTTTGGACTGACACACTTTCAACTTCTATTTGCTATCCAGCCCCACAAGCCACAATATTTTAATATTGTAATGTTTCAGAGAGCTTTGCAAAAGTATCTGAGTACATTTTCCATTTGGGGCACCTGGCAGAAGGGAGAAGGAGCCAGCAGCATGGGTTTTTCTTTGGTAAATGTGACTGTTAGAGGTGATCTCTGAGAAAGCCCATTACCTTCTCCATTATATGCATCTTGTAGAATTTGCCACTATTAGTGTTCAATTGGAGAAGTCACCATTTTAGCATCCTTCTCTTTCAGAGGTAAACATATAAAGAATGAGAAAAGAGAAACGTATACGAAGCTTTCGAGTACAAATACCTGTTTGACTTTCAGCACTCTGCCCTTCACCTTAGTCCCATTTCTTTTGGGAATTAAGTCTAGAAAGGAAGTAGAGCTATTTGAACTTTGACTGGTAAAGCAAAAAATTATAGCTGATTTTTGATTTGCTTTTCTGAATTAACGGTGTACTGAAATTACAACTTGTCACCAAAGAGCAAAATATTACTGTCCTGTAAATATTAAATTGGCCTGTGGCAGAAAGGAAATCAAATGTAAACTTTTTTTTCTAAACTGTTGATTGCCTGTGAAGTACAGTCACACTGTTTCCTATTTCAGCCATATTCCTAATTGCAGTTCCTAATTATTTGGGGTCATTATGTATATTCTGTCTTCCAAAGGTCAAAGATACTAATTCTCTTCATGAATAATTTATTCAAAAATTGATTGAGTAATGAGTGAAATAGCTGAATACATTTTTCACTGGAAAATATTAAACTATATAGTGATATAATCATGAAATAAAAATATATGGAAGAAAAATTGTTCTAGAAAGAATTACAGCAAGTAACTCAGTCAGCTGTAAGACTGGATATTTTACTTGTCTCCATGAATTTCATGCTTGGAGTATACCTTAAACTCTGAAACTGTAGTGTTATATACATACTTCTGTAGTTAAATGGTAAGAAATGAGGTTTTATCTTTATTTTCACATTGTTCTTAGGTAAATGAGCAGTTTAGAGAAATTTGTCTCCATTTATATTATCACTGTTTCATTGAACGTTTATATAGATCAGAAGGTGTCCTAACTGCTCACTCTGTTACCTTGTTTTGCTGTATACCACAGACAGATCTGATGAAAGGCAGCTCTTGTCCAGATGATCTCAGTTTAAATCAGCAACATCAATAATGTAGAGCAGAAGTGCAGGGAACTGCAGTTACCTGTCTGAGTGAGAGATATTATAGTAGAAACCAGGAATCCTGTTTTCTTGTTTACTGTTTCTTGTTTACTCCAATGGGCTGGGCAGTGCTGGTTGCCTGAACATTTTGAAAAAAAAAATTACAATTGACACAGCTTGATCAGATGTTTGGTTAATATTTCAAAAATTTTTAAATAAGCGATCTCTAACTTCCACTAAAATTTATTCAAAGGCATCTGTGTTTCTGTTAAATTCCTTCTGATGCACCAGACCTTTTAGACAAAGTTATTAATTTCCAATAAATCCTGGTAATCATTCCTTAACACTGTGTTGGCAAAAGCAGTGAAGGAAACCAATGCATATATTTGATTAATCTTGATTTTCAATTATAAAATACCAAGGAGTAAAGTAATTCTAAAATAAAATTTGGACTTTGATATTTTTGAAAAATCTCCTGGCTTTTGAAGGCTGTGTAGGACTGCTCAGAGAACTGAAAGAAAAAAAAAATAGAAGCATTTGACAGTGATTTGATGTCTGAATCATTTGTTTAGCACTGCAAAATATAGTCATGCTCCTTTGCACTTGCTTCATTTCCCTCATAGGAAGTACCAGAGCCTGGAACAATGGGACTCTGCCAAACATATTATGACACTACAGATTGTTATTCTCTTTTGAAACCAAAAGGGAAAAATTTTACAGGGACGGACTGTGCCTGGTGCTGGCTGTTACTGAGTGCAGGCAAAGGGGCAGGGACAGAACAGTTGCAGTCTCCTGGAGATGCTCCAATTCCTACAAACACTATACATT